>LR753305.1:2046975-2201382 GCA_902729485.2 Mus minutoides | reverse complement strand
GGAGCTCCGATTAAAAATCCTCATGCTTTTTGCATCAAGATAGGTCTCGTGATTCGTGGGGTGCACGAACAACCCGTGTTTGAAATAGGGGTATTTCTGGTTAGATCTTACAGACTTACCCACCGGATTGCTATGTTTGCCATAAAGCTCTAGAGTAAAACGGAAACCCAGAGGCAGACTCTGAGATGTGCCGTCCTCCAGAGGCAGGTTCTGAAATGTGCCGTCCTCTCCTGATAATCCATGAAGGATATGACCCAGATACTCCAGCAGAAGCCTGAAACTGGGTAGTTTTGAATGCTAGTAGAACTCAGTCTTTGAGCCTTGAACTTTTAATCTTTTCCTAGAAGAGCAATAGACAGTGCAGGGTTCTGTTGAGATGCTGAGCAGAGCAGAGAACCCCCGCCTCCAGTCAGTCATGTGACCACAGCAGGAACCAGCAGGAACCAGCCAGTGTGAGGTGAGGCATCAGCATATTGAAGGCATTTTTTGACTTGGGATATTTCCATCTCACTATGTGTTTATCAGCTCTATTGTGAGCTAAGGAGCATCCGCACTATAGAGTCCCCCTGCAGAGTCCCAGAGGGGTGCCGACCTTCAGCCTTCTGTGGTTTATGCTCAGGGTGTTTTTGTATTGCTGTTCCTGTGCTCTGAGGCCAGGCCAATAAGCAGTAAGTTGCACAGTGTAAAGACTCTTACAAAGGGAGATTCATGCAGAATGCAATGGGGCTGGACTCAGTGCTAGAGTACTTGCCTAGAGCACATGAGATCCTGGGTCCAGGTCCCAGTACCACAAAACAAACAAACGAAGTAAAAAATGGAATGGAATGGTGTGAGATTTCATCACATTGCTCTAAACAGTGTTTAAAGTGGAAATTTTTTAAGTTATTAATTGCTTATTTTGGAATTTTGCATTAAGTAGTACTGGACTGAAGTTAACTGTGAGTAGGTGAAATTATGGCAATCAAAACCATGGAGAAGAAGGGGGCGTGTGTGTGTGTGGGTGTGTGTGATCACGGCCTCAGTAATTCCATGGATGGAGGGCGTGGAACAATGGCATACAATAGAGAATGAGGAACTCTATTTCTTGACTTAAACTGTACACAAATATTTTCAGGTATAATTGGCCTTCATTCCAAAGTTTTAAAGCTTCTAAATAAGTAGGTAGAGGTCAAAGAAAAATATTTTCATGATACTGGATTGAGGTAGGTAAAGATTTTGTCATAACACAGAAAGCATTAAATAAAAAGAAATCTGAGCCAGTGAAATGTAAGAAAACCAACTCTCAGAAGTTGTCCTCTGACCTACATAACACACTATAGCCTGGACATGTACACAGACACACACACACACACACACACACACACACACACACACAGTAAACAAAATAACACCTGACTATCAAAATATATCATTTTAAAATATATCTTTATTTTATGTGTACATCTGTGTGACTATATGCCAAGTGTGCACAGTCCCCAACAGAGGCCAGGAGAGAGTGGTGCCCCCCCACCCCGGGACCTGGAGTTACAGGACAGGGTGAGATCTCTGAATTACAGGACAGGGTGAGATCTCTGAATTACAGGACAGAGTGAGGTCTCTGACTTGAGTGCTGAGAGCTAACTTAGGTCCTCTAGAAAAACAGCAAGTGCTCTTAACTGGTGATCCAGCTCTCTAGACCCTCAAAAGATATTATTTAAAAAAAAAAAAAAAAAAACTAAGTAGAGTGGTTGGAGTGAGAATTCAGCAGTCAAGAGTACATCTTTGCTCTTGTAGGGGACACGGGTTCAGTTCCCAGTCCCCACTCAGAGACTCACAACTCTCTGAGACTCCAGTTCTAGGGGATTTAATGCCCTCTTCTGGCCTCTCCAGGCTCCCACACCCCTGTGGGACACATAAGTCACACAGGCTCTCAGACATACACATAAATACAAAATAAAAAGAAAGGAGGGGAGGCAGACGTACCAGCACAGACCTGTAATCCCAGCACTCAGACGTGGAGGCAAGGGTACCTCTGAGTCAAGCGCTACATTGTGAGACCTTGTCTTAAAAACACAAAACAAACAAAAACCAACAAAACGAAACAAAAAAGAAGAAAAGAAAGGTAAACTATCTATGGGCTGTTAAAGAATTCATATACAAAATATATAAAAAAATTCCTTCAAATCAATAAGTAAAAAATTAGTGCATTATCACCAAGAGACTCCTACAAAATGTTTGTGCCAGCTCTGTAATTGACTAAAATTAGACAGAATCCAAATATGCAACAAGAGGAAAATAAAACAATTTGTGATATAGCCATATAATGTAATATGATTAGTAATAATAAAAGAAATGGACTACTAATATACAGAACACAAATGAATCTCAGAAATATGCTAGAAAAAAGCCAGATACAGTGCTAGGGTTGTAGCTCATTGGCTGAGCATGTTCTTAACCTGCACCGAGCCTTGGGATCAGTGCCCAACCCAAACAAAAAGAAAAACACAAAAGAATACCAATACCTGAGAGCTCGGCATACATCTCTAGCCCAACTGACACAAGCAACTGGGTCCGGAGGATCTCAAGTTCAAGGCCAGTCTAGGCAACTTAGCAAGACCCTGTCTCAAAAGAGGATAGGGGTTTAGCTAGAAGCCCTGAAATACATACTATGTGGTTATGTCACTAAAAACCAAGCCAAGTTAATATGTTTATATATATATATATATGTGTGTGTGTGTGTGTATATATATATATATATATATATATATATATATATATATATATATATATATATATATCAGACTGGTCACCTCTGTAGGCTGGGCATTGACTTAATGATACACAGATGCCCTTTCAAGATGATAAAAAGTGATCTGTCCCTTAAAGTTAAGTGGGCACTCCCCACTTTTGTAGTTGGGGCCAACTCATCTATGTCCCACCCCCGACACACGCACGCACGCGCGCGCGAACACACACACACACACACACACACACACACACACACACACACCAGGGCCAGCTCTGCTGTGCTGCCACTGTGAGAAGTGGGGCAGGCTCTCCAGAATGCTGCAGCCCAGTGAGGGATGGAGCTGGCTACGCACAGCCCCTAGATATCCACATAGTACCAGGCAGCTGGGTGGACCAGGGACGTACGTCTCTATGGTGTCTAGTAGGAATATGAGCCATGGGCACCAGCATAGACCCCGCTGTTGCACAGCCATTGACCCAGACTGACTCTCCAAGGCAGCTTGGGCTGGGACCTCACCAAGGCCCCAGGTGGCAGGGCTGAGCACTCACAACAGGCTCCTCCTCTCCACCCTGAGTCTCCATTTCCATGTCTCTTCACAGTGCTCAAGCTGCTCCACTTCTCTTTCTCGCCCATCTGACCACCACACACTTGCACACTGTAGTGGCTCCCACTTCAGGCAGACCACAAGGCTGGCAGGTGACCTCCTCTGTCCCCACTGCATGGTTTAGTGGCTACATCCTACCTGTGTGGCATGGTTGATGGTGAGTCGGGTCTGTGGGCAACCCCACCACCACCACCACCACTTCGCTGAGCATACCTGAAAAGGCACATGTGCATACCTGAAATCCCAGCATTTGGGAAGCAAAGGCAGAGGGCTACACATCCTAAGCCAGCCTGGGCTGGTAGCAAGAACCTGTCTCCAAAACAACAAAAACAAAAACCCTCACGGGAAAACTGACATTCAGAGTCTCCTTGGTGAGAAGAGTGACACTCTTGTACTTCTTTGCAGATTTCTTTGATGTCTGGCTTAAAAGAATACAGCTGAGTTCAAAAACCTGTGTCTGCATTTAATTTGTTACAACCTCATATTAACCAACCTTTGGAAACTCCAGAGCATACTTAGGGAGAAAGCAAATGAAGAGACAAATAGCAGGTTAGAATCATTAGGAAAACAGCTTGGACCTCATGACCCTCTGGAGTCTCACAGAAGCGAGGTGGTTCCCCTTTGTGACAGGTCTGACTCACCTCCCTTGGCTGCTTCTTTAGCGCGTGCCTAGAAAAGGAATTAAAAGATTTTTCAGAGTGGAGTTTGCATTCCTAGTACCTTCCAGATTTTCCTCTGTTCCACTCTTCCCTCCATGACATTTTTAAGGTTTGATGGCTTTGGTGCACAGGACATTTTTTCCTGTCATGTTTTCTTCAGTCGGAGACCATATTCTGACCAGCGGGTAGACCAAGGCACAGCATGGCAGAGTCGGTCTCAAGGTGACCTCTGTCTCCACTTTCTTAGGATGGTGGTTTATCTGAGAGCACAGCTAGAATTAGTGTATTCTCAGATGTGCTCAGCATCCAATTGTAAAATGCAAGTGCGGAAAGATGACTTTATCCTGTCTCAAACGCTGCACCCTCCCCTCCCACAGGCTCTCAGGAACTCTCGACATTTTATTACCTAAAGCCCTGTGAAAAATCTTTAAAGATGTTAATTATTCTAATTTATGTGTGTGTGTTTACGACACACACGGTATCAGTGTCTGGGAGCTAGAGTCGCAGGGAGCTGAACTGCCTCCCTCTGCAGAGGCAGCAAATCTCTGCAGCCCTGAAAGTTGTCTTTAAATGATTTGGAGAAACCTCTGCACTGCTTAGGCCCACTAGTCTTAGTTAAGTCATGAAATTCTCCAAACCTTCCAAACGGTAATAAATACGTTAGGGGGTTTTGTTGTTTGTTGTTTGTTGTTTGTTTCTCCTCACAGATTATCTTAAATTGTAAAACAGAAGCAGATCTTCAAGCCATGGACCACAATAAATAAAAACTTTTCATTTCCATAACACTCAATCACATCTTCCTAAGGAAGAATATTTTTAACGGCTTTTCCTTGAAGAAGGAAAAGCAGGTTGCCATTTCTCATTTTCACAACAGTGTCCTGAGTACAGGCATTCAGTGCTCTGGGTAAGGTGAGGAGGAGGATGCTGTGGGGCTTCAGACTTGCTGGGAGTGATTAAGGCCTGAGATGACAAGGCCTCTTTCTCAGACAGCTCCATCCAACATCTGCACTTTAGGCAGCTCAGAACCATTCAGAGCCAGGAAAAAAACCCATCCCATAGTGCTTAATCATACACCTCTCTGGGCTTGTAGATAAACTCCATTATCAAGAAAAGGCTCGAGTCCCACTTACTCCCTTCTGTCCCACTAAGGTGGCTTTTTAGTGCTGAGGACCATTCTGGGCGCGTCTGTGATGTCCTTGTGCAGACCTCTTCCTGTGGAGCACACAGATGAGAAACGTGCCTCCCTGTTCCAGAGAGTTTACAATGTCTCCAGTTTTTTGTTTTTTTTTTTTAAATGGAGGACACCAAGAGGATTCAGACTAAGACATGAGCAGGGGATGGGGATGGGAAAGGCGGGAGGGGAACCTGAAGAAGGGAAATTGTGACCTAAATTAAGCAGTTCTGATGGGAAAGGACGCATCCTGGCAGTTAGGGAGCCAAGGAATATCACCAAGTCACACTGCACAATGAAACCTCACATGAGAGATTGGGAGGGGAAACCCAGGAGGGCGGCTGCCTCTGCTCAGGTGGGAAACAGCAGAGAATTGGGCAGAGAGCAGGGCTTATATAGGATTTCTAAGCGGGTGGAGCTTTCCAGGGCAGCAATTTCCAGGGTGAGGACTGGTGGGATTTCAAGTCCTGAGCTGCGGGAGCCTAGGGATTGGTGAGTTTTCCTGTTCCGGGATTGGTGGGATTTTTTTTTTCTTGTAAGGTGTGGCCTGGCCACTCTCTCCCAGGGCTGGAAATGATGTTACACTTATAGTACTTAGAAAACACCCTTTAGGGCTGTTAGGGAAGTCTGGGGTGAGGCCTGGCTACTGGAGCTTCTCAGGAGGAAGTGGGCAGAGGATGGGACTGACCACTTTCTTGCCTTAAGGGTTTACTGTAAGTGTTTCTGCTTGGATGGAAGGGTAACCTGGGTCTTGAAAGCCCAGGAACCACACAGCTCTGAGGGGAGAAGGTGTCCCAATGGAAGGGCATCCTGAGACACGAGGGCCCAGGAACCACACAGCTCTGAGAAGAAGCTTCCTCAGCAGAGGCAGTGCAACTCCAGGGGAGGGACCCCCCAGTTGAGCTGAGGGGTGGAGCTTTTCAGGGCAGAGAGCTGCAGAGTGAGGATTGATGGGATTTCAAGTCCTGAACTCAGGAGCTCAGGGTGGCAAGTCCTTCTCTGCTGAAGGCAGCTTTGGCTGAGGCGCCATCTCTTGAGCTGCTTGGGAACTCTGGAGAGGAGGTACTACCATGGGGACAGCTCCTGGGGGACCGTTCACACGGTGGTAGTTCATGAAGACCCGAGTCAAGAAAGAAGGTGGACAGCTCCTCACAATGGCGGCAGGCTGAGGCGTTGCTGCTTTGACCCTTGCTGCCATTTTTGCACCTTATGGTGGCCTTAGGCTGGGACAGGAAGGAAGGGACAGCTTTTACGATGCAGTTTAGGGATTACTTTTACAAAAGTTATAAAGTTTACAAAGTATACAAAGTTTACAAAGGGGAGTCCTTCCCTGGCTGCTTGAGTTGGCGTGAATAGGCAACTTCTAGGCCTTAGAATACTGAACTCTACTGACCTGCATAAATCCTAAGGGATGGGGAGTCTTACACTCGCTTTGAGATGATGGCACCCACACTGAGGGTGAGGAATTAAAGCCCAGAGGGGTATGTACCCAAAGCTAAGTAGCTAACAGCACTGTCTGACTAAAACTCAGTGCGCTGTTCTTAACTCTGCTCCTTTGCATACCTCAATGGCCATTCTCAGTCTAACTCACTGAGTGAGAAACTCAAGTGTCTGAACAGGCTGTGTTTCTTTACAGAAGCCCCTAAAAGGACACCCTTCCCTGGACCTGCCATTTTTGGCTTGCTTTCCTCCCCATCTCCAATGCTGGCCTAATGAGTCCTGGCATATCGCACCTCTCTGACTCTGACCCCTCTACACCATTGGCTATGTTAAGGACACAGTGAGATTGGTCAAGAAAGTTTCCCATCTCTGAGTCCTCACTGTAATCATCTCTGCAGTCTCATTTGCGTTAGAAAGCAGCATATTCAAAGGGCTTGAAGGATTAGGAACTGTTCACCATTGGAGGCCATTATTCTAACTTCATCGGGTAGAACCTGACTGGTATTAGGATGGCCACAGGAGGCTGAAAACTGCCACCAAGTGCTGTCTTCATGGGAACTGGCTGGAGCACCACGGAAAACAGGGGTGAACACTCTTATCCACACTGTGTCTTCTGGTGCTCCCTAGTCTGTCTAGTGTTCCTGTTTTTACGACTGATCAGGAAGACAGCCTAACAGAGTTTTGTGTGGCAGAGCAGAGTGCAGAATGGCAGGTCTGAAGGAACGATACAGCTTTGTAAGTAACAAAGACTGCAGTTTTTAGAATTGCATGAAGATGCTCCTCCTCTTACACTGGGGCTGTGTCTCAGCAAACCTATTTAATTCATGGTTGCTTTATCTCATAAAGGTACAGATGCTTGAGACCTGGATAAAATACCTGGGAGTGGCTGAGAGGAGCATACTTTACATCACTAGCCCAGGCACGATGTAACATCCAGAAGAGAGTTGTTACTCAGTGGGCATCATATTCACACCGTCATCCTAAAGCTGAAAATGTCTAAGTCAAACCAATGTAAGCTGGGATGGTCTGTATGTTTAACTGAAAGTTTATAATTCAGCCTGGCAGTGTAGGATAAAAGGACCAAGGAAAGAACACCCTGACCCAGACTTGACACCAAGACCAGGGCCAAGAAACAGAATTCTACCAATCCCTGAGCTTGCCACAGAAACCCACCAAACCCTGAACTCAAAACCTCACCAATCCCTAAAGAGGAATACCCGACCAGTTCTAAGCTCACCCAAACTCAGGATTTGAAATTCCACCAATCCTCACCCTGGAAAGCTCTGCCCTGGAAAGCTCCATCCCCCACCCCCCACCCCCCACCCCCCAAGAAATCCTATATAATAAACCTGGCTCTTTGCTCCTCTCCCTGCTGCTTCTCACAAGAACAGAGGTAACCACCCTCCTGGATTTTCCCCTCCCAGTCTCTTGTGTGAGGTTTGCTGTGCAGTGTGACTTTGTGGTATTCCTTGGCTCCCGACTGCCAGGATAGCTCTCTGAGCAAAGCGGTACCACTTGAGCAGAGCTATTGCTGGGGAGACCTTCCCTTGCTGTAGCTGAAGCAAAGCTATAACACTTCTGTGGAGGAAGCCTTTCCCTTTAGAGTTGCAACACTTACACTTCAGGAGGCAGAGGCAAACCTATCTATGAGTTCAAGGCCAACCTAGTCTACAGAGCAAGTTCCAGAAAAGTCAGGGCTCAAGAAGAAAAAAAGATAAAACAAAAAGTCAACAACAACAACAACAAAAAACCAAAACAAAGAAAGGAAGAAGTTCATAATTCCAATATGTAATTTTTTAAAAAACTGTATGAAAAAGTTAATCCCAGCTGACTAGAGTGGCACTCACCTGCAGTCTCAGAGACTCAAGAAACTAAGGCAAGAAGATTACAAGTTCAAGGCTAGCCTGGGCAACTTAGTGAGACCTGTTTTAGAATAAAAAAAAAAGGGGGGGTGCTGGAGATGCAGTTCAGTGGTAGAGCACTTGCCTAGCATGTGGGAAGCCCTGGGTGTGCCACCCACAGGGTGTGAGCAGTAAGCCAGCCCCAGGAACTACTCCACACTGCATAGAACTGCATGTGCCATTGTTTGCATACACTGTGGCACAGCAGGTCTGTTGACAGCAGCACCAGCCCAAACAGTTGATTAGTGCACTCTACAGTGACAGTATGATGACCACGATATAATTAGGCAATAGGAAAATTTCAGTTCCATCATAGTTCCATGGGACCTCTGACACACGCTATCTGCCATTACCCAGGATGTCCTTATCCACACACGATTAAATACAGTGATGAGGGTGGGGTCCCTATAGAGGAGAAAGCACAGAGTTCTTAAAAACCAAAATGGCATTACCAATAAGAAAACGCAAAAAAGGGCTGGAGAGATGGCTCAGCCGTTAAAGGCTAGGCTCACAACCAAAAATATAAGAAAACGAAAAAAAAAAAAAAAAAAAAAGCCAGGCTTGGTGGCGCACGCCTTTGATCCCAGCACTTGGGAGGCAGAGGCAGGCAGATTTCTGAGTTATAGGCCAGCCTGGTCTACAGAGTGAGTTCCAGGACAGCCAAGGCTACACAGAGAAACCCTGTCTCGAAAAGCCAAAAAAAAAAAAAGAAAGAAAATGCATGAAGATGATTTTTATAGGGGCAGAGGAGTTCACCAAAAGCATGCTGTCTTAGTCAGGGTTTCTACTGCTGGGATCACAGCATGACCACAGCAACTCTTATAAAGGAAAACCTTTAATTGGGGCCAGCTTACAGTTTCAGAGGGGTTAGTCCTTATTGTCATAGTGGGAAACATGGCAGGATGAAGGCAGGCATAGTGCTGGAGAGACAGTTGAGTTTTTTTTTTTTTTTTAAGATTTATTTATTATTATATCTAAGTACACTGTAGCTGTCTTCAGACATCCCAGAAGAGGGCTTCAGATCCTATTACAGATGGTTGTGAGCCACCATGTGGTTGCTGGGATTTGAACTTAGGACCTCTGGAAGAGCAGTCAGTGCTCTTAACAGCTGAGCCATCTCTCCAGATAGTTGAGTTCTATATTAGGATCAGCCGACAGCAGGAAGAGAATGAGACATGGCCTGGCTTGGGCATCTGGAACCTCAAAGCCCACCTCTCAGTGGCCACACCCACTCCAACAATGCCACACCCACTCCAACAATGCTATGTCTCCTAATCCGTTCAAATAATGCCTCTCCCTCTCAGCCTATCAGCGCCATTTTCATTCAAACCACCACAAATGCCAATGTCAAAAATGAACTTATTTGAGCAACAAAAATGAAGTAGGATGTAAATTTGTTCTTAGAATTAGAAAAGATGATATGACACAGGGCTATTAAGGAGATGATTATATGTAAAGACAGAATCATCCATCTCCGAAAGACTGGCAGTATCAGCGTGTCAGTCCTGAATTACAACCCAGGTATGAAGTAAACACTACAGGCATCTATTTTGACTTTAATAAATGACTGTGTAAATCAACAGAGGAAGCAGCAAATCCCCCATGCAGAGGAACTCCAGACACAGAGGAACTCCAGACACACCGCTTTTTCTTAGGGCACGGAGACTTTTCTTGTGACCCCTGCATTAGGGAGGCAGTGATGCTGGTTCAGGTGTTCAAGGCCATCTTGAGCTACTCTGGCCTGGGTGAGACTTCCAATCCTTAAGTGTGGGCTTCCAAAGGGAGCAGTGTGGGCTTGGAGTATGGCTCAGTGGTGCAGAACCTGATGAGCATGCTTAGTCAAGGCCATGAGTTTGGTTCCTACCCCTGCCCCCCAGGACTGCAGGAAATTATTCGCAGTTCAAAGCTTCTTTTTTAGGTGCTGGGGCTTGAACTGAGCACCTTGCAGATGTACTAACACCAAGCCAAACCAAGCCTAGAAAGTTCAGAGACACAATAAATCACCAGAAAGTTTTTTCTTTTATAAAAATATATGTGCATTTGAAAAAAATTAAAATGTGACTACTGTGCCGGGCGTGGTGGCCTCTCCTAACCCAGTGAACCCTTAAAAGCCCTGGCACAGGCGGGCAGTGGTGGTGCATGCCTTTAATCTCAGCACTTGTGAGGCAGAGGCAGGAGGATTTCTGAGTTCAAGGCCAGCCTGTTCTACAAAGCAAGTTCCAGGACAGCCAGGAATTTCAAGCTAGGAAGGAAAAGTTTGAAGCCTGGGGCAGCTGGAGGAAGAACTTGTCTCCCAGGGAGAGATTCCTAAGCTCTGATGTGTCAGACCGCCTAGCAGCAGAGCCAGGAGTCCAGACATGATGATGGTGGGCCCACACCTTGACCAGTCTAGTTAAGTGCACAGCTAGCCCTCTACATGCCAGGACCCCACAGATGAGTCTAGGTGCCTGGGGTGGGATGGGTCGGGTGGAAGGGGTCACCAGGCTTCTTTATTTGTTCCTTTTCCCGAAGTGGTCACACTGAACGAATCTTTCTCTGCTTGATGTTTAATGGAGGACAAGTAGCTTGTTAGGGTTGCCAGGGCCCAGGCTCCAGCTCTTAACAATTCCAGTAACAACTGGGAGGCTGAGGCAGGAGGATCACCTGTTTGAAACCAGCCTGGGCTACACAGTGATATTCTGTCTCATAAAAGCAAGACACATGTGAATGTGATCCTGAGAGAAAACAGGGCACTGCCAGCTGACAGAACAAGAGAGTTGGCATAGAGGCTGATTGGTTATTTGTGGTGGCAGGAAAGCTATGGAACAGCCCTCACCGAAGGCCCAGTAATGGAGTGGGATTTGGCAGACAGATTCTTTCCATTGTTGATGGAATATTTCTCTGTGGCTAGAGTTTGTTTAGGTGAGAGCAAGGATGTGGCCTTGCTGGATTTACCAGGAACATGCATTTTGTTTTTGATTAAAAATAAATCTCTACACTGGGTCTACACTTGCTCTATACCTCTTCTGGCACCAGCTCCAGCTGCTCACAGCTCTGGCCTCAAAGCTCTAGGTGGCCTCTTCTCCCTTCCCACCCAGCTCCTCCCTTCCCACCCAGCTCCTCCCTTTCCACCTAGCTCCTCCCTTCCCACCCAGCTCCTCCCTTTCCACCCAGCTCCTCCCTTCCCACCCAGATCCTCCCTTTCCACCCAGATCCTCCTTTTCCACCCAGCTCCTCCCTTCCCACCTAGCTCCTCCCTTCCCACCCAGCTCCTCCCTTTCCACCCAGCTCCTCCCTTTCCACCCAGATCCTCCTTTTCCACCCAGATCCTCCCTTTCCACCCAGATCCTCCCTTCCTATCCAGTTCCTCCCTTGCGTTTTGCAGTATATGTTCTTCAGAGGATATGCTTCTTTTTTATTATTATTCTTTTACAATCACATACATATTATGCATATTTTGGTCATTTTCCCTATAACTTTCCCTATCCCCTCAAAACTCCAGCTTGCTCTCCTCCTTTCCAGCGAGCTGTATCCTGTTTTTCTATGTGTATGCATGTATGTGTGTGTGCACATAAGTACATACATATGTGAGTATTGAGTGCCTGTGTACGTATATGTGTGCATATGAGTGTATGTGTGTGTGCATACATGCATGTGTGTCTGAGAGTGTGTGCAAACTTGCATGTGTATATGTGTGTGTGCATGTTTATAAGTGTGTGTGTGTGTGTGTGTGTGTGTGCATGCTTGTTGCAGGATATTTAATCACACTGTGAACCCCAAGATTGTGTTGTTTACTGGAAAAACATGTTTCTAGATGTGGTATGGCTCAGCCCTTAGCACACACCTTTAATCCCAAACAGTGGAGGTAAAGCTAGTTTGTAGAAGGAAACACTGATGTTTGAAAATGATATCTAATTGAGTGACAGACAAACTGATGAATCAGAGAAAGATTTGATAGAATAGGATCTGCCCAACTCTCATGAGAAGAGAGAGGAAAGGGAAGCTACTTGAGGGGCAACACAGAGAAAAGAAACAAAGCAGTTTTACTGTGACAGTTGTACAGAGACAGATTGCAGAGAACAAGTTATACACAGGTAAAAACAGAATATGGAGTCAGAAGATTAGAACAGATTGCCAGAGTTAGTTTAAAGTCAAGCAGAGCAGTCCAGTCAGAGGCCCAAGAGAGAAGCCAGATTGAATCAGTCAGCTTAGAAAGGAGTTTGAGCCAGAGCAGCTGAGTTGACCAGCCAGCCAGAGCTCAGAAAGAAATAGAAAAGGGTAAGTCTCAGAGGCTGAAAACATTCTAGGCCCAGATTGGATTGTATGGAAACCAGAAACTTCCTGGACTAGGCCTAGGATAGCAGACAGAGGCTGTAAACCTCCTAGATGACAATTATATCAAGTGAATAAAAGTCACTTGTCCTCATGTATGTGAGTGTGTACTGTATGTATGAGTGTGTGTGTGTACATGTGTGTAAGTGTGTGTGTGTGTGTGTGTGTGTGTGTGTGTGTGTGTGTGTGTTTAATTTGGGTTGCTTGCATATGAAAGGGTGGGGTGTTATTTATCAAGCATTGCAACTTACCAGGGGCCATACTACTGAAGAAAAGGACTTCCCTCCACCAGCCACCATTAACTGTAAACAGCTCCTCAGAGAAGGGTGGGGTTTCACATGCCTGCCCTCCCCCTATGATAGTGTCAACACCGCATTTGCAGAGGTTTTGCAGGTAACCACAGCTTTTGTGAGCTCATGCATACAGTGGCGACACTGTCCACAAGAGGCAGAACTGCTGTTTGTGAAACATTGTAGGGTTATTAGTTCCACATCCGCTCTGCTCCGGGAGGCAGGATGCAGGAAGTTGACCACACTTAGCCCACGCTGTCACTGGGTGGGTGTCAGGCTGTAGGGAAGCCCTGGGACACGGCTCCAGGGGCGGGGAAGCGCAGGCTGAGGCGTGGTACAGGAGAGTTGGCTTGGCGGGGAGGGGTGTCCCCGGGCCTGTGGTGAGGCCGGGGGTGGGGGGTGGGGGTGGAGGGCATCTGGTTCTCAGACCCTCCGACACCCAGGCACCGCTGGAAGCTGCAGAAGAGCTGAGAACAAAGTGGGGACCCGCGAGTCCAGGGCTGGGGGTGGGGGAGGAGGTGGGCGGGAGGGAGGGAGGGAGGGAATCTCTGGCTAGTCCCACAGTGGGAGTTCTTGGCTTGTTGGTGGCTGCAGTGTGCTTGAGCTTGTTTGCTGCCATAGCTGGGAGTGCAGAGAGGCCTTCTAAGGAGGACTAGACAGCGGCTCTATAGGTGAAGGCCTTTTCCGTGGCTCTCCACGGAAGATTCCAATGAAAAGAAGCAGTCCATGGTTTTAAGACTTTTATTGTCATGGTGGAAAGTGGATGAGTAAAACCATACCCCACTTCTCAGGTTGAGCCTGAGGTTAATATCTTTTGCAGGGAGGAGTGTCTGGGAAGGAAAGCTTATTGGCTAAGCCTTTAGGTAGCTCATTAAAATGGAGATCTGTCTTGAGCCTACCTGACCACAGGTCATGTCCTCTACCTGTAGAGGGGTTTGGGGTGCTGTCCTTATGTGACTGATGGCCACAAATATGTGGAGGGCTGTGGCTAGTGACAGGAGCCTGGTGCCTGGGAACAGGTCTCTGGGGTTTCGAGCCTTAGCTCAGCTGGGAATAAGGCTACCTTTCACAGTCCCACAAAACATGGTCTCACCTCGTGGGGTTTTTTTCAGTTCTGGGGAGTGACCCCAGAGCATGCTGGGCAAGGGCACTACCATTAAGCATCTGTAGTCCCTCCCTGGCGCTCGTGACACCATAGTCTCCTTATCTTCCTTCTCTCTTGGTTTTTGCAGGAAGTTCAAACTTTCTACTGAAGGTATGATATTTGAATCTGACAAAGTAAAGCCTGCAACGGACAGGTTATAGGAGAAAGACATTTGATCAGTTTCACATGACAGGAGGGCTTCGGATCATGAAGACCCAGGGTGAAGGATCCTTTTTTTATGCTTAGGTTCCATAAGGCATGGGCAGCCATGGAGACCTACCTGTTCCCCAGGCTATTTGTGAGCTGGTAGGAGCAGGCTGTGGACAGGGGGACCCAGTCTCCTGTTCTGGTCCTTCTTGGTCACCCAGCTTTAGCATGTCTGCTGCAGGGTATGAGGCAGCTCTCTGGACCACCTATAGCCAATCACCACAGGGAACAGCTCTGCAGCCAGTCCATAGAAAGGCAGGGAAGAATCAAAGATGGATTTAGTTTTAAGGTAGACTTTATAGCAAAGAGCTTCTGATTTCTATCCTGCTCTGAGGAAGAGTGACTTCTGTTCCCATGGCTAGCCTGGGGGGAGGTGGAGGGGAGCAGGTCAGAGGGGACCTTTGCTTCTGAGGCCACCATACACTTTCCAGCTAACAGTCATCTGCCCCCTTCCCATCCCCGCCCCAGCTTTTATTCAGCTTTATGCTTGGCCTCAGAAGGCTCCCCCTCCTCCATACTCTGCCTTCACCCTGCTCCCCTTGACTCCAGAGCTTCCTCAGAGAGCCAGCTGAGAGAGGGAGCCTTCCTAAAAATGAGCTCCCTAAACCCTGTTTGGAAAAAAACAAAAAGAAACAAACAAACAAACAAAAAAGAGCTCCCTAGGGCCCATTTCTCAGCAGGTAAAGGCACTTACACCTGAGTTTGATCCCAAGGGCCTCAAACCCACATTACAAATGGGGAGAAATGATTTACTTGTTGTCCTTATACTGTGTGGCACATTCTCTCCCCCCTCCCTCCCCTGCCCTATAACCAGCCTCCCCCACCCTCCACCACCACCCTCCAAGCAGCAAGCCTATTAGCCAGTATGCATGACAGAGGCCTTGCCTTGTCCCCTCTGTTGTCCCCTGTGAGTGCCCGGTGCCTCCTGGAAGCTCTGTGAGGAGCACTCACTCTGCTGCATGGAGCACTCTGCTGTGTGGAACACTCTGCTTCGTGGAGCACTCTGCTTCGTGGAGCACTCTGTTGCATGGAGCACTCTGCTGCATGGAGCACTCTGCTGCATGGAGTACTCTCTATGCTGCTCTGGATATACTCTTTCTATGCTGCCTGTTGCTCAGATAAGAACATGCTCTTTCAGACAAACTCATCTTCCTCTAGCTCAGATGCTTCCTTGCTCTGAAGCATCCACTGCCTAGTTTCCCCATCCTTCTCTCTCCCTACACGCTTATTTTTCTCATCTTACTCAGGTTTTTTTGTATGTTTGTTTGTTTGACATAAAGTCTCACTTATTTAAACAGCTTAAATTGCCCTGGAACTCACAGCAGCTCTACCTACCGCCTTAGCCTCCCAAGTGCTGAAATTAATTATAGGTGTAAAGCAGCTACCACCTTTGTGGGGTTTATTTATTTATTTCGTATATATATATATATATATATATATATATATATATATATATATATATATATATATATATATATATTTTCAAGTCAGGGTTTCTCTGTATAGCCCTGGTTGTCCTGGAACTCACTCTGTAGACCAGACTGGCCTCAAACTCAGAAATCCGCTTGCCTCTGCCTCGAGTGCTGGGATTAAAGGCGTGCGCCACCACGCCCAGCTAGTTACCACCTTTGTAATCAAGAAAATGAACCAAAGCCCTGATGGGGCCCCGAGACCTTGTTCTGGTCTCACAGCCAGAGGCTTTCCCTGTGGAAGGTTTGCCTCTGGATGGAAGTTCTGTGTCCCTGAGAATGGCTGGCTGTTCCTCCTTTGGATCCTCCAGGCCTAGCAAGGTTGTCTCTAGATGCATAGACAGGCAAGTTGTATGGAGGAGCCAGGAGAACATACAGGGGAGAAAGACAGCTGGTGAGGAACAGTGGGGAGGGGGAGGGTGGTGCCTGAATCCAAAACTTAGGGTTAGATTTTGTGGTTGGAGGCATGCCAACCCACTAAACTCAGTGGGAAGAAACGGAATGGGCTGAGAGGTCTTTAAAAGCCTCCAACAGCCAGTCTGTGTTGATAATTGGCTCTGTCTTTAGAAACTGGGGGTAAGTATATTTTCAGTATTCCATGCTCTCTGAGCACTTGATATTAAAGTGTTTCTGGAGGACTATGCTCGCAGCATCATGCCGCCTGCTAAGAAGATGAAGGGATCTGACAATAAGCATTTTATCATATAATTCTGTGTTTTTCTTAGCAGGAAATGTTTTTTAAGTTTGGGAAGGTTAGAGTTAGGGCTGGGGATTGAACCCAGGACCCCATGAATACTAAACTAGTACACTGGCACTGAGACACAGCCCTAGCCTAGGTTATGTTTTAAACAAGGTTTGGTGAACGGAGCAGGGATTGGCAGAGGTTTGGTGAGAACAAGTTCTGTGAATCCTCTCCAGAAGGAGCTGTGACCTCGGGGAAGGAGATCAGTATCTCAAGTTGGTGAGAAGTCTTGTTAATGGGTGAGGCCTTGGTGGTACCAGGATTTCCTGTGGCTCCTTCCTCTGTCCCTCTGTTCCTCGAGGGACTCCAGAACATATTTAAGCAGCCCTCCTTCACTACTGGTAACTGAATGGCAGCACAGCTGAGACAAGCCTCCACTGTAAGCCATAAAGAAACAATTAGGCACAGTTAATGGCCCATAATTTGTTACTCCTATGTTGTGTTCCCAAGGGTTCCCTCCTAAGTTATTACCCAGGAAGAAACATAAAACAGTGTATTTCACAGAAACAAAGGAAGCATATTCTCGTGCTCCCCATGTCTCCCTGTGATTAAAAGCTGCGGCTCTTCCCAGCTGGAAATGACACAGCATCTCACAGAAGGGAGGGACTGTCACTCACTGTCCCACAGCACTGCAATGTGGACATATGTGTAGGGACAACAACCAAAATACATTCATGGGGCCTCTCTCTGAATATATCAGGATTTGCAGCACAGACACACTAAGCCCAGGGTGGGCCACTGCTCAGTGTAAGGGCCCAGGCACTGCAGAGACTGCCTCTGTAAAGTGCCGCTCTTCTTACAGTGGGCTCCCCTATTGGCAGGGATGCTGCAAATACAAGGGCGAAGGGGGGCTGGGAAGATGAAGAGAATGAGCTGGCCAGGGCCACTTCTGAGGAAGAGGCTGGAACGGTGAATGAGTTATTCTCTGAATGTCTGGGACAAAACACTTAAGAACAGCAACTAAGAAAGTTTGCTTCCCCTCTCTGTGCTAGGGTCCAGCCCCCTGTGGTGGAGGCAGCTGTCACACTGCAGCTGCAGTCAGGAGGCAGAGAGGGAACACTGACCCTCAGCCTACTCTCCCTATTTTATTCAGTCGGGGACCCCTGCTCACACCTCAGGTAGCCCAGACAACAAACTTCCTTACAGACTCTCCCAGAGCTTTGTCTCCATGTGATTCTATATCCTGCCAGGGCAACAGGCAATACAAACCACCATAGGCAATTAAAGACATCGACAAGCACACACGGGGACACTGGGAGACACTGACAAGCACACAGGGGACACTGGAAGGGAGAAGTGGGGGAGGGTATTCGGGAATGTAAGGATTGGGGCTCAGGCCTCAAAGCAGAGGTTTTAGGCAGAGAATTAATTCCATTTTCATTTTTATTTAACCAACCAGTTTTATTTATTGAAGTAGATTGTATCGAGTTTAAATGAATGTCTCTTTTTCCCATCCCCTCAAACACACTCTTCTCTTTTCTCTACCTGGGCATATTTTTCTTTCCTTTTAAATTTATTTATGTGCATTGATGTTTTGCCTGCATGTATGTCTGTGAGGGTGTCAGATCTTGGAGTTACAGTTGTGAGCTGCCACGTGGGTGATGGGAATTGAACCTGAGTCCTCTGGAAGATCAGTCAGTGCTGTTACCAGTTGAACCTTCTCTTCTGCCCCGACCTAGGCATATTTTCAGTAACTGTCCAACGGACTGATCACAGCAGACTGGCTGGCTGAATCTTTGATTGACCTCTCCCTTCATCTTCTGACTTCCACCAGTGGTGTCTGACGAGCTCCCATGTGCTCGTCTATCTGTCTAGTACTGATGACAGTCTTTGAATCAGGCAGACTGGAGGTAAATGCTGATTCTGCCCTATGTGATGCAGATGATCTCCCCGAGACTCTGTTCTTAGTCTGTAAAATGGGAATAGCGTCTGTCTTAGTGGGTTGATGTTTGACAATGGCCTTCCCATATTCCTCTTTCCCTCTTCAGCTCCAGGCCTAAGCGTCACTTACTTCCCAAGAGGCCACTTTCCTGACTGGTTCTAAGTATCTTTCTTTCTCAGTGGTCCCTCAGGAGGGCAAAGATCCAGGCTTGGCAGCCTAATGCGGATCTGACAGAAGCATCTGCTGCTATTGCTGTGTGATTGGCAACTCCAATGCAATCAAAGGTGACTGCTAGATGACCACATCATATAGATAAGCAGCCATGCCTAGGCTGGCCCACTAGAGGTGCTAGTCCTTTAGTGTGGATCGAGATCCCCCCTTAGGAGTCTTTGGACTGGTGGTTCATGCATGTAGTACCAGTACTCAGAAGGAAGTCAGCATAGTCTGTATATAATAAGCTCCAGGCCATACTGGGCTACAGAGTGATACCTTGTCTCAAACAAACCACAAACTCCCCATGAAATCCCACACCTAGGTCAGATAAGGTCACTACTGCAGACTTGTCTCTGCTCCACTCAGAATTAAACTCCCCATAGAAGGAATGGAGGAGGTATGAGTCCCTGGTTCACTAACCCAGGGTCATCTAGTATTTAAGCCAACTTCAAACTGGTAGCTCCCTGTGCTGGCTAGTTTTATGTCAACTTGTCTCAAGCTAGAGTCATCAATGAGGAGGAGCCCCAATTGAGGAAATGCCTCCCTAAGATTTCGAGGTAGGCAGGCCTGAAGGGCATTTTCTTAATTAGCGGTTGATGGAAGGGATAGTTCATTGTGGGTGGTGACAGCCCTGAAGCAGTGGTCCTGGGTTCTACGAGAAAGCAGGCTGAGCAAGCCATGGGGAGCAAGCCAGTAAGCAGCCCCCTCCATGGCCTCTGCATCAGCTCCTGCCTCCAGGTTCCTGCCTTGCTTGAGTTCCTGTCCTGACTTCCTTTGATGATGAACAGCTAAATGGAAGCATAGGCTGAGTAAATCTTTTCTCCCCAAGTTTCTTTGGTCATGGGGTCTCATCACAGAAATAGTGACACTAAGACACTCTCCATCCCATTTTCTACACTAAGGCCAGTGTTCTGAGAAGTGTCCAGAGCAGGGCTGTGCAGAGGGGTTGCTACTGTGATCTTTGTGAAACAGTATGTACAAAGAAAAGTACCTGAGACACATTTCCAGAGGCTGATGGGTGGTGCTAGGTGTATTGATGCCATCTACCTCCCTGGACCTGGAGCATCTGCTCTCCAGAAACCCCATCTGGCATCCAAGATCTGTGCATTCCTACTAGACAACCTTGGTCTTGGGAATGTCTGTTGTCATATCCTGTATCCATTATAGAATACTTTTTTCCTTCCTCATTTTAAGTTTCTTTTTTTTTTTTTTTTTTTTNTTTTATTATATGTAAGTACACTGTAGCTGTCCTCAGATACTCCAGAAGAGGGAGCCAGATCTCGTTACGGATGGTTGTGAGCCACCATGTGGTTGCTGGGATTTGAACTTATCACCTTCGGAAGAGCAGTCGGGTGCTCTTACCCGCTGAGCCATCTCACCAGCCCCCCATTTTAAGTTTCTTAAGGATGGAATTGTACAATGCATGTTTTCAAACTCTTAAGATTTTCTGAGACCTACTCGTGTAGTCTAGGACTTGCCAACGGACGGCTTTGCTTTGTCTGGCTCATGTATTCTCTATGCCTCGGTGTGAAGCTGGCATTTTGGATTTCTTACAGAGGCAGGAAGAATTTGGAGGGGAAAGGGGAGAGGAAAGAAGCTGAAGTAGCTTGGGGCACAGTGTGGTGGGAGGGGCTTCGTCACAGAAATGCAGATTGAGGCTTGGGGTGGGGGGGGAAAGGAGGGGGGTGGCAGAGATCAGAACTCACTTGACAGCTGCTTTTAAGATTGGAGTGATAAGGGCAGGGAATGGTGGTGCATGCCTTTAATCCTAGCACTTGGGAGGCAGAGACAGGCGGATTTCTGAGTTCAAGGCCAGCCTGTTCTACAAAGTGAGTTCCAGGACAGCCAGGGATTTACAGAGAAACCCTGTCTCGAAAAGATTGGAGTGATACGCTCCCTCACAGTTCAAGTTGGATAAGCATTAAGTATCACAGTGATGTTACCCTCTGGTACCTTACTTCTCTATTCCTTTTGGGGTTCAGTTCAGCTCTGTGTGCCAAAGGCCAGGCAACAGAGAATACTGTCTACAGGAAAGAGGATACACAAATTGGCTATGAGCCATGCTTCTGCTCTCCCATCAGGCTGGTCGCTGGTACGCAGTTTGGAGGTGAGGTTGCCAGAGTCCTGGCTGTCCCAGACATAATCTCACCTGGGCTGGCAAGTGAAGTCTCTTATAGAGTCCATCTCTTAGGGACTTCCCAAAGCCAGGGGAGAGCTCACTGCCACTGCCAGAAAGCCTGTCTTAGGCAACAGCCCCACCACCTCCCCTTAGCATTTCCCTTGCTCTCTGGGTTTGCAGGTATAGTAAGAGGAGTTGCTGGTGTCTGGAGCTGGCAGGCTAAATTCACGGGCACAGAGACTCTGGTACGGTGCTGGCCTCATACTGCCAACCAAGCAGGCTTTGCTAAACATAACCTACTTCCTTACTGGCTCTCAGCAGCCTGACTGAACAAGAGACTGCACAAATCCTCACAGATGAGCAACGAGAGCAGAGCACAGTGGTCAAGGCTTCTTGACCTTGAACTAAGCGACTTAGGAGTCTCAGCAGGAGGATGCACGCGCTGGGCCCCAGGCCCTGGCTTCCAGGCAGCTCCTCAGAGTCACCAGTGGAATCAGTTGCCAACTGATAGGAGTTTTGTTTGTTTAAAAGCAGGAACTATATGTATTTAGTGAATTTGAGTTCCTTAGAGAAAAACCCTAGCTTGGAAACTGATTTTAAATACAGACTGGCCCCATTAGTCCTAGAAGTTACAGAAGTGAGCACAGCACCCCACAAGAAACCAAACAGTTAGTGATTACTTGATTGATTTATTGAAATGTGGACTGTTCCACAGGCAAGTTAATGCAACTTGGTTCTGCAAATTCAGTGCATTGCAGTCAGGTGTGTGTGTGTGTGTGTTAGTGGGGATTGTATCTAGGGCCTTGAGTGTGCTAGCCAAACACCATACCAACAGCGTTATATCTCCATCCCTAAACAAACAAAACCAAGCTAGGCTCTAAGTTGTCCACGAAAGAGTTGATATTACTCTGGAACCCAGGCAGGCCATAAACTTGGCTATCCTCCTGCCTCAATGCATAGAAGCTGCTATTATATCTGTACCACCAGGCAGGCCCAGAGTGTTCATACAGAATTGCTCTTAACCCTCTCCCCTGCTTTAGGCTCTTTATCATGACAAGGACATCTCACAGCTGTACTGCCTACTTCAGCTTGCCGCCTGTGTCCTATCTTCTCCGCCCCATCCCACACCCAGCTGAAGGGAGTCAGGATGGGTGGTGCAGTGGTTGGATACAAGGCCCTGCTGCTCATTTGCTGGGTGACTTTGAGCTTGGGGGGGCGTCTCACAGTTCTACAGGCTCAGTTGTTTTTCCAATAAATACACAACAGTGTCTGCCTCACTGGCTGGACAAGAAATTTGTGGGATGTATTATTGCAGCAGGATCCGTAATTAACCTGAGCCTGTCTCCATCTCAATTCCCCCTCTGTGAGCGAGGGCCTGACTGGAGATGCGTTTTGGCATACACTTTTCACACTTTCGTTGCCATTCCTCACTAGCGAGCCCTGTGCTCTGGCACGGGGCTCATACCTGCACTCCTGTGCAGACTCACACTAGCCTAATGTGACTAGGGTTTCCTTCTTCCTCTGAGCTATACTCCCAGTCAGTAGACTGTAGAGCACGAACACTGTCTAAGCTACTCTCCTCTTGAATACCTTCCTGGCCCAGTGCTTGCCACTCGCAGCCACCCGTCTCTGATTCCTATCATAAAGCAGTCGCAGAAACTCCTGGTGTGGGCAATGTACACCAGTGCTGACATTCCCCAAAGCATGTAGCAGTTCATAGGAAAGTGCTCTCACAGGACAGCCACGGGGCAATGGGGATGTGAAGGAGCCCCTTAGCTCTACACAGGGATAACCAGCTAGGTGCTTCATGAAGGGTGATCTGAATATCAAAGTTAAAGGGGTATAGAGGAAAGCATGACTGAATATCACAAAACTAAACATGAAGAGCTATCTTACTGGGCAATGCATAATTTTGAGAGCTAAACACCTAAAATATATGTTTTGTGCTAACAATCAGCCTGGAGTTGCAAGTCCATCTTGTTAAAGAATACTTGCTTTAACAAAGCCCTGAGTAATGAGGCCAAAGGATATAGGTTTCAGTTAGAAGAGTTCCTGAGCTGCTAGTAATGTAATCAACTGTGTTACTAAGTATCACTCAGATTTAAAGTTTTCTCATTACAAAAAGTGATAATTAACTCAGTTTAGCCACACTACGATGTACATACATCCCCCAAACCATGCACATAATAAAGAATGCAATTTTCTTCATTAAGCTAAGGGCTGAGGACCCAGTTTAGCAGCTAAGCACCAGCCTAGCTTTTGACCTGGCACTCCAAAACTCTCCAGCACTGCAAAACAAGACTAATTTTAAAAGATCATTTTTTTTTTTTTTTTGGTCAGTTAAGACTTAGTCTGCGGTGGGTGTTGAAAAAATGATTCAACTGGAGAGCACAGGCCGCTCTGCCAGAGGACCCAAGTTCAATTTTCAGCACCTACAAGGCATCTCACAGTTGTATTCCAGTTTTGGGGGTCTGATTTCCTTTTCTGGCTTCGGTAGGCACCAGAAATGCACATGCAAGCATTTATGCTTAGACAGTAAAATAAGTTTAGGTAACTGGAGAGATGACTTGGTGATTTAGAGCACTGAGTGTTCTTCCAGGGGATCTGGGTTTGACCCCAAGAACCTATATGGTGGTCCACAAATGATTCCTTAATTCCAATCTCAGGGGATCTGAAGCCCTCTTCAGACTTCTGCAGGCACCAAGCATACATGTGGTACACAGTCATACATGCAGGTGAAATATATATACACATATATTAAAATATATAAAGAAAAAACCATAAAATAGTTTAGGATACATTTTATTATTTATATGTCTGTGTATATATATATATATATATATATATATATATATATATATATATATATATATATATATATATATATATATATATATATATATATGTATATATATATATGCACTGTAGTTTTGAAGTGCCCAATGATGCCAGAAGGCAGAGCTCTATCCTCTGGAACTGAGCTACAGACAGTGGTGAGCCACCATTTAGGTGTTAAGAGCACTCAGATCCTCTGAAAGAGCAGCCAGTGCTCTTAATCACTGAGTCATCTCTCAAACCCTCTGATTCTTGTTAGTAAATATCATTTTTATCCTTTGATACTTCATATATGTGTATGTATTTTAATATCACCTTTTTTTCTCCTAATATGCCCAGATCCACCTCAACTCTCCCAATTCATATTCTCCCTTCCCAGTTTCACAGCCCAGCTCTTGAGCTCCCCCCCCCCCCCCNCTCTCTCATAGGACTCATTGAGTTCAATTTGTGCTGCTCATATAAGCACTGGTGTGTTGCCACGCATTGGAGCATGGTCAGACTCCAAAGGACTACAGCCCTGAACAAAGCTGACTGCCCCCCTCCTCTACTGCCCCCATCAACAGTCAAAGGCTTTCAACTAGGCTTGAAGTGATACTGGTTCTAGATACAATTCCCAGTGTATCTTTTTATCTTTTTTTTTTTTTTGTTGCCAGGCGTGGTGGCGCAGCTTTAATTCCAGCACTTGGGAGGCAGAGGCAGGCAGATTTCTGAGTTCAAGGCCAGCCTAGTCTACAGAGTGAGTTCCAGGACAGCTGGGGATATACAGAGAAACCCTGTCTTGGAAAAAAGAAAAAAAAGATTTGTTTATTTTATGTATATGAGTACACTGCCACTGTCTTCAAACACACCAAGAGGACATCGGATCTCATTACAGATGGTTGTGAGCCACCATGTGGGTGCTGGGAATTGAACTCAGGACCTCTGGAAGAGCAGTCAGTGCTCTTAACTGCTGAGCCATCTCTCCAAGCCCAGTATCCAGTATATCTTTTTCATCTTGTTCCTATGCACGGGTACTCCTCCATGCTCGCATGTGGAGGCACAATGGTTAGTTCTCTCAATCTACCATGTAGGTTCTGGGGGAGCAAGTCATTTAGTCAGGCTTAGCAACAAGTCCTTACAAGCGGAGGCATTTTGGTGGTCTTGTAAGTACATGAGTGTGTGTGTGTGTGTGTGTGTGTGTGTGTTAACTTGTTGACTCAGGTTACTGATGCTATGAAATGTCCCAACACTGAGCTAACCCTAGCCTGATCACTCAGTCGTCTAGGTACCAAGTGTTCCAGGTCAGAGAGCTGGTACTCGAGGACTCATGCACCAGGGAGCAACAAGGGGTATAGTACAGGGGTATAGTACAGGGGCAGCTGCTGCAGGCCTGGGAGCATCAGTGCAGGTGTGCTGTAAGGACAAGAAAGCCAGACAGACGGATGGGGGGTGGCCCCTGGGGCCTCAAGAACCAGTGACGGAATGGCATGGGAGCTGGCCTTCTAGGAAAACGAAGGGCGGGAAGACAAGCAGCTCTTCCAGAGGAAGAGACTTCAAGAACTTGCTTTTCAGGCCTTAGGACCTGGAGAAGAGCCAAGTGCAGCCAGAAGAAGGACCCCGTGCCATCTGGTTGGTGCTGTCTGTCACTTATCTCTGCATCTGATCCTTTAAGTGGTGAGACTCCTGACAGAAAAGCCAGCAGTGAGGCTTTGTGGCACTGTATTTACCAAGACTGGGCTGGGACAGCCGGAGCGAGCGGGCAGGGGTGGAGCGAGCGGGCCAGAGCCAGCGGGGCTGGCCGGAGCGAGCAAAGTTGACCGGAACAAGGAAAAAAAAAAAAGGCTGGGCTGACAGAATGGTGCAGATAACAAAAGTGCTTGTCACCAGGCATGACAATTTTGATCCCCTGATCACATATAGAAAGAGCAAACCGAACGCTAGATTGTCTTCTGATTGCCACACATGTGCCATGTCACAAACAACACATGCACATATGTACATGCACATAGGCACATAATGAATGACTAAATCAATCACTACATGTGATACCTGAAATCACATCCTAGGGACTGGACAGATACTATGGTTAGGAGCTCTCTGTTCTTTGGTTGTTGAAAAATAAGTAAATGCTTAAAAAAAAAATTCCAATGGCTGCTTTTCAGTTCTTAGCTGTGATTTAGGTATAAACACCAAAGGTTCTAAGCACTGAAGAGGTTCTTAGAGAGCCCCAGGGCAGTCAGCTGCTGCTGGGCTCAGTGGCCTTACAAATAACATGTGTGCCAGCCTGTGTTAAATGACAAGTTCCCATCTGAAAGGAAAGGAGACTCTACATTGACTACTGTGGATACGCAGTTGGTCCTTATGATGACCGGTGCTCTGCCCTCTCTCAGCCTGGCAAACCTCACAGGCAAATCCTTGAGAAAATGGACTAGAGCGCTTAGACATCTTGGGAAGTCCCTTTGCCAAGGTCTAGAGTTGAAATGTGCAGTTTTCCTTTGCTAAAGGTCAAATTCCCAGCAGTTCCTCAAACCACTGCTCCTATGTAAGGGGAAAAGGGACAAAGAGAGTTTAAACTACAAGGCAAAGAATTAGAACTCATTCGCAGATGCCACCGTGCGGACACTCAACTTTATTCACTTTATCTATATATTTAACAATTCTAAAGTATTTACTTCTTGCTTTGACAAAAAATGAAAAATATAGGAGCACTGACTCCTCTTTAGGAGAAAAGGGTTATATGTACAGCTATGGAGAGTTACGGTTCCTCCTTTACATACAAAGAAAATATTAATAAAAAAGTGCTTCATTGATCAAAAAGGGCTAAGAGCTGCAAGCATTTATTCACAATGTACAACAGACCCAAGAAACCCGTATCATAACCTCTTGGCACCTGTCACTAGGAACTGCACAATCTTTAATTACGCCAACCTTTCCCCACCCCAACTCCAGACCACAGAGAGCATGGAGCACTTCACCCTGTCTCCCTAAGCTCGGCCTCCCTCCGCCTGACTTGCTCCTGGAGGATGAGCAATACTCTGATACTCCAGCCTGCCCTCCCTCAGCAGACTAGGGAAGGCTTCTGGTTTCTTGCATCCATACTGAAGAACAAGCAGAAGCCACCTTCCTGAGACACAGAAGGCCCATGGCCAGGTAACAGGGTCCAGAGGGGAGGGATAAGGATATAGGCCAGGCTAGAACTGAGGTGTCTCCCAACTTCACCCAGCCCCCACACTATAATCTGCTGTTACCAGTTTGCAGCTCTTAGCAGAGCTAAGCATCACCCTTGGGGGAGGGGTGGGGTGGTCACAAACATAAATGCCAACAATTCAAAGCACAAACCAAAACTGCTCTCCACCCTTCCCATACCCACCTCCACCACAGATAACTACTGGTTTAAGGCTCTTTTTGGACCACATCAAAGCTCACTGAGAAAAGGTACCTCGAATCTCCTCCAGGCCATGTCATTTTCTTAGAGCCCTACAATCATCAAGGGCTCGTCACTGATAGATAGCAGGAGTCAGACATGTGCCCACTCAGGCACCCAGAAGCAGGACAAGGGACTCCTGGGTCCTTCCTGCTGCCGCAGAAGTAGAAGAGGAAGGCTGATTGTGTGGAGAGCTTCAGAACTGTGGGGATTCTGTCCCTCAAGGGGAGATGCATGATTGGTTTGCTTTGGGAATAGGAGACTTGTGGAACCCTGAGTCTGGATTTCCCTGTGTTGGCTGAGAAAGAGATTGCCTGTGGAACTAGGACCCAGAGGGGGCTCCCAGGTGCCTCACTCAGTACAGACCTTGACCACTGCAGGAGGATACTGCTTTCTGGCAATCTGTACCTTTCTGGAAGCCCAAGGAGGCAGAGAGAGCCCTACCCAATCTTGGTCATGTTAAAATTGGGATCCACGTGGGCCAATATGTCAGCCATCTAGCCCCTCAGTTAACTCAAAAGCAGCACATACCTCTCATTTCAAAGTGAGCCTGGGGAGTAGCTCACTGTGTGCCTTCCTCCCAACGCCATCCTGCTTTTCGTCTGTGAGGTGGGATGGCCCTATCCCTCTCTGGAAGAGTACTCTCAAAGGGCTTCCAGCCTCCCCAGCAGCAAAGGTTTACCAGTCAACTCTGACATAGCTGTGATGTGAAGAATGGTGGTTACTAATGTTAGGCTGACCTTCTGTCCTGCTGTCTCAGGCCTTCATTCTGGCTCCTCCCACAGGGAAGCACTGAGTGATCTCACAGAATGACCGACAGCAAGCGGCTCAGCAGTTATAAGAGCCTGGCAACCTCTGGGCTTCCATTAAAAAAAAATTAAGACAACTGGGATATTTTTCTTTTTAGAAGGCAAAGAAGAGAATGGAAGGGAAGGGGAGATGAAACAAAAATCAATTTACAATCCAGTGGTACATCCCAATCTCTGTACAGGTTGTTCCATGCCCCCATTCCAAAATGTATGGGCCTCTTGGACTGCCCAGGCTGTGTGTGAGCCTGTTAAAGGAACAGCAGCATGGCCTCTGACACCCCGGGTCACTGAGCTTCAGTTTGAAGTGGCAGCAATAGGCTTATCCAGTTCAAGGTCAATGCTGGAGCTTGTGGGATGGAGGCTGCTATAGCAAGACTTGCACACTCGACTGGGTTCAAAGAGCTGCTGGCTAGGAACCGGAACCTTCTGGTTACAACAACTGGAGCAGAATACATTCCCACAATTCCTTGAGACAAGAAGAAAAACACAACAACAACATTAGTTTCAGCTGCTAGGTTTTTGTGAGAGAAAAAAATAACTTCAGAGAGCAGCATTTGATGTGTACCGTCTGGATGTGCTAGAAACACGTTCATGTCCCCAGGCCAGGAAGAAGCTCAATAGGAAGATAAATCTACCTAGTGCAGTCATTTTCACCTCCGGCCAAGGATGACATGTGGTTGCCTCACCACTCTGGCACAAGGCTGTCGGATGCATAGGAAGATGCTCAGAAGAGCCCTCTGTGGACACATGAGCCCCACACTACAGCAACTACCAGCTCAGTGCTGAGTACTGACCCGTGGATGTACCCAGTGGCTGCACTAACCTTGGCACTGGCCATCTGGGTAGCCTGAGGTCAAAGGGAGACCAAAGTCAAGTGGAGTCAGCCTGTGGGCCCCTCAAAGAAGAGAAACAACTATGCTGCCCAGCTGGGGATGAGGAACTCTGGCCTAATGGTCACTGCCTCAGAGGCAAGTTGGATGCAGACTGCTGCCAGCAGCATGCAAAGCCAAAAACCAAAGCAGTACATGACACATGCTCAGCGTGAAAAGGAGGTGGAAGGACGAGGCCATGGAGAAACACATGCACCCCTATTAGACAGTGGTCAGTCAGCTGGGGCTCACTGCCCTGCCCCATGCATCTCATGGCTTCCTTCTCCTTTCTGCCCAAATCCCTAGTGCTTTGCATCTTTGCAGCACAGGTCTGCCCATACCCTGCAGCCCTCACTTCACCACACACACACACACACACACACACACACACACACACGGAAGGTAACCAACACATTTGCTGAGCCCTGAAGTACAAACCAACCACTGGTCAGCTCAGCACAGGGAACCCCAAGGCACAGCTCTCCAGAGCTGAGAAGAGGGAGTTAACAGAAAGGCTTCCTCTGCACTAGCCTCTCAGCCACATTCTGCAGAATACAGACCACACTCGGGAAGGAACACTCAGGCATAGGAGGAGCAGACAATGAAGACCACATGAGACAAAGCAACACTGGAGAAGGGAAGATGGGACACGGGACACAGGACAATAGGACAGGGAACAAGAACACAAAGCCTTTTGTTCCTAGAATGTAGGAAACACTTTATACCTTTCTAAGAAGCACAACTCAGCAAGAACTTGTGGTTACACAGGAAATCTTCTGAATGTTTGTACTTGTTAAACAGACCTGCTGAAGTTTAGCTTAAAAGCCTGATAGGAGTTTGATCAATTAAGCTTTTCTATCTGACTTCCCTTGGGAGATCCTGAACGACCTAAGTGGGATCTTCCACACTAATTCTCTGTCCACTTCTGTGTCTATAAAATCAAAACAAGGAAGTGATGCCATTTGACTTGAAAGTTACTAGTATCATCCTGGCATCAATGAATAAATGTCACCTCTCCCTGACAAAAAAAGCTCTTAAGCCCACTGGCCTTCCCCAATTCGAGCCCTGCAGGAGCATCCCTTCTCATCAGGCGTCTCAGAGCCCAGCTGGCCTGGACAGTCCAGAGGGAGCACAATGCTGCAGCAGACATACCCCTGGCCGTTTCTTTCATCAGCTGCTATGGATCTCCCATGACCACCTGCCTGCCTAAGTTCACCCTTTCAGGGCCCAATGCGTGCAGAAAAGGGAATGGCAGCATTAGTGTGAAGTTACTGTGGGTGTGCAGACATCACAGACAAGTTGTTGTAAATGCTCACCACGTTTGATCAACACGGTCAGTGTCCCTGCAAGGAGGGGAGAAAGAGCTCAGAGAAGCCACTTGGTCTAGGGGTACAGGGTGGGGGAGACCCATGGTCCTAAGAGTGTCATTTGTCTACAAAGAGATTTTTCCATCACTTTCAATACAGTCTCACTTCTACAAGTGAGCCATGTTACGATTCTGATAAACTTCCTATTCTAGGAACACCGAACATCTACCAGAAAGTCACCACCCCAGCCAGGGCAAAGCAGCCTTAGTGACTCATTCCCCAACCCAGGAAAAAGAAATTGGGAGCAACAAGGACTAGAGACTGTCCTCAGCTGTGTCTATGATTCCCCAGCAGCACAGGGAGCAGGGAGTAGGAAGGAGTAGGAAATCCAGGCTCCCTGCCTATGCTGGAAAACTGTTTTCAATCAAAGTAGCCATGACCAGTTTTATGCTGGAAATAAAGGAAGATCTGCATGGTAGCTGTTAACCACCAATCTGGGAAATGAAACAAAGTATGTCCACATTTCAAAATGTAATGGTGATCACTGACTCCCCAAATACAGTTCTAGAAGGACCAATTTCAGAGGCGTAGAAACACAATCCCAAGGGCAGCTCATACAGAGCACTGCTTGTAAGATGCCAAAGTTCAGATTCTGTAACCCATCCCACCCTAAAAGCCACCCAATGGTACCTGCAGTGGTGCTTCCTGCTGGCGAGCCAGAAGGCACTGTCACAGGCATAGCAGTGGGCAGCCAGGTGGTCAGGTAGCCAACGAGTCATCTGTAAAACACATGGGACCAAGTTAGTAATAAGAGGTGGACCAGTCAGCTGAAGTCAACAGAGCCACACCAGGGGGAGCAAGAGCCACAAGGACTACATGTGCTCCAGTGGTACCAGCCCAGCAGGCCTGCTAACAGTATAAGAAAGGTGACCAAATTGTTTGCCTGGAGGAGGCACCAATCTTCTGAGATAAATTGGCCCAGTGGCACCCTGGGTTGTTATGAGAGCTGGCAGAGGCAATGGAGAGAAAGGGCCAGCTCACTGATGTCCCTGTCTTACAACTGATGGATGTGGGTTTTCAGAAGCTGAGGTACAGAGGCTGAAGACTGACTGTGAGTTCTTCCTTGGTCAGTGGCATAGGGAGGGGCTGGAATGGAAAACTGTAGGACACCTGTGTGGTTGGCACGCAGAGCAGGGGCTGAGCCTGTACCTCTGTGTCCTGTTTATCCACCTGCTCCCAGCTGGCTTCAGAGAAAATCTCTGTGCTGCAGCGAGACAAACAGTTCTGATCCAGATTGCTTTCCGAGTCGGGGATTGAAGTCTGTTGGCAAATAAACACAGCTGAACGGAGTGAACCTGTCTCCTCCCAGAGGAGGAGCAGAGCACAGGGGTGAGTCTCTGGGCAGGCCTGAGTGCTAAGGTGCCAAATGTGCAGTCACACCAGCCATCCAGACTTAGGTTGGCCAGGTGCAAGAGGGGCTGCACTCAGAAGGACACATGGATTCTGTGAAGTGACATGGAGTGGAAAGATTGGCCTTAGGGTCCAGGAAGCCACTCCTGAGCTGGAGGGAGTGTCAGCTGTACTCGTGGGCCTGGGGATCCAGTCCAGACTGAATGAAAACAGTGACCTGAGTGTGCCCTTCTTTCTTCTGAGAGACTCTTTGGGACAATGAGAAACCAGTATTTAGTATAGAGAAAAGGCCAAAACTTCCTTTGGTTGGAAAGTCACTGGATCTGGGATGATTACTCCTGAACCTGCCTTACACTGTCAGACCCATCAAAGAAGAAAGCCCCTCTGGGAGCCCAGGAACCCTGGTACCCTCATTTCTAACCACCAAGTCTCATTAGTGCTAAGCCCTCAACAATGCTTTAAAAACAAACAAACAAACAAACAAACAAACAAACAAAAATCAACCCCTTCTCTCCATTTCTCTTGCCAGCACCTGCCACAGAGTGGGTACAAACACTTGTTCAAAGAGAGCAAGGCTCTCAATACTCCCAAAGTCTGGGAAAGGAGGCAGCTCACTAGTGACTCAGGCAGAACAAACACTCCAACATAACAGAATCAGCACTGCTCTATCAATGCCATTCTGAACAGGTGTGCAAGCCCTTCTAAACATATCTAACATATGCGTTTTATTTCGGGGTAGAGTGAACTGAGATAGGCTCTCACTTTGTTGTCCAGGTTAGACCAGAACTCACTACGCTGCTCAGGCTGACCTCAAACCTGTAGAAATGCTCTGCCTCAGCCTCCCTTGATTACAGGCATGAGCCACAAAGCCTGGCTGACACAGGCTCCTCTCGATGGCGGAGATTCCATCCCCATGTCATGCATATTAACTCACCTCTTTCTCTTAACTGCCTACAAGGGAATAAGAAGCCAGCTCAGCAGAAAAGAGGCAGACTGCTGTCTCCACGGCCAAGGCCAACTCCTAAACAATCTCTCTCAACATTAAGACCTTTCTAATCCTTTCAGAAATCTGTTTCAATAACCATGCACTAGGTGCAAAGGGTTATTTTGCTGGCCTCTGTGTGTCGTCTCCTTGGAAAGCTTCAAAGGAATCATGACCTAACTTACCACTTCATCTCCAAAGTCTCCATTGAAGCGCAGAGAGCTGGTCAGGTACTGGCTCTCCAGGCGACTCTTCAACTCCTGGACTTGTTTCTTCAAGGTCTCCACTTCCTGCTGGTGACCAGATTCTATCTGCCGCAGGCGCTGTTGGATTGTGTCCGTGTACACAGGCATGCCATCGTCATCCAGGTGGCTGCGGGAAGGCTGGTCAGGGCTGCTGGTAGTGGATGGCCTCCCTGAGTGGCTATTTAGCCACTTGTGGTGCAAGTTCCTTGAGTACAAGTGAGCAGAGCTACAGCTTGTGGCAGACAGCTGGTGGCTCAGTGAGTCCTTGCTCCTCCCAGCCTCCCCATTGGCACAATGCCCATTGGGTGTGGGGTACTTCTGAAGGGTGTCAAACCTTGCAGGCTGTTCTGAGGCCTTGTTTTCAGTCTCTAGGGCACCGTTGCACACAATTCCCTGTCTACACTTATCTAACGGCAAGGCACAAGGAGCCTGCATCAGGCTAAAGGTGTTGCCAGGGGATGAAGTCCTGTGTAGAACAGAGTCCCATTGTGGCCTCTCAGCAGACCTGGGCTCTGGTGCTACAGGAAGCATGTCCTTGCCACTGAATCTACCAGTGCTTGCTGGGCAAGGTCTGTGATGGAGCTGGGGCCCACTTTCTGACTTCACCTTATCTTCTAGTAACATGTGCACTGAGTTGTTCATGTGTGGTCCTCTTGTTTCGAATGGGACTTGGGAAGGCAGCAGAGACCTAGACTGTGAGGTACCAAGGCCAACTTTTGCATCTACTGGAACAGCAGGAGCTACATTCTCCCTGTCCTCTGCAATATTCTCTACTTGAGGCTGTTCTACAGGGACCTCCTGGGAGTCCTCTCCCCTGAGAGGAGCTTGGAGTGAACTAGAGAGAACATTGTGCCCATCCTGATATTCAGGAATACCCTGGGAGAACAAAGACAGGCTGGGGCCTAGATGGCTTCTTAAAGTAGCATCATCCAGCTGTGGTTCTTGGTAAAGTAGAACGGGGCCCTCGGCCACCATCCTACTTTCTTTTGCTAGGGGTGCCTCCTCTTTGATCTCTGGCACCTCAGTGTGCTCCCTGTGGGCAGGCTCTTCTACCCCACTCTCCTCTTTGGTGGCCTCTTGCAAAATGTTCTCCATCTGCCCTTCAGCCACACCGGCTGCCACAGACAGCTCAGCACCTCCGAGCAGCCTGCAGGGCTTGCGCAGGCTGTCCATAGCAGGTACCTCTTCCCCAGCACTGGCAAAACTGCTCAGCTCCAGCGAGCGCCCATGCTCCTGCCACTTCTCATTCAGGCTGGGGTCACTGCTGCGCCGGCTGGCCAGTGGCACCATGTTTTCGCAGGTTGTGGTTAGATTGTCAAATGATCTAGTCTTGGGTAGCCTAAAAGAAAAGGGTTTAGGGAAAATGAGAATCTTTGAGGAGATTTAGAGGGCCCCAGAGGACAACAGGCTTTTTGTAAGCTACTGTTTCACAGCTGGGCCATCACAGCCATATCTCTGAAATGAGGCTCAGACTCCTACAGCGGCACAGCTCTCCACAGGTACTGCCTGCACTTCCTCACTGCTGATCCCCACCCCCATAAGCTAACAGCATATATTATTTCTAAAAGGTATCCTTTTACGTTTTCCTCTCTTTATTTTTTTGATTTTTCAGAAAGGGACACATGTATTTCAGGTTGGCCTCACATTCTCTATATAGAGAATGGTCATGGCCTAGCAATGACCATGAACTCTTGATCCTTCTGCCTCTACCTCCAATGTGCTGACAATACAGGAATGTGTCACCAGGCCAGGTTATGCAAAACTGGGGCTCAACCCAGAACTTCAAGCATCTGCAGCCTTCAAGAGGCATTCCTCACAACGGTCTATGCCTCTCAAGTAATGGCAAAGGAACTTGCTGGTCCTCTGTACTATACATTTTAAGTTCATTTATTATCTCTCACTCTGATCTTATAAAGCATATTCACAAGTGGCAAAATCAGTTTCTCTCATCTTATAGCATCTGACTTTCAAGCTTCAGAAGACTAACCAGAGCAGGGAGCAAGCAGGGTGTGAACAAAGCAGAGTCCACAAAGACTCCACAAATGGGCTCCACTATCGAAAAACTGCTCAGGGCAGGTGGCAGAATAATGTAGGGACAGGTCCAATTCATTTTTAGAAATAAGGCTTACTATCTTTCTTAAGAAACTAAACTTCAGCCAGATGTCGTGGTTCAGGCCAGTAAATCGAACACACATATCACTGCAAGTCTAAGGTCAGCCTTGGAGGCAGGGAAGGGAGGGAGAAGAAGGGGGAGAAAAATGGAAGAAGGGAGGAGAGAGGGAATACCACCACTTAAGATAGAATAACTCCATTTAGGACTTAGGACTGTGGCATCAGCTTTGGGCTCACCGGCTCAGTGGGGGCTCATCAGGGCTGGTGCCTGGGACTGGGTATGGTGCACAGCTGTCATCTGTGGGGGTAGACGGGGATGGGCAGGGAAGGTACACTGCGCTCCACAGCATCAGATTCCGCACATGGCACACAGGGTAGAGCACCTGAGGAGAGGGGTGGGGAGGACACAGGTTTATGCATGTCCCAGTAAATCTCTTAGAAATGACTAGAATTACAGAGCAAGAATGAACACACCTAGGTGGGTCACAGAGCAACACAGAGGTGGCAGCAGTAAATGAAGGTCTATCTCCCAAGAGGATAGCTAGAGACCCAAAAGCCTCTCATGAGCATGAATATCTAATGGGTCCTTTAAAGGACAACTTCTTATTAATTGTCTCAGGTGGTCTTTACTGAACGTCAGGCTTTCATCAGCCTGATTTACCGAGCAAGAATTGTTCTGTTACATGGTGAATGTGTCTGTTTCCCTAAAGCTTGGCTTCAGTGAAAGCTATCAAACCTATTTTATAGAATCCCTTAAATTAATCATGTGAAAATAAGGATATTTCCCTACCCCTTACTGCCACTTTCCCAGCAGGCACAACGAAGGGAAGGAGAGACACTGTAAATCTTTTCTTCTAACTATTTAACTGTGATTCGAAGTGTATTAATTGCCCAGCAATGTAATACAACCTCTGATTAGTCTGCATGGACCTCTAAGGGCTTAAACAAAGGAAACACCAATACATTTTGATACACAGACATACTGCCTCTCTCTCTCTGTTAGCAGAAGGTATTCTTTTGAGGGAACAAAGTGTTAAAAGGCCTGGCAGCTTTCATGTGTGAAGAGAATCACAGACAGATAGATACGTGCCAACAGCAGAAAGAATTTTGTGTTGAGACAGAGCTGAGTGGGTCCCATTGCCTGGCTCATGGGAGAGTAGCAGGAGCCTACTGGCTGACACTTCTTAGCCATGTAAGGCATCTGAGAGAAGGAACCTTAATGCCGTTTCCTCCAGAGAGTGGAAACATGTTAGGACTACACTGGGCACTGGTGGAAGTACAGGCAATGATTCATGACAAAGGAAGAATGTGTTTTACACCAAACCACCTTGAACCTGAGTTGGTCACAGACAGGCTAGAGCATTATCAAAAAACAGGCTTACGTAGACAGAATGGTGGAAAATGAAAAAGTGGAACCGGTACCTTGAGACAGCTGACACTTTGTCACAAAAACAAGTACTACTCAAACCAGCTCCCATATGCGCCCCCACCCTCAAACTCTTTCTGCTGATCACAGAGACAGGCTAAAGGGTACATACGGCTTCTGACTGAGATGAATACAGTAGGTTTTTGAAAGCCTTGTTGCCTGCTCGAAGAAGGGACCACACAGAGCATGTCCGTTCCTGAGTCTGCTTTTCCCCCCTCTCTTTGGCGTTGTTGCACAGGAATGTTCCAAAGAGGCAGGAATAGGTATGCTGTACCAGTTTCACCTGCAAAATTCCAATCAGGCAAAATCATACGGTGGGGTACATGGTCTCAGAAAGGAGTCAACCCAACTGAACATTCACCATGACATCCCTGAGAATACTTCAGCTCCCTCAGGGATGTAGGCTATATGTGCATAGGCAACTAATATATGGCACTCCTCTTCACAGTTACCAACTGCAGGGTCTGACCCCAACCAGCAGCACTCCCATGTCAAAGACATACTAATGCCAAGAAGCATAGTGGAGAAATAAGGGGATGGAAGCTGGAGGACACAGGAACGAGGGCTCAAACAGGAAGAGGACATCTTTCATCAAAGGAGCGGGCGGGCGGGAGCAGAAAACATGGCAAACAGCAGCAGTAGAGACTGGAGGGGAGCACGGCAGATTCAGATAGTTTCTATCTCTAACTACTTTTTAGACCATACACTTTAGAAGCCAACTCTATGTTTACAGAGAAAAACCTGGTGCAGCTAGATTCACTGAGTGAAAAATAAAATGCCAGTTAACTGCTGTTGCTTTTAAATAAAGCAGTCACTCCTTGGTAAATTTGAAAAATGCATAGTTTTAAGTAAAAATGGCCCCCTAACACTTGTATCAGCATCCCTCTAGGTGTATATGGGTCCCAAAATGTAGAATCATTAAGTCCAAACTCACAAGGAATGCTTCATTGAACTCAAAGGAGCAAGGAAATTGCCTCTGAAGTTGATGAACACAGTCAAGCCATTGTAGAAACACTGGGCAACGCTCATTCAGATCATCTGAGTTCTCCCCGTGACCACAGCGGTCAGCAAACTTATGGCCAAAATCAAGCCATTCCATCTCCACAAGGACTTGGAAACCCTGCGGGAAGGCACCGAGGAGAGATCACTTGTGCAATCCTGTCTCACCTGTGACGTCCTGAGCTACATGTCACCAACAGCCAATCTCCTCTGGCATAGCTCTGAGTCAAAGGCTCTCTCCCTAACAGTTCACACATTTTTACACAAATGCCTCAATTTACCAACTCTATTCAGGATCAGCTAAAGGCCATTGACTACCTACCTAGCTATTGGGTAGTCGCTTTCGCTTACTACACAAGTGCTGCCTGCCTACCCAAATTTCTCTTTTACTAATTTTCACCTTTGATGTATTTATAAAGCCATATTTGTAAAAATTCTTCCCCAGCAGCAATTTTTATAAATATTTGTACTTTATATCACTTTATGCTTTTGTTCTTCTATATTTAACCCAACAATGGTTATTTCAGGGCAGATGTTTCTCCAGAACGCCATGCAGTTCTGTCTAAACCTACTATCATAAGCATGTGGGTGTTCTTTTAAGCCCATTTTTCCTGAAGTAGACAAAATCTTTCCAAGTCGAGAAGCTGCAAAGGAAACATTTCTGTATCCTCAATGCCTGTCACTAACCATAAGACTAGCCATAAGCTCTAAGTGATGGATGCATGACTACAACAAGACACTTTCTGTAGACTTCACTTCCATCCCCAAATTGACACACAACCTTCCTAAAGGTTTCCCCAACCTATCCTGAAATACTCTTCCCTCTCTCCAACACACTTACCTCTATGGTTCGGTAATAAGGGTCAAGTAGGAGCTTAGCTAGGGCCACAATCTGGGGAGTCCGATCCCAGCCATCTGAGCAGTGCACTAACACTGGTCGCTGATCACGGTCCACAGCATGCACCACGAGAAGTGCCGACTTCAGAAGCACAGACAGGTGATGGAGCCACTTTGTACTTTCAAGAGCAGAAAGCCAACTATATATAAAAAAGGGAAGATAAAGAAATACTGATTTTTATGATTTTATGGCATCATGTCCAATGCCTGCCAAATTAAGAAGCAATTCCACGAGACCTTTGTTTCCAAAGTGATTTTTAAAAAGTCTATTCATAAAGAATGTCCAGGTGAGATTCAAGCTCCACAATCAAGAGAAGCCAGTTTTAGGGAAAAACAAACTAAAAATCAACAGCAACCAAAAACCCCTGTAATTAACAACTTATTTTTAACTCTGTGTAAGGAAGTGGTGTATTATAAGGAGGCCAGAAGAGGGTGTCAGAGCTCCTAGGGCTAGAGTTACAGGTGGCTGTGAGCAGCACAATGTGGGTGCTAGGAACCAAACTGCAAAAGCTGTACGTGCTCCTAATCACTGAACCATCTCTCCAGTACCCTAACCTCACCCCCTCCCCTCCTCTCCCCCGCTCCCAATATGCTGGGAATAAAATCCAGGGTCTCTCTCACACTTGCTAATTAAGTGTTCTACCACTGAGCTATGCCCCCACCCCTGGTTCTGATACACATACAAGTACATGTTTCCCCCACCCCACATTTAATTAACTTGAGTCAGGAGTCTTGCTATGTAGCCCAGGCTGATCTGGAATTCAGTTCTCTTGGACTAGTCTCCAAGTGCTGGAATGGACCACATCTAGCTCTTCAAAGACAATTTGCCAAAAGGGAAGTGTGTGTGTGTGTGTGTGTGTGTGTGTGTGTGTGTGTGTGTGTGTGTGGTGGGGGGAGGGGGTGTTGGGAGGAGGAGGTGAGGATTGAGTAGTAAGAAATTGTCTTTTGGCAAACACAAGAATGGTTCAAACATTACCTATCACCCACTGTTAAGCCTTGACTACTTACTAAAATCACAATCACACAGTCCATTATGATCATTAGACTCATGAGAACTGGTACAATGACTATATAATATTGCTGAGTTAGATTGGATCCATAAAGAAGACTCCACCTTTTTCAAAATCCTTTAGGGGTTATCAGATAAAAAGAACTGCCTCTTTGGCTTGAGGTTATAGCTTACCACCCCCACAAATGTGTTGACATTCTGTTTCATGTACTTCTTCCTCCATCCCTCATTCCCCCAAACAACTTCTGTTTATTTTTTCCCAAATGTGGCCAAATTTGTGATTTAAGGCCACATGTCTAGCCCTTTAAACACTGAAAGATAAGGAATAATAATTGTCCAGGATCTTTGAGAAGGCTTTGCCAAGACAAGGTCTAGATAAGGCCTATAGGAAAAAAGATGTTTTTAGGAGTCTAAGAAAGAGAGATCTTTCCTGCCAGGCAAGCAAACAGCAGGACAGGGTGTACAAACCCTGTTTTCCCAACTATTCTGTGACTCAGAGGCTGACACTATGTTGCCATCATTATTATACCCCAAGCTTTGCCCCCCAAATATAGAAAGAGTCCTTCTAGTTAATGAATTATAAATTTGTCATAGGTAAATCCAACTTCAAGATTCTCTATCTTCTAGTTAGATACACTTAAAACCCTTTCTTGATGGATCAGATGTGTTCTTTTTGTCTTCAATCAGAGGGCTGAGAGATAAGTAATTATGAACATTCCCCTGCTGCTGAAGAAGCAGTAAACAAAACCCAGTAGAGGGAGGGTTCCCTTGACCCCACTGACCATGAAGTAGCAGCCAGTGCTGTCAGTCTGAGAGGGGGGGGGGAGAAGGCAGCCACCACAGGGGGCACTACAGCAGAGGAACAGAAGCACACCACCCTCCAGCCCTCCACAGCCACAGACAGGTGGCTTGCTCAGTGTTCACCATCGCCAGAGCATCTTTCCATCCATAAAGGAGATTTAACTGCCCAAATACAAAGCACTGTCTCTTTAACAGATCCTCCATTCACCTGGTCAAGGATGGGTGAATTCATTGTTTTCATTCAAAATAAGTTTTGTTTTTAAATAGTCTCTGTCTCTCTGTCTCTGTCTCTCTCTGTGTTTGTGTGTGTTTCCATGTGGATATTAGGAATAAAAGATGGGCTCTATGCAAGAATTGAGCCATCTTTCTGGCCCTAAAATTGAATTTTTAAAGAAAGAAATTAAATATACGTGAGGTATGAGAGACTACACAGTACTGATCTGGTCTTTCTATTTACATGAAAAGGGATCCTGAGCAGTCAGGCTACATGGCCAAGAACACAGAGTTTATGACAAGTTCCCCCCCCCCCCGCCCCCGCCCCCAGCTAAGCGATAGATGCAAATGGAAAATCCTAAAAGGCAGAAGACAGTTCTCCTTTGGTCAGTATGATGATTTGAATGAGAATGGCCCAACTGGCTCATACATTTAAATGCTTAGTCACCAGGGAATGACACTATTTGAAAGGATTAAAAGGATTAGAAAGTGCAGGTCTTGTTGGGGACACTGATTTGAATTGCCAGGGTAGGCTTTGAGGTTTCAAAAGTCCCTGCCAGGCCAGGCCAGGCCAGGCCAGGCTGTGGTGGCGCACGCCTTTAATCCCAGCACTCGGGAAGCAGAGGCAGGCGGATTTCTGAGTTCGAGGCCAGCCTGGTCTACAAAGTGAGTTCCAGGACAGCCAGGACTATACAGAGAAACCCTGTCTTGAAAAACAAAAAAATAAGAAATTAAAAATTAAAAAAAAAAAAGTCCATGCCAAGTCAGGAATCTCTCTCTGCCTACAGATCATGATATAGCTTTCAACTGCTGCTCCAGTGTCTGCCTGTGTACCACTATCCTCCCTAACATGATGCTAATGAACTAAAACTCTGAAACTGTAAGCTAGCCAGAAGTAAATATTTTCTTTCAACTGGATATAGTGGCGCAGGCCTTTAATTTCTGCACTCTGGAGGCAGAAGTGGACAGACCTCTGTGAGTTAGAGGCCAGCTTTATTTATGAAGCGAGTCCAGGAGAATCCCTGTCTTGAAAAACCAATGGAACACACCTTTACTCTCAGCACTCAGGAGGTAGAGGAAGGTAGATTTCTGTGAGTTCAAGGCCAGCTTGATCTGGAGTGAATTCCAGGTCAGCCAAGGATACATGGTAAGACCCTATATAGAAAAGAGAAGAGAAGAGAGAAGAGAGAAGAGAGAAGAGAGAAGAAAGAAGAGAGAAGAGAAAGTTGCCTTGGTCTCGATGTTCTTTTTTTTTCTTTAAAGATTTTATTATTTTATGTGTATGAGTACATTGTAGCTGTCTTCAAACACACCAGAAGAAGGCATTAGATCTCGATACAGATGACTATGAGCCACCATGTGGTTGCTGGGATTTGAACTCAGGACCTCTGGAAGAGTAGTCAGTGCTTAACCACTAAGCCATCTCTCCAGCCCAGTCTTGATGTCTTTTTACAGCAGCAGTACAGTGACTAAGAATCAGACACTGCTTCATCCTCAGGGCTGACTGCTACTATGTACCACAATGGTACTCATATTGTGGCAATAACCAACAGAGAAAGGAGGGAGCCCATGAAAAACGAGTGTTTGCTGTTTCTGTTCTGAGGAATGAGATCTATTATGTGCTGCACATCCTAACCCCTATGAAAGAACTGAGTTACAAATGTACCAGTAAGGCTGGGTACCCTAAACAAAAAACTACAGGTCAGCTAAGTAATAATTAGATTGGGAAGAGCCTCCAAATTGATTATCCAATACCAAGTGATCTGCCCTGAAAAAAAAATAAAAACAACATTATATGGACTGAACAGATAATATTTATATACTTAAGACATATGCACACACATTGTAGGGATATGTACCATGTGAAGATGTCTCTTTCCTTCAGAAAGTGACTAAGGCCAAAATAAAATTTAAAAAGTCTGATGGCCAATTAAGTGAAACAGGATTAGAAGGTGGGAAATTAGCAGAGAGAAGAATTCTGGCAAAGAGTTCAGGCACAGGAATTTTCTCCATCCGGGCTTGGAGGAAGTCGGATATATGAAACTAAGGAGAGGTAACCAGCCATGTGGCAGACATAGAATAGAATAAGCAGGATAATTACTTACAGGCTAGCTGGGAAACAAAGTAGGCATTTATTAATAAATGATAAGCCTCTGAGTTGTTATTCGGAAACTGGGGCAGACATAGAAAGCCTGAATAGCTACACACATTATTATAATAGGGGTGGAGGGAAAGGGGAGGGGAAAGTGATATAATAAAATGATGTAATTATATTTTAATTTCAAAAATAAATAAAAAAAAAACAACACAAACTGTGCAAAGAGCAGGACTATTTTTTCCACAGTTGATGTTCTATGCTGTAGAAAAAAACCAGCTTTTAGGCCAAGAAGAATATCTACAGGGACCAAAAGTATAACTAAGGTTCACTAACAAACAGAAGATACCTCTAAACTCATTTAAAATCAAACCAAACCAAACAAAACCCAGCAATACAGCAGCAACAAAAAAAGAAGCATACAAATTAAAGCCAAGCCTTACTTTCCAGGATCTGGCATCTGTGTGCACAGCAGTCGCAGAGACTGGAAACTCCTCCGTATAGAATGTATGTTTGCCATTCCCATAAACACAACTTCACAGTTAGGATAATACTCTGTATGGAAAAACAATTAAAAAAAAACTCACAATGCATTCAATTTAAGGATCACACCAGCAAATGTAAAAGCAGCAAAGTAGTAGCAAACAGAGGGGCCATGACAGATTCAGAAAGGGCGTAATACTAGAACTCTGTATTTACTACCTCAATTTGACCCTGCTTTTCTAAGAAGTCTGTGAGAATGGCAGGAAGCTAGTGATTCATGTATGTACTGTGAGAGACAACAAACTGAGAAACAGAGCTTCTACAGACCTGTGGGCAGAGACCAGCTTTCCTATCCTTAAGGCTGACACGCAGGAGGAAGATGGTCTGCACCTCAGCCAAAGCTCACAAATGTCAGGGATTCAGAGAGACGCCCTGGCTTTCTGGATGCAGAGGGAAGAGCGTGCTTTGCCATTTACTTAACTGAGGCCTCCGCTGTGAGAGAGCTGCACTGACAGGGATAGATGACTCGGGGACAGACTATACACCCACCTGGGCACTCACAGCCTCCTCCTTTGGCTCGATTTGCCACAGCTGCTGCATAGGAGCGTGCGTCCAAGATCAAAAGCTTCTGGGGCTGGAGAGCTAAACTTTCTGCTCCTGAAGTATTTGACAGAGAGGAATCTGCAGGCATCAAGAAGGGGATAAAAACTAAGCAAACCTAGCTCTCCTAGAACTGTGAATATTTAGTACCAGGGACACATATTACAGTAAAAACAGAACAAACTGAATGCCAATCAATGAAGCCGCCTAGCCAGACCCTGGTACTTGCCTTCAGTGTACCTTCTGTTTGCCTCTTGAAATTGATAAGGATTTATTTTCCAAAACCAATTCTCAAAGCACATTAGATGAAATTCCCACTTCATCTATTGTCTTACCCCCATTTCTACCCCTGTAGTTCTTTCATAAAAGCAGGTATTTTTCTCCAGACTGGAGACAACCCACGTCCTCATCCAAACACTTCATTTTTGTCACAATGGCAAGGAAGACAACACTAGGCTTGAAACAAAAGATCTTCCAGTGCTTTGTCAAGACCTGTCCCTCCTCAAACAAACTCAGAATTCTCTCTTATAAAAGTAACTTTAGCCTGGCGTGGTGGCGCACGCCTTTAATCCCAGCACTCTTTAATCCCAGCACTCGGGAGGCAGAGGCAGGTGGATTTCTGATTTCGAGGTCAACCTGGTCTACAGAGTGAGTTCCAGAACAGCCAGGGCTACACAGAGAAACCCTGTCTTGAAAAACCAAAAAAAAAAAAAAAATAACTTTATACAGCCAGGTGTGATGATGTATGCCCTGCCCCAATAATCAGGAAGCAGAGGCAGGCAGTTCTCTGTGATGTCAAGGCCTGGTCTAAATAGTGAGTTGCAGGACAGAGACTCAAAAACTCTGATTTAACATTGTATCATTTAAGGAAAAGGCACTTTAAGAAAAGCTTTTCAGCCGGGCGCACGCCTTTAATCCTAGCACTTGGGAGGCAGAGGCAGGTGGATTTCTGAGTTCGAGGCCAGCCTGGTCTACAAAGTGAGTTCCAGGACAGCCAGGGCTATACAGAGAAACCCTGTCTCAAAAAACCAAAAAAAAAAAAAAAAAAAAAAAAAAAAAGCTTTTCAGATGATTTTAAACACTGCTGCATGGGCCTATTGAGCACCTTACCGAACTCCACATCTGAAAGATCCCCTGCGTTGGCAAAGTCCCGACAACTGTTCCGAGTGGAAACCTTGCTGATACTTGACTGGGAGTCAGAAGCACAGGCTCTGGCCACTGACTGCACCAGATGTTCATCATCAGCATTTCGCCAGCCCCACCAGCTAACCTCTGGCTGTCCGCAGCGGGCAATGACAGCTCCATTGCTCTGGTGCCTGTGCGGAGACAACAGACAGTGAGTGTCCTTCCCCAGTTCCCATCTGGAAGCTCCTCATCCCCTCCCCTCCTGAGTGTACTGTTTCAAGGCCCCATCTGATGCTCTGCACTCATAAAAGGATGGAAATTGATTGTAAATAGCCTTTCTCAATCATCTCCTCATAATAGTGCTCTCTGTAAAGTTATCAACAAATGGTTAGTGAATATTCTTAGAGAAAATGAATTAACACTCACAATTTAGATATTCTGAATCTTTATTTTGGGGAAATAAGTTTTTTTTTAAAAAAAATCTATGAGTATTATACCAGTTCTACTATGTAATAATCAAGTACAAACACCTCATTTCTGATACTGAATCCAACACATGCAAGATACTAAGGTACAAAACAAACTGCTCTGCCTCACTTCTGAAGTCTACTGCGTACCCATATACTCACTACTGCTGGTTTGATGACTCTTTTCAAACACATCCCATCTCTGCAAGTACAACACTCTCCTGGCCTACAGTGAGATCATGTCTACAGCTCTCCTGAGGTGTCACACGTCACAACTTATTCTTACTATGGACACAGTACTCGATGACTCAGCCATGCCTCCTCAAGAGACTCAGAGGGGGGGCTGGTGAGATTGCTCAGCGGGTAAGAGCACCCGACTGCTCTTCCGAAGGTGATAAGTTCAAATCCCAGCAACCACATGGTGGCTCACAACCATCCTTAATGAGATCTGGCGCCCTCTTCTGGAATGCCTGAAGACAGCTGCAGTGTACTTACATATAATAAATAAAATAAATCTTTAATAAAAAAAAAAAAAAAAGAGACTCAGAGGGAAGAAATCATAATCCCAGTAAACTATACTCTGACAGATTCTTTTCCAAAGTCCACTCTGAGATTCTACTAAATTTTCATATGTTTTCCAGTATGTCAATTAAAAAGTTGGAAAATGTAATATTTAGCTGTAAAAAACTAAGTTCAGACCCATGCTATGCCATAGATAAATTGGAAAGTGTCACATAGAGTGACGTGGATCCATCACAAAGGACATGAGTTGTTAAGACCTATTACATAGTCAGAAGAGGCAAATCTAGAGAAACAGTGCATTCCTGGCTATAGCTTGGGATAGAGCAGTTGGGGAAGTAAGGAATGACTGCCAATGAGTGTGAGGTTTCATTCTGTACAATGAAAATACAGTAACATTGATTGTAGAAGTAGGTTAACACAACTCTAACTGTAATATACTAAAGATTGCTAGATTGTATTAGCATACCTAAAGCTTCCTTAAGTTCTAAGAGTAATCTCTGCTATAAAAATGGAGAGCTTGAGCAGAGCGTGGTGGTGCACACCTTTAATCCCAGTGCTCGGGAGGCAGAGAGGCAGGCGGAGTTCGAGGCCAGCCTGGTCTACAAAGTGAGTTCCAGGACAGCCAGGGCTACATAGAGAAACCCTGTCTTGAAAAACAAAAACATATATATATATATATATATATATATATATATTGCGGTGTGTGTGTGTGTGTGTGTGTAGGGAGAGAGCCCAGGAAAGGACAAAGACCTTCAGGAGCTGCAATTAAAGGCAGCTGTGAAGCCCAGTAGGGGGAGAGGGGCGCCGGTAACCAAACTCCATTCACCCGTAAGAGCAGCATGTGCTCTTTACCACTTAGCCAATTCTTCAGCCCCAATAAATATTTTTTAAAAATCTGATAAGCAAAATTCTACCAATTCTATATACTAAAGAAAATGGTCTTGAATTTGCACATGCAAATCTGCACACAGATAGTACAGATGGGTTTACACAGAACACAGTATTCCATTCCTTTTTCCTTTTTTAGGAAATAATGTGAGAAAATGTAATCCTTAAATTCACAAGCACTTGATTAAATGTGAGGGTAGCAAATCGCACTAGAGTAGTCTGCTTACAGGTTTTCAATTCCCCCTCACTGTGAGTGGCGAACAGCTCACAGGCCACATCATTACCAATACCGTACTGGCTCACACTCAAATCAAACAAATGATGTGAAATTCCATGATTCTTGCTGCGTCTCCCTACCAGGCTGAAAAACAACAGATCTGAATGACTGCAAACTTCCCAGAAAAGGGTGGTGGGACCTTTCCTGAGAGTCCTCATCTCTGCAAGGCTTCCTAGCACAGAGACAGAACAGCAGATGGCACTCTGGTCTTGGGTTTTCAGGGCCAACTGAACTGGGTCACTACAAGTAGCAGTAATCAATCTCCTGAAAAGCTTTGTATTGCATGAAAGCCAGCTCAATGACAAAAGTTATAACCACTTCCAGGACAGCCAGGGCTATACAGAGAAACCCTGTCTCGAAGGAAAAAAAAAAAGTTACAATCACTTTAAAAATTAAAGAAAAAAGAAAATTAGATAAAACAGACATTTTACCACCTTAACAAACAGAACTTGCTAAAATACAAAAAGGTAAAAGGTCTAGTAAAAAAAAAAAAACCCAACTAGCCAGGCATCGTGGCACACGCCTTTAATCCCAGCACTCGGGAGGCAGAGGCAGGTGGATTTCTGAGTTCAAGGCCAGCCTGGTCTACAGAGTGAGTTCCAGGACAGCCAGGGCTACACAGAGAAACCCTGTCTCAAAAAAAAAAAAAAAAACCCAACTTACTAAAACATGGAATGCTTCCATTGTACATGAAAATGCAATGGTTTTAACTGCCTCTAGTCCAATGGTCGGGCAAGCTCCCTATCTGATAAAGATTACCACTATACAGAGATGTGTGAGCTGCACACAGATGGAGGGCTCCCAAGATCTTGCTGTGTTAGAGCAACTCTGTAGCTCTAATCAGGTACTGGTTCAGGCCAGTATTGCAAAGTAACTGCTGCTAATGACCTTAGTAATCACTGCTGCAGTCCGCACATAACTAAATCTGGGAAATGCTGGTTTTAGGGGCATTTTGCTACTTGTGGTGGTTTGAATGAGAATGGCCCCCAGAGGTTCATATGATTAATTGCTTAGTCATAAGGACTGCCACTATTAAGAAGGATTAGAAGCTGTGGCCTTGTTGGAATAGGTGTGACTTGTTGGAGGAAGTGTGTCATTGGGGATTGGCTTTAAAGTTTCAAAAAAAAAAAAAAAAAAAAAAAAAAAAATCCCAAGCCAAGCCTTGTGCCCGTTTCTCTTAGCCTGGAAATCAAGATGTAGCTCACAGGGACTACTCTACAGCCACGAGTGCAGTCATGCTTCCTGCCATGATGCTAAGGAACTAAACTTCTGAAACTGTAGCCCCCAGTTAAATGCTTTCTTTTGTAAGAGTTGCCTTGGTCACAGTGACTAAGACATCATCTCTGCTGGCACTGAAAAGTGGTGGAGTGTCCTGAACATTCTTCAACACCCCCCTAACAAACTAAACAACACAGAGATCCAATTCTGAGATAACAGACATAAGACACATGTCCTTCCAGGAAGCCTGCTTGATTTACAGGGCTATAGCAAGAACTTCAACCACAATCTTGACAGATTTTCTTTCAGGACTGACAGTGACAATGCCCTCTCATGCACATATTCTAGGTATCTAGAGTGGGGAACCCCACAACTCATGCCTTCTAGAACTGAATTATAGAAAAGAAAAAAAAGCTAATTTAAACAAACAAACAAACAAACAAACAAACAAATGTATTCTAAGGAGCTCTTCTACATACTTAAGCTTTCTGCCTAAAGGGAGAAAAATGGCTTTTACTGAAAGCCTTTTACTCAGAAAGAGTACTTCCCCCTTCTGCTCCAAGTCACAAGTCTCATAAATGCCAGGCAGGTGATCTACCACAGCTGTTGGTCTAAACAGCAGCCAGCTGCTTTCCCAGCCTGCAATCCCTCAAGCTTCCCCTGCTCTCCATGTCATTCTCAGTGCCTAAGTGACAGGTAAGGTTTTCAGACACCTACTTTGGTGTCTGAAAACAAAACTGATGAAAATGGACACTGAAGGCTTCATGGGTCTTACTGAGCCACAGGCAATGTCCTTCACGGTCAGTACTCAGGGTGGCATCAGAATTTGCCTTCAATTGGCTTAATGAACAAGCTGGTTACCTTCCTAAGAATATCAGAAGAAATATACCTTCCTAGAGCCTCGATAGCTCCTGGTGTGGCACTTTTTAACTAAGCCATTGTTTTGGCTCACTTTGGTCAGTCTAAAAGGTCTACAAACCAAAAAGTAAAATGGAGAATGTTAACATTACAAGACATAATACGACTTCCTAAAAATTTAACATGACAGTGTAACAGCAGATTGGTCACTAACTTATAAAGCTAGTACTTAAATATATACTCTATTTCAAATGTCACTTAAAGGCATTAAAGTGTTAAGAGGCCCTCATTTACATACTACAGCACATCTGTGTATCACCAACCCCGTTTTTAAAATGTACACCCTTAGCCCTTATATAGATACTGTTCCCTCAAAGTAAAAATCCTTTTTTTTTTTTTTTTGGTTTTTCGAGACAGGGTTTCTCTGTGTAGCCCTGGCTGTCCGGGAACTCACTTTGTAGACCAGGCTGGCCTCGAACTCAGAAATCCGCCTGGCTCTGCCTCCCGAGTGCTGGGATTAAAGGCGTGCGCCACCACGCCCGGCTCCAGTAAAAATCCTTTATGCAGGAAGAGGAAGGCTTGTAAGAAGCTCATGACATCAGAATATGCACCTCTCCAAGGGTTTTAACAGCAGCAAACACTTGCTGGGGAAGAAAACTTTGGTAGACATGCCTGTAGTGTCTAGCTAATGCCAGTAATGCGGCTGTCATGAGTTACCACTCTGGGGAGTCTTCCAGTGATATAGCTACTTCTAAATCTTCTATATCCCTCCAACTCATTCTTTACCCACACTCCTAGAATTGACCTTAAAAGCTCCCCATGGTCAGCAAGATAGCCTCAGGTGGAACCATTTCTTAGGTCTGTAGTCAGTGTCCTATCTGGGATTTATAGAGGGCTGTTCATGTCTCCCCACAAGATACTACACTATAGCTCTCATGTCTTGCTTCTCTGAAATTTTGTCTAGCCACAGTTGATTCTAATTCATCTCAAAACAAGAGTCCTTCCTTCCACATGTCACAGGTTAAAGTGACAATCACAAACACCATTAGAGTTCATTGAACTCTATTCTAAAGCTCACCAATCTGTCAACACAAAAGTCCTGTTAAACATCTGAAGCTAAAAACAATGAATATAAGAAAAAAATGTTATTTTTATTTCCTTTAAAGATAGGGTCTCCCTGTATAGTAGCCCTGCCTATTCTGGAAGTTCTTACATAGACCAGGCTAATCTTAAAGTCGCAGGTATCCATCTGTCTCTATCTCCTGAGTGCTAGGATTAAAGTTGTGCATTTCGACAGGTGGCCCAGACACTTTTCTATTGAAATATTCTCATCAGGGTTCACCTGCATTGCCAGCTGCTTCTGTTCTGGACACAGTGAGTGCTGGTGTTTTTCTTTCTGTAGGCACAGCTCTAGCAATAAGGAAGCATGCACTTACCAGGGACTGTCTCTGCCAGGTCAGCAGCTGTCAGGACAGTGAGCAGGAGGGAAGGAGTAGCTGGAGCTGGTCTGGCTTACATACCTGTAGATGACAGCAGGGATGCGCTTCCAGGATCTGAAGCCTGCCACACTTTCCAGTTCTTTGTCAGTGATCCAAGCAGGTACTATGAGCTCTTGTGGATAACTACCACATAATCTGTTGGAAAGAAAAGAATGGTGGTGAGAAGGAAAGAAAAGGGGAGAAGATGGAGGAGTGAAAGAGGGGCAGAGGGATAGGACAGGAGCTGGCACAAAAACACTACTCATGCCATTACAAAGCCAGTTAGAAAGGCAATGAGGGTGCTTGCCTATCATGTTCAAGGTCCAATATTCATTCTCTAGAACAGGAGAAAAAAATTGCAGACAAGAAATCAAGGGGGCATTATTTGAGGTTTTGGTCTCTTTACCAGAATAGGCATCCATAATGTTTGCTTATATTATACAAATTATCTTTGATGGGTCAATCTGGTGCTGCCTTTTGGAATCTGATAATCTAACAATGAAAAAACAAGAGTTGAGGGAAATTCTCCTTCTCCATAAAAATTCTTTGTTGTAAATTGTGTGTGTGTGTGTGTGTATATATATAAGTACAGAAAGAAATATCTATGTCACCTCTCTTAGCTTTAGTCTTCCAGGCTCTTTATCAAAATGAAGCATGAAAAGGACAAAGTCAGATCACCTCTTCAGAATAACTTCTCACCTGACTTGAACCGGGATGTCCTAATTCTTTTTTTTTTTAAGATTAATTAATTAATTAATTAATTAAATGTATATGAGTACACTGTAGCTGTCTTCAGACACACCAGAAGAGGGCAATATCTCATTATCGATGGTTACTAGCCACTTTGTGGTTGCTGGGAATTGAACTTAGGACCTCTGGAAGAGCAGATGGTGCTCTTACCCATTGAGCCATCTCTCCAGATCCAGGGATGTCCTAATTTTCAGTAACAAGTACAGCCAGGAGCTATACAGATGCAATTCACACTAATAACCCCAATGAGCCAAATTAGTAATGTGAGCAAACTATTAACCATGATTTTTTTTTAGACTTATTTATTATATGTAGTAACTACACTGTAGCTGTCTTCAGACACTCCAGAAGAGGGCATCAGATTTTATTACATATGGTTATGAGCCACCATGTGGTTGCTGGGATTTGAACTCAGGACCTTTGGAAGAGCAGTCAGTGCTCTTAACTGCTGAGTCATTTCTCCAGCCCCCGAAAGGAAGGTCACAACAGACTTTTTTTTTTTTTTTTTAAAAAAGACAGGGTTTTTCTGTGTAGCCCTGGCTATCCTGGAACTCACTCTGTAGACCAGGCTGGCCTCGAACTCAGAAATTCGCCTGCCTCTGCCTCCCGAGTGCTGGGATTAAAGGCATGTGCCATCACGCCTGGCTTTAACCATGATTTCTATAAAATACACTTCGGAAGAAACTATTTCCTGTTTTTTCTCCCTCGAACTTTCACTCCTTTGCTCGCTCATTTTAAAACAAAAGGTGTTTTTGCATTCTAGTCAAATTTATTTTATTTACAGGACAGTATCACTAGGTAATCTTCCTTTTGAACACTGAAAGCAATATGAAATTTAATCCTAAAACTCAAAAACTATTTGTGCTGGCTAGTTTTTATGTCAACTTGACAAGGGGACATATGAGAAGAAAAGCTAAGAAAATTCTTTCATAGGACTGGCTTATAGGCATTTTCTTGACTGATGATTGATGTGAGAGGGTCCAGCCCACTGGACAGGTGATCCTGAATGGTATAGAAATCAGTTGAGCAAGCCATGCAGAGTTAACCAGTACTCAATACTTATCTATGGCTTCTGTTCTTGCCCTGAGGTTCCTACCCGGAATTCACGTGCTGACTTCCTTTGATGACTATTGTAACCTCCCCCAGGCCTGAAGCAGGCCAATTCAGACTTTGCGGCCACTGAAATGAGATCATGGTGTAGCCTTCTGACTTAGCTCTTTTGTTATGTCAACTGCAGCTGTACTACTCTGAAATCCTGCCACCTGCTGAGACACCCTTGAGACATTCCAGAGACACATCCTGCACCTTGCACCTTGTCGTCTTCAGGCTGGACTCAGGCGCAGAGTGGACTGGCGAGGGTGGAGGGTGGGAGGTGGGGGATGTAGGCCTGACCTCTTTATAAGCATAGACTCCCAATAAACTTTGGGGCCTTGATCAGAGTATGTTTGTCTTGGCCTCCATATTCTTCTCGAGACCATTCTCTCCCATACAGCTCCAGCCTCCCCCCCATCAGGAACCCAGTTAGCATAGGCCTCGGGCGGCTTACAGACTATGATGTGAAAATATAAGCAAAATGAACCTTTTCTTCTTGAAGTCGCTTACTGGTAATGGTGTTTTATTTCAGCAATAGAAACTTTAACTAAGATACCATTACCTCCATTACCCTGCCCTACTCTATGCACCAGAAGGAGACTTGAGATATAAGGGTTTTGATTACTCAATACTACACCTCGTTCTTTCCTCTCAATTTCCAGAAGATAAAGAACCAGAAATTTAAAAGCCACTGAACCAGAAGGATGGTTGTGATTGAGAATAAGCTACACAAACTTCCTAACCCCATTTAAACTCTTGTTTTGTTTTGTTTTTTGAGACAGGGTTTCTCTGTGTATCCCTGGCTGTCCTGGAACTCACCTCTGTAGACCAGGCTGACCTAGAACTCAGAAATCCACTTGCCTGCCTCCCAAGTGCTGGGATTAAAGGTGTGTGTCACCACCGCCTGGCTCAAACTCTTTAAAATAACCTGTGACAGTGACTACAGCAACTACTCTAATAGCTTGTCTTGTTCTTTTTATTTTGTTCTATGTTCAAGACTAGACCTGGCTCTCATTTGTTAGCAGTAGAATGAATGTTTCAGTCTTGGAGGCTGACTTGTTCCTCTGAACTGGTGATTTCTATGCTCACTGTCCAGCAGACACTACACCTGATCTATTCACAAGTTAGCTCTTCTCACTGTTGGTAAACAGTTCCAGTGTAAGAAAATAAGGTTCCAGTCAGCGAAGCCTAAGTAACCTCAGATTTCTATGGCTATTCTGTCCTCCCACCTGCCTCTGACAACAGCTCCATGTGAAGCTCTCAAGTCTTTGTAACCTCCAGGTTCTTTACTTCTTGGCAAGGCCCCATGTAAAGAGTTGCAATGAGTGGTAGACTTTCCAGTGAAAACTGGCCAACCACAAAGAGACCAAGAAAATGGGTATTATAATTTAAGGTAACTGAAAAGATCAAAGGATGGAACATATGAGTAGAATATATTCATCTCAGTCTCCTGGACTGTTTCACAGAAACTGACAAAATCCCAGTATTTAGCCACCCTCTCTCACCAAAGCACTTACATGTGTTAAATTTTAAGGAAACAGGTAATGAATGAATTTAATAATAGTTTTTACCATTTAGTGATCACAGTTGAGGACATTTGTCATTAAGATTAGCAATGAGGGATTGGGGATATGAGTCAGTAGGAAAAGTGCTTGTGCTATGCTATCATGAGCATCCATGTTCAGATCCCCAGTGCCCATGTAAAAAGCTGGGTGTGCTAGTATATGCCTAGAATCCCAGCACTGGGGGTAAGAGATAGGAGGTTCCTTAGAACTTGCTGGTCAACTAGTCTTACTGAACCAGCAAGCTCCAAGTTCAGTGAGAGACCCTGGCTCAAAACAAATGAAATGTAAGACATTCGAAATTCACAAACTGCTGGCCTCTGCCTACACCTGCACAGGTGTGTGAACATACACACACACACAAGCACATGTTTATTCTTGCTTTTAAGTACACTGATTCCATAATGTCAAAGTAGTAACGAATCCACACTACTGCCCACAGTAAGGATAGGACCATCCAGACATGCATGGGGCAGAAAGAAAGGAGGCCTGCAGAGGTTAAAAGAAAGGCTTCAAGAACTTATTATGCAAGGATCATTTTCCACTCCAGAAATATTGAACAAAAGGTTCAAAAGGAACTCTGAAGAGCATGAATTTAGAATTAATAAACAAAATTCTATTTCAAAGTACCTGAATTTAATGTCTTGCCACCTGAGAATTGGGCCTTCTTTTAAAGGTACTAGCTTAGCTGTGAAACACAGTCTACAAGTATCCATGTAACTCACTTGTATTTCTCATTGATGTTGGAAATCCTCCAGGCATTGTTCATATCAAAACCCATCCGCTCCACTTCATTCTTAAACCTTGACGTCACATGTTCCCCTAGAGACAGAGACAGACAGCAAAAACAAAGAAATAAATACCATTGTGCAAAATGAAAACAAAATCACCACTACCTTTGCTCTATTCTATTTCAATTGTTTTAAAGGCAGAGATATATAAATAGATAACACATATTTACCTTTAGAAAAAAAAAGGGCAGGTTAAAACTACAGAAAGAAAAGAAGAATAGCAGATCAAGAATTATGTCATCTTCGCCACTGGAGACCTTTAATCCCAACACTCAGGAGACAGAGGCAGGTGTTATCTCTGAGTTTGAGACCAGCCTGGTCTACAAAATAAAGTCTAGGCCACCCAGGGCTATAGCAAGACCCACCTCGAGGGGTGGGGTGTATTACTTAAAACTCTCTGTGAGTACAGTTGTGCTCATTCGCTGCACTCATTTCTTCAGAGGGTGAACAGTCTGAGGAGATTATATATAACACATGTCTCTGGCCCAGAAACCCATGTTCTTTCTTGTAAATATACAAACTACTAGTTTACTTCCACACTCAGAATGACAGTATACATTTAAAAAAAAAAAAAAAAAAAAAAAAAAAACCTTAAATCACTAAGATTGGTAATGTAGATGTAAAATTCTATATTTCAACCCCTCTGGGTCACCTTCAAAACCTGGGACGTTTCTGACTTTTAGAAAGCTAAGACAATGATGCATATATTATAACACTGCAGTTCCAATGTCAACAGGGGCTACTTAGGTATCCCTAGTTCCTCAGTGGATACTTCATACCAAGTGAGATAACTGTGTCAGCTCGGCTCAGGTCAAACTGCAAATCGACTATGAAATGCCTTCAGGTTTTCAGAGACTGTAAGCAATCAGACAAGTGGCCATTGCCGGTGAGGAGAAATCCCAGGGAACACCCATTATTAAAAGACACCCTAGGGATCTATAACAACACACCCTCATACCTAGCTATAACTTGGTCACATCTCTCTTAAATGTGGCGCTTTATCCCTTCAGATACCACAACAAAGGTAGAACCAGACCAAAATCTAAAGTGCTCTCCTGGGCTGGTGAGATGGCTCAGCCGGTAAGAGCACCCGACTGTTCTTCTGAAGGTGATGAGTTCAAATCCCAGCAACCACATGGTGGCTTACAACCACCCGTAATGAGATCTGACTCCCTCCTCTGGTGCGTCTGAAGTCAGCTATAGTGATACTTACATATAGTGATAAATGAATCCTTGGACCGGAGCGAGCGGGCGCGGACCCCGGAGTGAGCAGGGCAGACCAGAGCGAGTAGGGTTGATGAGGGAACGAGGGATAAATAAATAAATAAATAAATAAATAAATAAATAAATAAAGTGCTCTCCTCCTTAGGAAGGGCATGGTTCTAGAGCAGTAACTTACTAAACAAAACCACTGAGCAGGTTCCTGATTTGTACAACTAGTGTTGAAAGCTATAAAACAAAGGCGGACAGGGCTATAAGAAAGCACAACAAACAAAAGCACACAGCAGACTGATCTGGAGAGAAAGATAAACTTTTGTTCTCCCTGGTAGATGAGCTTCAGAACAGAAAAACACAGACTGCTTGGATGAAAGCCAAGCCTATAAAACTATGTCCTATTTAAATATCTTCTCTTGAGTTTAGGCTAAGTATCACAGGCTTCCTGAGAAAGAGCTCAGAAAAGATGAGATAACAGTTAAATTTGGTCCATTTGAAAAGTTTTAGAAGCAACATAGCAGGCTCCCAAACAAGATAAAAAGCTCTCTGAAACAGAGGTGCCATCTGTCTACAAACTGTAAGGAGTATTGGCTTGGCCCTCTGGAACAATCAACAGGGAGGCTTTAAAGTAAAAGATAACCCTGTGAAACTGTGGCAATTTCCAGTTTGTTACAAGAAGATATGCTGGGGGGTGGGAGTGGGGGGGGGGGGCTCAGCAGTTAAGAGCACTAGTTGTTCTTTCAGAGGTCTTGAGTTCAATTCCCAGGACACACATGATGACTCATAGCTGACTATAATGGCATCCAATGCCCTCTTCTGGTGTGCAGAGGAATATGGAAACAAAGTACCCATATATAGAGAAACCCTGTCTCGAAAAAACAACAACAAAAACAAAACAAACAAAAACAAAACAAAACAAAACAAAAAAACAACAAAAAAACCAAACAACCTATTGCTTTTATTTTATTTTATTTTATTTTTTGGTTTTTCGAGACAGGGTTTCTCTGTACAGCCCTGGCTGTCCTGGAACTCACTTTGTAGACCAGGCTGGCCTCGAACTCAGAAATCCGCCTGCCTGCCTCTGCCTCCCAAGTGCTGGGATTAAAGGCGTGCGCCACCACGCCCGGCTTTATTTTTTATTTATGTATTTATTCTCATTATTTTATGTATAAATATAGGTTCGTGGTGCACATGTGAAAGTCAGCCTTGTGGAGATCAGTTCTCTTCTCCTGTCTTGAGTTCTAGAGATCAAACTTAGATAAGCAGCAAGCATTTTTACCTGCTGAAACATTTCACTGGCCCATATTTTAAATTTTATTCCTAATTTACATTTATTTAATTAAATTTTTTTAGATTTATATGTTTTAGAATTTATATGTTTTATTTTGTATGTATGGTATTCATGTGCACCACGAAGGTGGAAACTTCTGATTTCTTTGAAGACTCAGTCATATCACCTAATATTTTTCTGGAAACTGTCTTATGTTTTTGCTGAAGCAGGCATATGGGAGGATGTTTTGTTGAGAACAGACAAATGGTGTTTTCTGGAAGCTGCCTGGAAAAAGGGCATGTGATGTTTTGCTAGAGAGGATGATTGAAAGAATGTGTGATGTTTGGAAAGGGTATAGCTATGACCCAACAGACAGTAGGCACTGCTGTGTGGTACTGGTTCTCCTTGCCACTCTGCTGATCTTCATTGGGCTTTGCTGATGCTGGTCTTCTCTGACTATGCTATGTGCCATTAGTTCACCTTGCAACTCTTTGCTGGTCATTGTTTGTTGTGACTTCATAGAGAGAATCACACCAAAGAACTTCTGGTGGAGTGCCAGTCGACTTGGGCCAATTGGCAGAGTTTTGCAGTTTCTTCTGGATCAGACTGCTGTTGCTGATTCATGAATAGCATTTGCAAGTGGACTGAGCTACTGCTGCTCATTCTTGTGAACTGAACTGCTGATATCAGTTAGAATCCATCACAGATTGGATTTTCTCTAAAGAACTATTTGTAAATAGGTCCACATCCTCCTTTAGCCTACTAACCTTTCTTTTCCATTACCTCTGGTAGGTGGCAGGCTAGAAGGGAGGTTAAAGCATTTAAGTACACTTACTAAAGTAGGTTTTAAAAAACATCTAAAGCCGGGCGTGGTGGTGCATGCCTTTAATTCCAGCACTCGGGAGGCAGAGCCAGGCGGATTTCTGAGTTCGAGGCCAGCCTGGTCTACAAAGTTCCAGGACAGCCAGGGCTACAGAGAAACCCTGTCTCCAAAATCGAAAAAAATAAAAAATAAAAAAAATCTAAGCGTACACAATACACTACTATTTTGCCTGGTGCCCTCAGAAGACAGTGGAAGGAGTCAGATCCCTGGATTAGAGTTATAGAGGATTGTGAGCCACCATGTAAATGCTGGGAACTGAACGTGAGTCTTCTGCAAGAGCAAAAAGTGCCTTAAACCCCTGAACCATCTCTCCACCCCCCTCATCTAATTTCTAAAAAACATTCTCACAAGTAGGATATCTTTTTTGTTTTACTGTTACTTTTATTTTTTTTTCTAAATTTCCTTTTTTCTTTCCCCATCCATAGTTTACCCACTTGTCTTTTTCTCTATATTCACCGTTTGCCTGCCTTCGTCATCTCATCCATTTAGTGTGGCTGGTTGCCCTGAGTAGTTACAACCTCACAGCACAGTCTACATTAGTTTTGCCATATTCTGTCCACCAGTCACTACTAATGTAAGAGTGAACTTAATCACTTTCAGGTGATTTACCTCGTATGGTTTGACACTGACATTTTCTCCTCTCTTAGTGTGAGTAAGGCTCCAAGATTAAGCTTCTCGCTAAGAATTCAATACACAAATACAACCAGAAGGGACAACCAAACCACCTGATTCACAAATCACAAACTAGGAACAGAAGAAATATGAAAACGATAGAATATTCTAACTCCTCAACTACTGAATTAAAAGATAATGACAGATGAAAAATAAAAGTTTACTGGTAAAAATGATCTGGTGGTATCAAAGAACATGTAACCAGCAGATGAACTAAATTCAAGAGCAAAAGATGAAATCAGCAGGGAGCACAAAGTCAGCAAAGTGGATGGAAAAAAACCCCAGCAACACGGATGATAAAACAACATGGAAGAAAAATTCAGCAAGAAGAATGTTATTTTAGAAAAAAAAATGTTGGAAATGAAGAGCTTACTGAGTCAGACTCAAAAAACAAAAACAGTGGAAGGCATTCCACAGACCAGCCATTCAGAGGACATCAGGGACTGAGGCCAAGGTCAAAAAAAGACCAGATTAGAGCATAAATAAAAATAAAGAACCAGGTATGGTGGTACACACATTAATCCCAGTACTCAAGAGGCAGAAACAGATGAATCTCTTAAGTTCAAAGTCAGCCTAGTCTACATAGGGAGTTTCAAGATAGCCAGGACTATATAGTGACACCCTATCTCAAAAAACAAATATAAATATAACACTGATCAACACTGAGACACAAACAAACCTACGATCTACAGAACAGAAGAAGCTGAGACTAAATGCTAAAGGTTGGATGGAAAGACGGCCCAGCAGTTAAAGGTGCCTGCTGCTCAAGCATGAGGACTAGAGTCGGACCCCAACATACACAGAGCATCTGTGACCTCATCACCAAGGGGTGCAGAGACAAAGTGCCATCGCTCACTGGCTGTCAGCCTAGCTCCATGTTCACAGGAAGACCCTGCCTCAAAAAGGCACCCGAATACACTATACACACTCATAAACACACAGTCGATCAATCAATACTAAAGCCATAGAGTATGTTCAATGAAATAGTAACAAAAATTCTAAAATCCATAGAAGGAACATTCAAATACAAGAGATATTCAAAATCTCAAACAGACATCATCAGAAAACTCCTCTAATATATATTAAAAGTATCAAAAATATAAATATTATAAACTGTTACGAGAAAAACACCAACTCACCCAACAATGGCAAACACACTGGAACACTAAGACTCATCAGTATCCCTAAGAGCAGGAAAGCACTCTATGATTTATTTCAAGCCCTTACAGTAGATAGCTGCCAACTAAGACTGCTATAGCCAGCAAAGCTATCTTTTAAAACTGAAGACATAAAAGTCATTTCCAAACAGGCATGAACTAAAGCACTTGATGACTACCCAGCCAAAATTGCAAAAGATAATTAAAAGAACACAATTCAAGGAGAAGGAAAAAAGGACAGTTTCAGTTCCAAGTGCACAGGAAAGAATAAAGTTCATGAGACTAGATGAACACTGGAGAACTGGAGAGGAATTTATCATGCCCAACACAGTAAAACAGCAAACGCTTCAAATTAACACGAGAGGAACCTAATAACCACACAAGCAATTAGGAAACACCTCTTAATAATAACTTTAAGGGTAAATGGCTTCAATTTACTAATAAAAAGATGCAAGACCAGCTGACTGGACTAGCTGACAAGATTCAACTATCTGTGGTGAGCAAGAAACAGATTTCACTGGCAAGCCCACAGATTAAGAGTCAAAGGATGAAAGAAGAGAAAAAAGAAAAAGAAAGTCAGAGGGTGGCAGTCCATATATGAAAAACAAAACAAAACAAAACAAAACAAAACAAAACAAAAAACAGAAGGCCTAAACAGGGGAGAATAGTTACTGCTATTCTCATTCTGATAAAGCAGACTTCAAATCAAAATAGCCAGAACAGATAAAGAAAGACAATATATTAATAAAGACAACAATTTACCAAAAAGATATAACAGTTTTAAGTACATATGTGCCAAATGTTGGGGCTTCCAATTTTATAAAGCAAATATTAATGAACACAAAAGATCATATAGTTCCTGATATAATAACTGTGAGTGACTTTAATACCCAACTCTCACCTTTAGACATACCATCTAAATAAAAATCCACAAAGAAACTTCACAGAGTTAAATTACATCATAGACCAAATGAATTTAACAGACTTCTACAAAATATACATTCTTCCAGTAATTCTTGGAACCACCTCTGAACAGACCACATTCTATATATAAAACACATCTTAACAACAACCTAACAACTGAAATAAATTCTAGTATCTTCTCAGGTCACATGGAATAAAACTAGAAGTCAATAAACAAGAGTCAATACAGAAACTGTGTAAATAAATTTGAGAACTGAGTGACTTTTAGTAAGTCACTAAAGAAACCAGGGAAGGAATTGTAAAATTTCTAGAATCAAATAAAAATAAAAATGTAATTTATTAGAACATTTGGGATGCACGTCTAAGAGTAACATTTATAGCTGTATTTAAATAAAAAACAAAACACTCTCTGGGCAGTGACAGTGCACATCTTTAATCCCAACATTCTGGAGGCAGAGGCAGGCAGGTCTCTGTAAATTTGAGGCCAGCCTGGACTTATAGCATGAGTTCAAGGACAGCCACACCTACAGAGAAACCCTGTATCAAACACATAAAATATTAAAAAAAAAAAAAGTCATACACACATACATACACATTCTCACACACACATATTGACATACATACTGTAGACAATACAAACATATGTAAAAACAAATAGTTTTAATTTTGGTACTGGGGGTACATACTACAATATGTATGTAGAAGTCAAAGGACAACTTTCAGGAGTTTGTTCTCTGGTTCTGGGGACGGAACCCAAGTCACCAAGCTTGGCAACATGCATCTTTACCTACTGAGCCATCTCACTGGTCCAATACACATTTCTTAAAAATAACTGAGACATTTTTAAAGGCTGGAGCAATGGTTCGATGGTCGTAAAAGTGTTTGCCTGATAACCTGAGTTCAGATTCCAGGAACCCACATAAAAGTCAAACAGGTACACATCTCAGGAATCCCAGAGTGCACAGGAGAGCTGGAGACAGGAGAAATCACCCAGAGGCTTAAGAGCCAGCTAGCTTGGAGTACACAGCACAGCAGCAAACAGCAAGTAGAAGGTAAGGACTAATACTCAACTACAGTATTTACCCAAAGGACCCTTACAGCTAAGAAACTGGAACAAGCCTAAATGTCTAACAACAGATGAATCAATAAAAGATGTGCATACACAATGAACTTTTGGGGTTTTTTTATTTATTAGAAATGTTTATATGTATTTGAATGTGTTTGAGAGGCATGATACTTGCCTCAATGCTCCTGTGGAAGTCAGAAGACAATTTGCATGAGTCAGCTCTCTCCCTCTACCACATGGGCCCTACTGATTAAATTCAGGTCATCGGGCTGGCACAGCAAATGCTGTTTGCTTGTTTGTTTGTTTGTTTGTTTTTTTGTTGTTGTTGTTGAGACAGGGTTTCTCTGTATAGCCCTGGCTGTCCTGGAACTCACTTTGTAGAGCAGGCTGGCCTCAAACTCAGAAATCCGCCTGCCTCTGCTGGGATTAAAGGCATGCACCACCACGCCCAGCAAATTCTTTTAATCTTAGAAATTGGTTTGTGTGTGTCTATGTGTGTGTGTGTGTGTGTGTGTGTGTGTGTCTGTGTGTGTGTGTGTGTGTGTGTGTGTGTGTGTGTGTCTGTGTACACACACATGTGCCTGTGGATAAAAATGTAGCTCTCAGTCACTTATCTAGCACCAAGCCTACCTGGCTATGGCCATGCTCCCCACTATGATGATGATGGAGTAACCTCAGAAACTGTAGACCAGCACCTCAATTATATGCTTTCTTTTGTAACAACTGCCTTGGTCATGCTGTCTCTTCACAGCAACAGAATAGTGACTAGGACACCTCAGCTTCCTCACCATGATGGACTGTCATGAACTGTGAGCCAGAATGAGCCTCTCCATTGTTAAGCTGCTTTGTCAGGTATTCTATCACAGCAATGAGAATGTGACATTTGGGCAAAGACTGAAGTTCTGAGTCTATTGCTTGCCAGAATTTGAGATGAGGTAGATACTTAACAATACTTAACAAAGACTTTCAAGTTTCACAAACGAATTCACAACAATGCTGAGACCTCTTCCTAGGCCAAGGATGTCCTAGAGTTGTGGATGACTGGTTCCACTATGACATTCTCAACAGCTGAACACTAAAATTTACATGAACACCAAGACAATGAATGACAGAATCTTTCTAGGTTCCTGCCTGCTGACACACTCAGTGCTGAGCAGGAGAGAAGACATCAAAGGCTCTATGTATGGCTGAAAGATGAAACCAAAGTCTACACCTCAGCATCTCTGCTGTGCTCTCATGCTCTGAGCTACACTATACTCTGAAGTATTTCACATGTTGTTTCATGGTGTGTTCCTGTTGTGAGTAAGCTGTGACTACCAACATTCAACATGTTGAGAAGGCATTAGAACCATGAGAGCTGGAATAAAAAATGGCAGACATTTTTATCTTTGTATACATAGTAATACTTATGTAAAAAGAAAAAAAATCTAAACATATTTTCTCTCCTCCCTCTCTTTTTCCAAGTAATGTCAGTAACAGTCCATATAAGTGATAGCAGATAGCATCAGTGTGAACCACATGTGCACCTTGAGAAGAAAAAGAATGCAACCTTCAATCCCAGAGAATTTCCAACTCATCAGTTAAGATAACATTATCTTGCAGCTGTGTGATTTCCAAAGGGCTTTCATAAGCCTCATGTATTTGAGGCAGAAGAGATTTTACTAAATTGAACTCTGGCATTATCACACTTGATCTTCAAGATACCCATATTAATGTGGAGAGGAAGAATATGAAATGTTCCAGTTTGACAAAGGAAACTGAAGGTCAGAAAGTTTAAGTGGCTTGCCTAATATTATTTTCAGTTAAACATCAGAGTATGGGTTTGAATTCAGCCTTTGAATTCTAAAATCAAGACTTTACCCACTTCATTCCCTTCATCCCATGTTTCACAGGCCTATATAGAAAGAGAGAGGACACTGGAGAGTTGTACTGGTTGGTATACATCATCAGGAAGGATAGAGCCTAAAGACCCAACTGCAGGACAACCCATTTTAGGAATATCCTAAAAGACAGCTAAAAAAGAAACAACTAAAATTACCAAGGGAACAGAAAAGTTATCTTTAAAAGTTTCTTCTGAGCCGGGCAGTGGTGGCGCACGCCTTTAATCCCAGCACTCGGGAGGCAGAGGCAGGTGAATTTCTGAGTTCGAGGCCAGCCTGGTCTATATACAAAGTGCGTTCCAGGACAGGCAGGGCTACACAGAGAAACCCTGTCTCGGAAAACCAGAAAAAAAAAAAAAAATTGAAAAGAGCCACATTTTTTGTTTGTTTAGATTTGAGATAGGATTTCACTATGTAAGGCTAGCTAGCCTAGAACTTGCAATGTAGACCAGGCTAGTGTTGAACTCACAGAAATCTGTTGCCTCTCTGTCTCCTGAGTGCTGGGATTAAAGGTGTGTATCACTACACCCAGCAAAAGCTGGGTTGAATTAAGTTTAAAACATAATGACAGGTGCTAGGAAGGTGATTCAGTAGTGCTTGCTGGGCAAACAAAAGTACCTAAATCTGGATCCTTAATACCCATGTAAAAAGGAGAGCACCGTGGCACATGCCTACAATCCTAGTCCTGGGAAGGCAAAGATAGAAAGATTGCTGGAGCTTGGTGGCTGCTACAACTGGTTAACTTGGTGAGCTTTAACCTCTCTTAAAAAATAAGGTAGCCAGCCATAAAGGAAATCACTCTTACCTCCATACATGTTGTGGCTAACACACACACACTAGATAACACTACAAATAAATGCCTTAGCATACACAAAATCTAGTGTTCAATCCTAGCATATCACACACACACACACACACACACACACCAATATCTCTGTCTCACTCACTCACTTACTCACACATACACAGAGATGCCATTTTAATTAAAGATCAGGAAAAAAGTAAGAAAATAAAGTTAGAAATTAAGTATTTTTGCATAAATGTCCAAGGTTAATCTGGTTCAAAGCCTACTAAATACTATTTAACATGAAATGTTACTGAAAATGCACAACTTCCTTCCATTAGAGTCCCATAATCCCCACAAACCTCCTTATAGTCATTTTTGGCCTAGGAAGCTAAAATATCAAACACTGTTTGGTTGTTTTTTTCCCTTCCCCTGAAAAGCAGGAGATATGTTGTACTAAACTAATGGGACAAAGCTAGATGACAGAGATTGAAGGCGTGACTCCTGTAGGTTCCCATTTCATGATAAAGGCCTCCAAGCGAAGCTTCAGAAGTCTAGCCTACCTGGTCTGCACAGGTCTCCATGCTGCTCCTTTTCACTGGCATAGACCTCCATGCACCAAGCATGGTATGCAAATGAGAAGAGATCTTCTATTTTACCAGGTGGTCGGATTGCATTGTTCAATCTCTTAAGCCAATCTTGACATTGCTCAAAGGTTGGGAACTGACACCTTTGCAAAGCAAAACAGGTATAAACGTCATCAGGTGACAGTCAATAATGACATCTAAGAAAAGCCCCATTTCAAGAGTGTCTATTCATAATGAAGACAAGTGAAGAAACCATCAGAGACAGTCATTTACTACTACTTACAATAAAACCATCAGAGACAGTCATTTACTACTACTTACAATAAAAACAGATATAACACATTTTAGCCAGTGGTGCAAAAAGAAAAAAGGAAGTTGGACATATGGAAAATCTATTATTTTGTTCTAATGAATCTCTTCTAAAAGTAATTAATAGTGATTATCAAAGTAAAGTACTAGTTTGTCTCTTTGATGATCAGGTCTCACCCTACTTCTTTAGCTTGTTTTACAGTTATCTCTCTTAAGAAATATGTTCAGAAAGGCCCTATTTCTTTCGCTGTGATATAATAGGGCACCTTAAAAAGAGACCACAATATCATCCATAGCCAGTTGGGAGATGGTTTTAAATTTTGACTACTTAGCAATCAGGACCAACAGATCCAAAATAAGGCAGAGGAGATTCAGCTGTAACCATACAGAGAACAAAACAACTCTATTACCAATAGAAAATTTCAATATATACCACTAAAGGGTTAAAATTAAAATAATTAGTACAAATTAGTTTGAGGACTTTTTTTTTTTTTTTTTTTTTTTGGTTTTTCGAGACAGAGTTTCTCTGTGTAGCTCTGGCTGTCCTGGAACTCACTCTGTAGACCATAGTTTGAGGACTTTTATCTCTACTTTTAAATGTAGTGCTAAAAACTGAAACTAAGTGAGCTTTTAAATCTGAGTGACTGTCAGTTATCTATCAAAAGTATAGTGTGTGTGGTGTGAGGTGTCCGTTGCTGTAATCTCAGTACTTAGAAAGCTGAAACTGGAGTACTGCAGTAAGTCTCAGACCACCCAGGGCTGTACAGAGTTTCAGGAAGACAAACATGAGCAGCTAAAAAGGCATGGTCAAAGTTTGCCATAACATGGAGGTCATTAAAGCCTTCCTTTGTCCCAGTGAATGTAATTCATCAACATGATAATACAGTATTTACTGGTATCCTAAAATAGATCAAAGAAAAAGTAAAAATATCAGGAACATATCCAGAACTACTAAACTAAAAACATATTTTGGGGATCATTTTGCAACCATCAGAGTTAAAATTAGGTTTAACAAAATCATGAATGAATGCTAAAGTTAGAGATTTTTGGATGAGAAACAAGACACCTGCATTTTCTCAACATGTTTCCCATAGAAGGTTTATTAGTTACAAGTAATGTAGAAATTATACAGAAATTGAGTAACACTTTGACTGGACTGATCAAAACTCAACAATAAGAGACAAATGGATTGATTGTCTTTGGATATAACACAATATCTTAAAAAGGAGTGAGTGTGTGTGTGTGTGTGTGTGTGTGTGTGTCTCCCAGTTGTAGACACATAACTTCAATTTAATTTTGAGGAAACTCTAGACAGCTTAAGATGAGAAACAATCTATTCAAACATAACTATATTATCAGGACATCACTGGAGCAGGACAGTACATTTGGCAAGTGTATTGTCCAAGTAAAATTGTGAAACTGACAATGATGTACTGGTTATAAGAAAATATTCTAGTGTTAGGAAAGCTGTATGGGGGGAAAGTTTGATGTTTTGATTGAGAATCTGCTAAAGGTCTCTACCCTGTGGTCTGTTTTTTAGGATTATATCACAGCGAAAGAAAAAGGGCTTTTCTGAACATATTTCTTAAGAGAGATAACTGTAAAACAAGCTAAAGAAGTAGGGTGAGGGGCTGGTGAGATGGCTCAGCGGGGTAAGAGCACCCGACTGCTCTTCCGAAGGTGATGAGTTCAAATCCCAGCAACCACATGGTGGCTTACAACCACCCGTAATGAGATCTGACGCCCTCCTCTGGTGCGTCTGAAGTCAGCTACTGCGTACTTATGAATAATAATAATAAAATGTATCCTTGGACCAGAGAGACCGACCGGAGCAAGCGGGGCCAGCCGGAGGGAGCAGGGTTGACCAGAACAAGGGGGAAAAAAAAAAAGAAGTAGGGTGAGAGCTGATCATCAAAGAGACAAACTAGTACTTTACTTTGATAATCACTATTAATTACTTTTAGAAGAGATTCATTAGATCAAAATTAGTTTTTGATCTACCAATAAAGATGTTAGTGACCAATGGCTGGGGAGAAAGAAAGAGGCAGGACTTCCAGGTTCCCACAGGCTAGGAGAGAGGAGAGAATCGAGAGACTTGGGGAAGGAAAGAGGATAGACTTGGGAAACTACAGGGAAGACTTTCTAAAATGTAGGAGGAAAGGGAAAGCGGCCCAAAAGTGTCTTGAGCAGCAAGACCAATGGGCTTCACAACAAGTAACTGAACAACTAAGCTGAAGTGTTGAGCAGGAAGTAAAGGGACTGAGCAACTGAGCTGAGGGCAGAGTTAGGTGTTGAGCAAGGAATGAAGGTAAGGGCAAGCTAACCGTGGAAGGCTTGGAAGAGCCCAGCCCAGAGCCAATAAGCCAATTTAAAAATGAGCTAATATATGTATGTCTTTTATCTGAGGATCTGAGATAGCTTATGGGTGGTTTCATGCATGTGACAGGCCAAACACACACACACACACACACACACACACACACCCTCGCACATACATTCACACAAACTCTCATACACACAAACACACACAGGTATATGCACACACACATTCATAGATGCACTCACATGCACACACACACACACAAACTCTGATACACATAAACATTCACAGATACACACACACACATACACACACACACACACACACACTCTGCAAATAACAAATTGGGGTAAATGGTAAATGGTATGCTACTATACTGTTTTAGTTTTTATATGTGTTATAAATTTAAAATTATTTCCAAGTAAAATGTATCTGTTTGTACACCAATATACATTAGAAATAAAATATTCCTGATTATTGATTACTCAGAAATTATCTTAACAATGTTGATCTTCAGAAGATATTTTCCTAACAAATTATGTAACAACTCTTTAAAGAATATTTTTCCTAATACTTCACAGCCTCACAAACACACCACCTACCTGATAACTTTGCAGTCTTTGCATGTCAAATGAAGCTGAAATATATCACGGCATTCAACGCTTTCTATAAGCTGTAATGGAACCTGCAAAAATTAAAAAGGATGAAATTCTCTTAGTCAAAAAGGTACTGACTTTGAAGATACATTCAGAACAACTGATGAATGAGAAGAAGCAAACAAAATTTCAAATCTAGTTGGTTCAATAGTGATTTACTAAAGAGAGTATTGGAGTTTCCCTTTTTCTAATCAATGACCTAAAGTTACAGCATGATGACAATAGAGAAGAGGCTTGGACTCTAGAAGAGAAGAGGAAATAAATCCTTGAGTATCAAACCCATAAGCTCATTTCTCACGGCCCTATTGAAGATGCCATAACATGTAGTAACACAAAAGCTGAAGGCACTAAACAAAAGCACTCAAGGCTAAATACAAACAAGAATGAATGTATCCCCTGCTCCAGGTAGCAGAGTATATTTATGCCTCAGTTCTTAGCAAAGGGGTCTTCTGGAGGCCTAATTGCCTATAGGTTACAAAACAAAGATGGCACACCAGTAATCACTGGTCAGGGTCTCTAATCAGTAGACTACATCATAGATATCAAGAAGTCTTACAGCAGTCAAAGAACATAAAAAAGGCTAGATCCAACATGTTCCAAAAGCTGAAAAGCCTTATTTGTCAAGTAAAACTCAATGTTTGCATGAATTGGATTAGTCCCACTCCCTGCCAATTGGGTCAGCAGGCTCTACTTAACAATAGTGGAGATCAGATATGCCAATGAGATAGAAAAAAAAAAAAAAACATTTCTGAAGTGTGTAAATGACCCTAAGGCTAATAACACAAGGACATTCCTCCTGAAAAATATCTGACACAACCTCCAACTCAAACAAAAGCAATTTCCAAACAACATGTGATAAATGAATAAATTCTTTTTGTATTTGTTTTTCAAGACAGGGTTTCTCTGTGTAGCAGTGGCTGTCCTGAAACTCATTCTGTAGAACTCAGTCTGAAGCTTGTCTCAGATTCAGAGCTCCTCCTGCCTCTGCCTCCTGAGTCCTGAGATTAAAGGTGTCTGCCACTACTACCTGGCTCATTTAAGAGAGGGGCGCGGGGCGCGGGGCGCGGGGGGGGGGGGCGCAGAGGGAGGGAGGTTGTTTGTTTGTTTGTTTGGTGCATTCTTTTGCATCCCAGGCTGGCCTTAAAACTCCCTATGTCACTGAAGTCAATCTTCAACTTCTGACTCACTTGCTTTCCCAAGTGCTAGTATTACAGCCCAGAACCACCATGGCTTGTTCATGTGATACTTGGCAACCAATCCAGGGTTTGATGCATGCTAGGCAAGCATTTCTCCAAGTGACTTACATCCACCCCTGAGTGCATTCTTAAAACCTTGGGGGGAAAATGGACTGTAGGAGCTGCAAGTAGCATTCCAACAATTTGTTTAGGTTTGTTCAGGTGGAGGCAAGCTCCTCCAAGGCAGAGGAACAACTCAAAGTGTTGGCTGCACAGGATGGCCCCAAGTCAGTCCTGCCACTTTCAGAGCTGACTTACTACAACTCTGACCTACCATGCAGCTACCAGAATCAGCAGAGATCCCTCAGAACAAGAATGCTGGTTCAAAAAGAAGTCTAGGGCTAGCAGACTGAAACACAGAAACAGAAACTGGTGCACAGATTGGAAAAGAGCAAACCAAGTAATATTCAGATAAGCCTGGGAGTTTTTGTCTTGGGGTGAAAGACTTTTTCCTAAGTATATAATCTATGAAAACTCTCTCACAACTGTAATAGAACTAGAGTAAAAGGAATACTATACTATGCATTCTTGCTTATATTCCAAGAAAAAAAGCTTTGGCTTTCCGCTTGTTTAAACCCTTAACATCAAGGTGCTGCATAAGAAACTGCAGCTGACACAGCTAAAACTTCTCTCAAGAGCCTGTAAATCTAGGGAGGATGAGAGGAGGGAGTCAATTATCAGTAAGAATAAAATTATCAAGAGAGAACATGGAGATCAAGAGGAAAGAGTTTAGGGCAGGGATAGGTGCTTGCTGCCAAGCCTGGCAACCTGAGTTCAAGGTTCACACACAATAAAGAAATAGAATATTTTTTAAAAGACAAAATACTACATTAACTAGTCCTCAGGTATTGCTACAGGTTCTCTATAAATAGACTGTTCTTTTGTTATTTGCTTTTAAATGTGTTCCTGCAAGCTAGCTACCTTTCCCCCGTCTATCAATACTTGGTGGGGTAATCTGCCAGTTTGACAAAAGACCTATAAAGCTTTTATTTTCATTTGCAATTATGTGTATGCACATGTCTACATGTGGGCATGCAGCTTTGAACACAACGCCCTTAGAGGCTGGAGGTGTTGGATCCTCTAGAGCTGAAAAACAGTTGGTTGTGAGCCACCCAAAAGCTGGAAACTGGGGCTGAAGTCAGGTCATTTGCAGGGGCAAGTTTGTGCTGTTAACCACTAAGCCATGGAAGATGACGGAAGAAGGTAGAAGGAAAGAGAAGGAGAAAAAGGAGGAGAAGGAAGAGGAGGAGGAGGAGGAAGAGGATGGGGAAGAGGAGAAGGTTGGTTCTTGCATCCAAATCAATTGGAGTATGGAAAAAATGCAGTTTTTTTTTAAAATTCATGTGTACCTGCATGTATGTCTGCATACCATATGCATACAATACCTTCAGAGGCCAGAAAGAGCATCAAATCTAGAGTTACAGAAGGCCGTGAGCCACTGTTGGTAACGGGAACCAAACTCAACAAGGGCTGCTCTTACCCCTGAGCCACCTCCCTAGCCCTACAAAACACCAAATTGTAATACACAGAGTGTCACATACAAGAGTAGCATTAATAAAACAAGAGACTCTTCGTTCTATAACAATGGAGCCTCCCTTCCTACTGTTTCTTTCAGTCCCAGGCTCCTCTCTGCTTCCTTTAAGAGAGAGAATCGGCCACCTTTCCCTCCCCATACATCTAACCAAGTTTCTCTCCTTTCTTAAGGCTTACATCACTGTTCCAGCTCTCCCAACTTCCCTCACATATCAAAAACAAAAACAAAAAATCCTCACAGTCTTTAACACCTCCCATACCTAATATATAACCTGACCAGGAAACAAAGGTTTATACATCATTTCTGCTTAAAACTCAGTCTAGGGGGCTGGTGAAATGGCTCAGCGGGTAAGAGCACCCGACTGCTCTTCCGAAGGTGATAAGTTCAAATCCCAGCAACCACATGGTGGCTCACAACCATCCGTAACGAGATCTGGCTCCCTCTTCTGGAATGTCTGAAGACAGCTACAGTGTACTCACATATAATAAAAAAAAAAAAAAAAAAAAAAAAAAAAAAAAAAACCTCAGTCTACATCCTTTTCTAAGTTTTATTTATTATTCTGTGCACATACACTCATGCACCCAAGTAAACACCACAGCAGGCATACAAGGCTCAGAAGACTATAGGGAATTGGTTCTCTCCTTCCAACTCTATGTGGGTTTCAGGGATTCAGTTCAGCAGGCTTATCCAGCAACTACCTTTAGCTGCTGAGCCATCTCTTCTACCCTCTGTTCACATTAAAAGAATTATTTATGTATTTTATGTATTTTATGTATATGAGTGCTCTGTCTAAATTATTTATGTATTTTATATTATTTTATTTTATATATATTTTTATATATGTCTCAATTCAAGACTGCACACCAGAGGGAATCAGACTCCATTCCATACAGTTGTGAGCCACCATAACAGTAACAGACTCCATTCCATACAGTTGTGAGCCACCATATCGAATCAGATTCCATTCCATACAGTTGTGAGCCACCATATGGGTAACAAGGGGTTGAACTCAGAACCCCTGGAAGAGCAGCCAGCTAAACTACCTTACAGTACCTCAGCCTACATTTTTGAAGATCATAATTCCATTGCTTATGTAACTGTGGGCTTTATCTTCACCCCCACAAAATATTCCCTCAAGAACACAATGCACTGGTAAAAAAAGAAGAGACTCATGCAGTGGAGACACAGTATATCCAACACTCACAACCAACTTGTTCCAAACAGTGAAGCAGCCCTCACCTGAGAGTCTCAGCCATTCACTGGGGTTTTAGAAGCGGCAGACTGTGAATCAGTCTGTCAAATTACACAACAAAACCTGTTTTATGCGTTCATAAATCCTACCTGAACACTTAGTTGTAAGCTTCAAAGAAATATAGTTTAGAAAAAATAAAGAGTAGAAGATTGCACACACCAGGAATGCTACAAATGGACTCTATCACAGAGGTACTTCACCCTAGGAACTGTAAGCCTGATGCTTACTGAGATTGTGTAGATTAAAGTAAGAGTGCTTACAGCATCCAAACCTATAAACATTCAATGTGCTGTGAAATTAAGAGAATATTTGATATTGGGTAGCTATTTAAAACTTAATGGCAAGTCATTTACTGAAGTACTAAATAATGCAAAGTGGGTCATGCCACAATAGAGATAGCACATTTGGGTTTTAATGGCTTAAATGTGCATGATTTAGATCAAATAACCTTTAATAAGGTCTCTTGATTTCCTGTGTTTTACTGTTCATACTTATCTATTGAAGATAGAGTAGAGAGATGCAGAGAGAGGCAACCCCTATCCCTTCCACCTTTACCCACTGGTCATGAGTGCTCAAATCCAAATGAACTCTTGTTATGCTGGTTAGTTCTTGTTAACTTGACACATACAAGAGTGATCTGGGAAGGAGGCCCCTTGAATTGAGAAATTATCTCCATTAGATTGGCCAGTGAGCATATTCTTGATTAATGTTTGATGTGGGAAAACATAGTCTATAGTGGACAGTACAACCCCCTGGGTACTACTTCAGTTCCTGCTTTGGCTTCCTGCAATGATAGACTGTAAAGTCTAAGATGAAATAACCTTTCGTTTGTTGGTTTTTCAAGACAGGGTTTCTCTGTATAGCTCTGGCTGTCCTGGAACTTGCTCTGTAGACCAGGCTGTCCTCCAACTAAGAGATTTCCCTCTGCCTCCTGAATGCTGGTACTAAAGAAGTGCTCAACCACACCCAGATGAAGTAAACCTCTTCTTCCCCAAGGTGCTTTTGTTCTCTAGAACACTATCAACATAGTACATTTCCTTTTTCCTTGATGACTTTGGTGTATACTAATAGACAGAATTTAGACATAACCCAAATCTAGTAGGTGGGTAGAAGAATTCAGATCAAAATGCTCAGAAACATAAATGTGTTAACTATGATAAATAACTAAATGCCAACTCAAAAATGACAGCCACTGACCTTGTCATAAAGAATGCAACTTGATAGGTAACTTCTAGGAAGGTGAATAACATGAATGCAAGAAACAGATTTCAAAGAATTCCCATAAATAAACATAATCTGAATGTAGGCCTGAGCTCTGACAGGCATCACAACACACTTCTCTGCACCAACTCAACTCAAATACAGAAAGCCACAAGACTGGCAAGTAAAAGAGGAAGAACATTTCCTACTGGCAGAAATCTGTGAACTTGTGGGCCTTTCTGGGTTGGTTCATTGCAGACTCCTAAGGATAGTGGTGAATTGGAAGAACCAGTTCTACTGAGTAGACCCTTATACACAAAACAGGGCAACTTCAAACTTCCCTCTTCCTTGGGTTAAGAGTCTAATATGCAAATAAGCAATGTACTAACATCTATTCTTATCTGCTTAAAGAGCCACTGGAGTAAGTTTATTGAGTATGATAATCTGTAGTGAGCTCAAAGAACAATATTTTCATTTATTATTAAGACCCAAGAAATTATCTCAACTGAAGCAGCTGCTAACTACTAAATAGTATGGGAGCTAGGGAAAGGCCTATACAATCTTTACACCTTTATAAAGCTTAATAGTACAGCAGTACCTGGTATAGACTATTAACTAAGAATGGATACCTCAGCAGATAAGACACATTATTTTAAATAAGCATAAGAGATTCTTACTAACCTGATATCCTTGAGCAAGAGATTAACTGAGAGGAAAGCACAGCATACAACGCTTTCATAAGCATGTAGACTCTCACCTCTTCATTTTTCTGTCTACCTTACAGGGAAAATAGCTGGTATCACTTACATTAACAAGAGATTCCTTAAACTTGATGTGAAGTCTGTAATTAGAAAGGGCAATGATGGCCTCCTCAGCACGGCCCACATACTCTGTGCTCTCTCCATGAAGTTCAAGGAAAGGAACCTGAAAAACAGAAGAAGAAACCTTTCAGAGTTCCAGAGCAGAAAAAAAAAAAAGCCAGGTCTTGAAAAATAAGCCCGGTGAATAAACTGTCAGTAAGCAAACAGACAAAAACCCTCTGCCACACAAGTTAAAGCAAAAATCTAAAGGATGGCTTATACTTTATGTACCCAAGTTATAGACTTTCTAAGGAATGATGGGATAAATGATCAACTCGAACAATGAACTTTTAAGAAATAACTTGTAAAAAGGAACAATGTTTTCCAAGTACAGTTTAAGGATTATGTCTATTATGCATTACTTCAATTCACTAGTTTTTGCTCCATCACTACTATAAGGCTGAACACATATTACACCGTTTAAATTTACCTGAAGATTCTCATCCTCCCGAATCAGCTGCTTCCTGGGAAAGATCTGATTGGCCTGGATGCACTCAAGGCTATGCCGCATCTCTTCATCCTGAAAAAAATCCCACAATGTTTAATAATTTAAAAACTTCTACTAATCACCCATATTTGATTCTTCTGCCATGCTATTGTGTTAAAAATAACACAATGACCATTTTGAAACAAGCAGAAAATTTTAAGAAAAAATACCTCCCCAAGTGTTTCATCTGATATATTACTACTGCAACGGTTTGTAGAGGGATTCTCCAAAGGCCTACAAGTTAAAGGGTTTGGTGCTAGCACAAAGGACTGTCAGTAGGGAGTTAGAAACTCTTGAGAGGCAGGCCCTCTTCTCTGTTTCCTGGGCTCCACTGGGTGAGTGGTCTTTTTCCATCACATGTTCCCATCTTGCTATACTGCCTCACCACACACCCAAAAGCCAGGGGTGACTGACCAATACTATTAACCAAAATGAAGCAAAAGGAGAAAACTTCTTTTTAGTTAACTTCTCTGAGGCATTTGTAATAAGGACACAAGTCTGACTGATAAAGGTATCCCTAATCTGAGGGCATACTGATGCAAACTGTATCAGGTATTACCAGACTCTGGGCACCAAGAGGCTATTAGTATATCTGGTACATTTTTTAAAAAATACAAGAAGCAGGTGTGTCACTGGGGGTGGATGGGCTTTGAGATTTCAAAGGTTCTCAACTCCCATTTCAGCACCATCCCTGCAACCTACCACTGTGCTTCCACCATGGTTGTGAAGAACTAACCCTGCGGAACTGTTAGCAGATCCTCACGTAAATGTTTTCCTTTATAAGCTGCCTTCGTCATGGTGCCTCTTCCCTGCAACAGAACAGTAACTAAGACATATCTTTATAATGTGTGGTCACCCTACTCCAGAGCTTTGGGGCAGAAGGAACCCCAAGAGGACTGTGTTGAGCACCACAGAGACCTCAGCAGTACCAGAAAGAGGATTATACTGCTGGTCATGTGGCACTCAGTGAAGAGCAGAGCAGAGCAGAGCAGCTTTGGTGTCCCACTGCCAATCATGGGCACTACTGTACATACCATCCCAATACCAGGAAAGCACATTTTCAGCTTATTGAAAACTATGGGCAAATAAAAACATACTTTAGATAAAAAAAAAAAAAATAGTAACTGGTTGGTTGTGGGCACGCCTTTAATCTCAGCAATCAAGAGGCAGAGACAGGCCAGCCTGGTCTACAGGGCAAGTTGTAAGACACCCAGAGCTACATAGAAAAACCCTGTCTCGTACACTATCCACCTTCCACCTCACCCCGCACCCCCCCCCCAAAAAAACCCCTAAAATCATCATATGCTTTGGGTACAAGATTAAATCAGAAAATTGTGATGGCCACCAATTTTGAGAATACTGGCCCACCTTTAAGAAGGAAGGAATTACCTTCTTCCTTCTTTTAATATGATGTAACTACACACCTGGGGGGGGGCAGCTTTTTTATTTTGTTTTTATTTGTGAAAAGCATTCTCCACAGATCCCTAATGAAGCCTGAAATTAGCATGGTTTTTTTTTTCTTTTTTTAAGATTTATTTATTTTATGTATATGAGTGCACTGTAGCTGTACAGATGGTTGTGAGCCTTCATGTGGTTGCTGGGAATTGAATTTAGGACCTCTGCTCCCTCAGGTTGGCCTCACTTGCTCTGGCCAACTCCACTTGCTCAGTCCCTGCTCACTCTGGCCCAAAGATTTATTTATTATTATGCACAAGTACACTATAGCTGTCTTCAGACGCACCAGAAGAGGGCATCAGATCTTATTACGGGTGGTTCTGAGCCACCATGTGGATGCTAGGACTTGAACTCAGGACATTCAGAAGAACTGTCAGTACTCTTCCTTGCTGAGCCATCTCACCAGCTCATAGCATGGTATTTTCAATTACCACTTTGTGTACCAGCCAAAACACCTTAGGTAAAACAAAACAACACACACACATAGACACTAGACAATGTTCTAGAGAATAACTTCTCTAGTCCTCCAAGCTTTACTTATGTCCTATGACTACTGAGAGGTAGCTGGCTGTGCTGTGTATTGTCTGCAATGCCCATTGTTTTCTTAAGTGAAATGTACGACAGGATGTGCACAGCTACCTCACCTGCCATGGGGTCAACGAGTCTTGAAAACACAATAGGGAAGGAAGGGAACTGCTTCCATCTAATAAATTCATATAGAATGTGTGTTATGTGTGATCACATATATTAATTAGCTCAATGTACCATTCTATAGTATATGTTTATTTTGTAATACATTTCACAATAAATGTTTCGCAATTTTGTAAATCAAAGAAAAAAATACCTGTGTGGTCATCTAACAATTCTCTATACACACCAAATAAACACACAATCACTTTCACTATGCCTTGATTCCTACAATTATTTTAGGGAAAGGGAAGAAGTAAGCCTGTGGCCTCGCATATGTGACAGCATGTGGTTTAGCACTGAATTATACCCCCAAGCCAGTTTCCTAGTAAAGGAAGAAATGAAAATCCTGGACTCCAAGAAGTACATATTTCAATCTTCCTCCATTAAACTGCGCTGCATATGCAGCTCTTCTATTCATATTGGACTGGCACTGAGGAACTGACAAAGGAAATAGAGATAAATTAGGGAATAGGAAAAAATGAAATTATTTCTTACAAAACAGAAAGAGATGTTTAGTGTTCACTATTATCAAGAGTCGGACTCTAATTTCCTTATTTCTGGTACTTACCATGACCGGGCCAGGTCAGGAGAGACCGTGTCCTTCTCCAGTCTCTGACAAGGCTCTTCTTTCTCTTCTGCTTGAGACCTTTTACTTCAGGAAGGAAAGAAAAAAAAAAGCAAATTTAGCAATAGTTTTTCCCCTAATTGGCATACCTTAAATGGCTATACTGCATATACACACATGAAAATCGACTGGAGTCAGCCTAGAAAAGTTGAGTATCGGCCAGATAAATTCTCACCATTGGTTCAAAACTGAATAATACCTTTGTGAAAACATTACTAACTTTAACTAGTTCTGTAAGAAAGGTGAAAACACTGATATTCCTGTGTTGACAATAATTTTCAACTGTTACAAACCTCGCAGAAAGATAAAAGAAGCAATAATTAAAATCAGCAAAAACAGTATTCTACTACTGTTTCAGGATATCTGTGTAGCTTATCTTAGAAAATGGATCTTCCCATCTATGGAAACAAACTGACTTGGATAAAATATAAATCAATTACCTTATTATTTCAAATCCTGTGCTTACTAAAAAATTATGTAAATAGTTCACCTGTGTCTCTAAGAACAAAAGAACACCCAACTAGCAATGCAAAGATGGTCCTCTAAGGTGCTGTCACCTCTCCTTAGTAAGCCTTTCTCTGTGGAGATTAGCATCAGACACACCCAGTATTTTTGGTTGCTTAAGTTTGATTTAAAAAACAAAAACAAAAAGATGGCATTGGTGGGAGTCCCAGCCTTAGGCACTGTGAGAGCAGCATTAAGTCAGTGAGAGAGAAAATCAAAGGAGGGGCCAGGCTAGTGCCTCGCTGGGCTGGGCTTTAATAGAATACTCTGGGAAACAAGGGGCAAGGAAGCCACTGAGATCCACTGGAAGTGACAAATTCAACAAACACTAGACTTACAAGCCAGCAGGGACACAAACCAACAGTGTTGCCAGATTCCCCATAGTCTCTGAAGGGACTAGGCATCAAAAATAAAAAAATCCACTGACTGTGAGAGGAAGTTCCTCCAGCTTTCTGCCTTAGCAAATACAAACAAGGACTTCTCACTGACTGATGGACACCCATAAGAAAAGTGGATTCCTCACCCCATTAAGCCACGGGGGAAAAGAACACAAAGAAACCAAGTTTGTTTCAGATGACTATTACTTGTCCAGCTGAAGACAAGAGCATCGTCTACACATTTAAACTACTGTTTTTGTTGTTTTACGCAGTTGTGAATTGAACCCAAGGTCTGATTACATGATAGGCAAGTCTCCCGTGACTGAGCTTATATACTTACAACTCAAACTGCTCTATCTTAATCAACATAAGACATAAATTTGATATATTTCCATACTATTAGATAACTAAAACTATATAATTCCAGTGCCAAGAATTAATGCCAAAAATATAGATAGAGGAGCTGGGGACATGGCTCAGTCATTAAGTGCTCAACTTAAAATGTGTAGGACCTGATTTTGATGTCCAGCACCCGTATAAAGAGCTGGGCAGAGTGGCACACACTGGCAATCAAAGCATTTTGGAGGCAAACAGGAACATCCTTGGCACTCACTGATGTGCCAGTCTAGCCTAGCTGGTGAGCTGCAAGCTAATGACAATAGCAAGAAAGGCTGTAGATGGCATTCCTGAATATGCTAAGATTCTCACACATATACCTGCACATACATATACAGACATGCATTTTAAAATATTCCCTGTATGTAGAATGTGAATATGAAGACCTTGAACTCCTCAGGAGTACAACTTTGTGAAAACAGTTTGGCTGTTCCCAAAAGAGATATATGGTCACATTTCCCATCAATATTACTCATGGGCACATACCCAACAGACTAGAAAGCATATCATATGTCTACACAAACTTGTACACTGAGAAGCTGGGCTCAGTAGTATGCATCTGTAATCGCAGATACACAACTATCACTTGAGACCAATACAGCAAGAACCCACCTCGAAAGCAAAAAAGAAAAACAGAATTTGAAAAAATTTTAAAAATTAGGACAGAGAAGCAGGTAGATCTCTGTAAGTCAGAGACCAAGCTAATATATATATTAGCTAATATATATGTATGTATATACATACATACAATGAGTTCCAGGGCATCCAGGGCTAAGCAGAAAGATTAATTCTTTTTTTTTTTTAAAGATTTATTTTATTTTATTTTATTATATGTAAGTACACTGTAGCTGTCCTCAGATACTCCAGAAGAGGGAGCCAGATCTCGTTACGGATGGTTGTGAGCCACCATGTGGTTGCTGGGATTTGAACTTATCACCTTTGGAAGAGCAGTGGTGCTCTTACCCGCTGAGCCATCTCACCAGCCCCCAGAAAGATTAATTCTTAAATTTAAAGATTATTTTAAAACTTGTAAATAAACATTTATGCAGCATTATTCATAATACTCAAAGAATGGAAACAACTCAAATAAGTAGCAAACAAAAGATAAATATATATAGAATGGAATCTTTTTCAACAATAAAAAGGAAAGAAATACTGACCCATGAAAGCATGGATAAAAAACATTAGGCTAAGTACCAAGAGGTAAATACAGAGAAACCGAAAATAACATTGCTAGTACATGTACTGAGAGAAAAATACAGAGTGATTTTTGTGGGTTCAAGGTTGTATTTATGGGGAGAGGGTGGAAATCTACAATTACACAATGAAGGTTGTACATATGAATATACTAAACACCACTGAGCTACGTACTTTTTTAAAAAGTGGACTTTACGTGATCTGAATTATACCTCAATTAAAAGGTGGATAAGAAGGCATGAATACATGCACACTAAGTGTAAATAATTTTACTGCAAAGAAAACTAAAAAATGAACAGAGCAGCAATGACCTTAATTCTAAGCACATAGGCTACTGGCTCAAAAGACTAAACTACGATCTCCTCCTGAGGAAAAAACAGCCACTTTCAGGTCTAGAGCCAAAAATTATTATTTTGTATGCCTTATTAGATCTGAAAGCTAGGGAACTATCAAACCTCTAACAGGATGTCAAAAAGACTCAGGAGAATCATATATTGGTATGAAATTAAGAGAAAATAAATTAATCTTTTAAAAACTGATTTGGGACTCGAGAATTGGCTCACTGGTTAAGAACATTATTACTCTTCCAGAGGACCTAAGGATCATACCCAGCATTTCTGTCAGGCTTGCTTCACCTCCAGGGGAACTTGCTGTCCTTAGCCTCCAAGAGCACCCATACTCATGTGACACACATTAACACAGACACATACAAATACACATAATAAAAATAAAGTAAGAGGCAAGAGAAACAACTCAGGGATTAAGAGCACTGGCTACTCTTCTAGAGGACCTGAGTTTAATTCCCAAGGCCCACGTGATCACTCACAACTATCTGTTAACTCCAGTTCAAGGAGATCTGATGCCTTCTTCTGGCCTCCATGGACATCAGTCATATGCATGTACACAGACATACATCCATAAACATAAAATAAAAATTAAAAGTAAATGTTTATTTTTCAAAAACTAAAAAAATTTTTTTAAAAGGAGGAAGAAGGTCTGAGTCAACCTAAAGAGAGAGATTTACTGGTCAATGGAGTAGTTTCCACAAAAAAAATAAAAAATAAAAAATAAATAGTTAAGTTCAATCCCCAGTAATACATGCTTGGACACATGCCTGGTCTTGATCCCACCCCACCCCCACTTCCCCTCTCTCTCTCTCCTATGTCTAACAGAATGCCAGTGTGTTGGATCCTGCATCCAGGGAGCCTATACTCCAATAAAATAGACAGAAAAGATACATATCAACTGTAATCCATATAATGAAGGAAACCAGCAAGATAATACAAAGTACAGTTTTAAGAATGCAAGAAGCCCACTTTAAATAAAGGTAACCGATCATAAGGGCAATCTCTGGCACAGGGAACAAACATCATGCATTCTTTACCCAACAATGATCTTTAACATATTTTAGAAACTAAAAGAAACTACTGAGGCTAAAATGTGCTAACTGGATTAGACAACTGCAAAACTTGAAGGTGAACACTTACACAAAGACCATGTCAAGGTAAAGACTTAATCCAAGTACAATAAGCACCGCTGAGTGGTTTCAAACTGCAGATTGACAGATTTGATTTTAAGATCCCTCTGGCTGGTGTGTGGTACACGGAATAGAGGAGGAAACAATAAAAACAATCAGAAAACAATTACAGGAAAAGGATGGTATTTCTATTTAGAGCAGAGGCAGGATAGCATAGACAAGGAAAACATTAAGAATCTAAACAGTATTTGGAAATGTAACGGGTGTACAGCAAAAGCCTAGCTATGAGAGCTAAAGATTAGAGAATTTCTAATTTAGAATGGAAAATAATAAAACACATTTAAAAAATAGTTCAAAATAGGGAGGCAGGGCCGAGTGTGGTGTCGCATGCCTTTAATCCCAGCACTTGGGAGGCAGAGGCAGGCAGATTTCTGAGTTCAAGGCCAGCCTGGTCTATAGAGTGAGTTCTAGAACAGCCAGGGCTACACAGAGAAATTCTGTCTCAAAAAACAAAACAAAAAAAAGAAAGAAAAAGGAGGCAGAATGTAGCTCAGTGGTAGAATACTCAACTTGCTTAGCATGCATGAAGTACCAGTTTCAATCTCTACCACTAGAGGAGGGGGTCCCAAAACATGTGCTGTTTTAATCAATCAAGAAAATAAAGTCTCTATAGGAATTCCAAATTCATAAACCAAGATCATGGATAAGTTTGTAACAGGAGGAACTAAACAACTGCTTACAGTTCCCTTTAAAGCTATGGAAACCGACCAGCAATCGCAGGTGACAGTGGGGATGCAGCACCTCAGTGAGAACCACCAACAGCTACACTCTCAGCAAAGGGACGAGAGACACTGAGTCATTATACTTAGATTAGTAAGCAGTTTAAAAAACTTTCTATTTTAGCTGTAATAGTATGACATGTTCTTCTTAAGAAACTATTTGGTCCACAGTCCTCTAACCCTGCATGGGGTATGATTGTGGGTCCTAGAGAGCTCTTGGAATAAAAGTCCTCTTGCAGTTTGCATCAAGACCGTTTCTCGTGAGTGATTTGGGGTGTCGCCTCTCCTGAGTCAGAATGTGAGGGAGTCCTCACATTGTGGGTCTTTCATTTGGTGCATTGGCCGGGAAACACAACCACCCCTCACACCCCAGAACTGACTTGGAGGTATGGGGATCCCCTCTGGAATGTGTGCTTGCTGGCCAGTGTCTCTGTTCTGAGTGTCTATTTTCTGAAACAAACATGTGCTTGTTGTGTTGGTTGGTTTGTCTGTATCTCGTCCTTTGTTTCTGAAGCACAGCACAGTCTGAGTTTGAATCTGCCTGAGTTTAGACACTGATTAGCCTGAGTTTTGGATTCTGATCAGCCTGAGTTTGGATCCACCTGAGTTTGGTTTCTCTGGTTTTGGTCATCTAGGTAGAAGCAGACGATGTTTGTGGATGATGGGGTTTTCTGAAATGCATATGCTTTGTATTTGCAGCTGTCCTTTAGGGCCATAAGGACTGGAGGACTGTGGTTGGCAGACGTGCTAGGAGGACCACAGGCTGCAGCCCTGGGGGACAGCCTGGGAAGTGGGGAGAGCCAGGAACGCCTGGTAGTCTCCGGAGATCTGTCAGAGGGACCGAGTTCTGTGTTGAAGCAGAAGCTTCCCCCTCGGAGATCGTCTAATTGTTGTGCCTGCTTGTGGAGGACGAGAAAGGGTCTCGTGTGTCTGGATCTATTGGTTTCCGTTTTGTGTGTTTTTGTGTATGTGTTTAGAGCTATGTGAAAATCTAGAGAAGCAAAGGTAAGTCTCAGGTGCTTTGTACCCTGACTAGAGATAGTTTACACCTAAGACATGAGAGAATGGGTTTTGAGAAAAACAGTACTCTCCAACTATCTGGAGATAATTTCGTGAAAAAACAAAACAAAACAGTATCAATCTCCTTTGGAGCCCTACACCTGTACTTAAGAGTCTAGCACAGCTGGAGAAGCCCTGCTAGGAGCTGATTGTAAGAGCTGATCGTAAAGGGGCCAGCAGCTTCTCAAGTTCTATGGTAAGAGAACTGATGGTTGTTTCTCCTAGAATAATCTCTGTGCTTGTGATCATTGAATTTATCAGGTAATAAGGTGCTCCTCTCTTGAAATTACAGCTAAGAAAAATTAAGAATTTTTTTGGTTCAAATAAGCCAATGTATGAAGCCATTTCATTTTTGTTTCTGAATAGTTTTAAAGGTATAAATATGTTTTATATGTCTTGGTTATAGATTATTGGCTCATAAGTTATTGGTTATGATTAAAAAATTTTTAACACTGGTAACAGAAAGTTGGCTTAAAACTGGTAACTATGGGTTAGAGTAATTTAAAACTACAACATGTCGCACGAGCCAACCCATGGAAACAGGTCTCTTAAAAATACGCCTGAATTGGGTAATATTCTATGTAATTCTTATCCTAGAAACCAGATTTATAAAAGATATGATTTAGGGCAATATCTCTTTGAGGTATTGGGAGCTATACCTTCTTACATGTGTGTGCAGGAACAGGCAGCCAAATTTTGTAACAACTAATGTTTTTGGTGTTGATTTTTAAAGAGAATGGATTGTTTACACTGTTAAAATTGGGTTTTGCTTCCCAAAATTGTGGTTGTGCTCTGGTGTTACAAGAAAAATGGAAAGTAAAGGCTTCTCCTGAATCAGAGCCTCCAGCTGATTGTCAGCAGCTACTGCAGACGCTCTTCACAACCAAGGAGCAAAAGAAAATTCTTCTAGAGGCTAGGAAAAAAAAATATCCTGGGAGCCGATGGACGGCCTACACAGCTTCAAAATGAAATTGACATGGGATTCCCTTTGACTTGCCCCGATTGGGACTACAACACAGTTAAAGGTAGGTAGAGCTTGAAAATCTTATTGCAAGGCTCTGGTCTGGAGAAAGCACCTTAGAGAAGGTGCCTCAAGAGGGCCCACTAATTCGGCTAAGGTAAGAGAGGTAATGCAGGGGCTGACCAAACCTCCCTAGGTGTTCCTTGAAAGGCTTATGGAAGCCTTCAGGTGGTTTACTCCCTTTGATCCTACCTCGGAAGCCCAGAAGGCCTCAGTGGCCCTGGCCTTCATAAGGCAGTCAGCCCGGATATCAGAAAGAAACTTCAGAAATTGAAGGATTACAGGAGGCTGAGTTATGTGATCTAGTGAAAGAGTCAGAGAAGGTACATTATGAGAGAGAGAGAGAGAGAGAGAGAGAGAGAGAGAGAGAGAGAGAGATGGGAGGCAGAAGAAAGAGAACAGGAGGGAGCATAGACAAGAGAGAAATTTGACTAGAATTTTGGCCGCAGTGGTAAGAAAAAAAAAAAAGAGACAGGACCTAGACAGATAGGGAACCTGGGCAACATAAGACCAATGTGCTTAACAGAATTAGTTGAGTTGGGGTACCGAGCCTCAGCTAAAAAGGCTCAGCTGTGTCTGAAGTTGCTTATTTTGGATATACCCTTCGAGATGGGAAGTGGTGGCTAAAAAAAGACTGTAACTCAGATCCCCATCTCAACTACACCAAGGCAAGTAAGAGAATTCTTGGGCACTGCTGAATTCTGCAGGCTCTGGATACCTGGGTTTGTGACCTTAGCTACCCCATTGTACCCCCTAACCAAGGAAGGGGAGGTGTTTGTGTGGACTCCAGATCACCAGAAAGCCTTTGAAGAAATTAAAAAGGCCCTACTAACGGCCCCAGCCTTGGCCTTGCCTGATGAGAGAACAAGGGTCACCAGAGGAATCCTTATCCAGACTTTGGGACCTTGGAAAAGGCCAGTGGCTTACCTATCCAAGAAGTTAGACCCTGTTGCCAGTGGGTGGCTTTCTTGCTTGAAAGCTATTGCTGCCGTAGCTCTGCTTGTCAAGGATGCTGATAAGCTCACTCTGGGACAGCAAATAACTGTAGTGGCACCCCATGCTCTTGAAAGCATTAACCAACAGCCCCTTGACCAATGGATGACCAACACTCATATGAAACATTATCAGAGATTTTGATGACTGAACCAGTGTCTTTCGCTCCCCCTGCTGTCCTCAATCCCACTATCCTACTGCCCAAGACTGATGACTCTTCACCTACTCATCACTGCGCTGACATTTTGGCAGAAGAAACTGGTAATCGAAATGATCTGAAGCATCAGCCTTGGCCTGGGAGTCTGAGCTGGTACACGGATGGCAGTAACTTTGTGGTTGAAAGTAAGCGGAAGGCGGGGCAGCAGTGGTGGACAGAAAGCAAGTGATCTAGGCCAACAGCTTCCCTGAAGGGACAAAAAGTCGGCCCAGAAAGTCGAACTTGTGGCTTTGATACAACCTCTACGAATGGCAAAGGAGAAGTCTATTAACATTTACACTGACAGCAGGTATGCTTTTGCCACTGCACGGAGCAATATAGGGACAAAGAGGGCTGTTGACATCTATAGAGAAAGACATAAGATGCTGTGGCTAAAGAGAATCAGATGGCAGATCTAACCGCCAAACAGGCGGCCTAAGGAGCAATGATCCTGGCAGTCAAGGAGCCTAAAGATTATTATGATGTCAGAGAGACCAGCTTTAGATACACCCCTGAGGACTATCAAGTTATGGACAAATTAGAACTGGTAAAGGAAACCCTGTATTATATAGTAGAAACAGAAAAGAGAAACTAGTCCTCCCACGGGAAGGACGCAAGTATGTTACCAACTTACATTACTTGACCCACTTGGGGGGCCAAGAAATTAAAAGGTGTGGTTAGGTCCTCCAACTACTGTTATAGGACTCTCTGACTTGGCAGAAGAAATAGTCAAAAGCTGCAAAGCCTGTGCTATGACTAATGCAGAACACTCCATGTATACTCCTGGGAAGAGGCTCAGGGGCGACCGGCCTGGAGCCTATTGGGAGGTAGATTTTACAAAATCTAAGCCAGCTAGATATGGCAACAAGTACTTATTAGTTTTTATAGTCACCTTTTCAAGCTGGGTAGAAGCTTTTCCTACCAGGACTGAGACGGCCAATGTGGTAGCCAAGAAGATCCTAAAAGAAATCTTCCCAAGGTTTGGGAGTGGACCTGCCCTTGTTGCCCAGGTAAGTCAGGGACTGGCCAAAATATTGGGGATTGATTGGAAGTTACATTGTGCATGCATACAGGCCCCAAACTTCAGGACAGGTAGAGAGGATGAATAGAACCATTAAAGAGACCCTTACCAAATTGACAGCTGAGACTGGCATTAATGGTTGGATAGCTCTCCTACCCTTTGTGCTCTTCAGGGTTAAGAAAACCCCTGGGCAGTTTGGACTGACCCCCTATAAATTACTCTATGGGGGGCCCCCTCCACTGGTAAAAATAGCTTCTGTACATAGTGCTGACATGCTGCTTTCCCAGCCTTTGTTCTCTAGGCTCAAGGTGCTCGAGTGGGTGAGACAGTGAGCATAAAAGCAGCTCCAGAAGGCCTACTCAAGAGAAGGAGACCTGCAAGCCCCACATCTCTACCAAGTTAGAGATTCGGTCTACATTAGACACCACCACTCAGAAAACCTTGAGACTCGGTGTTACCTTGTACTCTTGACCACCCTACTTTCTACACTTATGGGACCCCTTTTGATTTTGCTTCTGCTTTTAATTATAGGTCCATGTGTGTTAGAAAGCAAGCATTAGTACAGTGCAGCTTTTAGTTTTGAGACAACAGTACCATGCCCTAGAGGATCAAGTGTGTCAGGGAGAAGATAGTGTCTAGTTCTAAGATTACAACTACTAACAAGGAGAAGTGGGGAATGAACATAAAAACTAGGCCTTAGGCCCAGGCTTGACAATGTGACCTTTGTGACCCAATACCTCAAGGTATGCTAATCAAAAAACAGATAGCGACATTAATCCACCCACCCACTTCCTGGGTTCAAGGAGTATTCAGTTCGGGGCTGGTGAGATGGCTCAGCGGGTAAGAGCACCCGACTGCTCTTCCGAAGGTGATAAGTTCAAATCCCAGCAACCACATGGTGGCTCACAACCATCCGTAACGAGATCTGGCGCCCTCTTCTGGACTGTCTGAAGACAGCTTCAGTGTACTTACATATAAATAAAATAAATCTTTAAAAAAAAAAAAAAAAAAAAAAAAAGGAGTATTCAGTTCAAAGAAAGTCACCCTGACCCACCCTGACCATTGCAGGAACCCACTATGCAAATGTGCTATTGTTAGAAGCTCATAGAAAACCATCTTGGGGCTGGGCATGGTGGCGAACACCTTTAATCCCAGCACTCAGGAGGCAGAGGCAGATGGATTTCTGAATTTGAGGCCAGCCAGGTCTACAGAATGAGTTCCAGGACAGCCAAGGCTATACAGAGAAACCCTGTCTTGAAAAACAACAACAACAACAACAACAACAACAACAAAAACCCAGAAAACTGTCTTGACTTTCCACTTCCTCGTGACTCTTATCTGGTATTTTTGGTATTTTCTAACAATGACCTCCCCACCCCCTTGAGTTGTGGTTTCTTCCTTTAAATACCCCCTCTCCCAGCTACTGGGGGGGGGGCACGGTCCTCTACCCTGCATGGGGTATGGCTGTGGGTCCCAGAACACTCTTGGAATAAAAGTCCTCTTGCAGTTTGTATAAGAAAGAAAGACAGACAGACAGACAGACAGAGAGAGAGAGAGAGAGAGAGAGAGAGGGGGGGAAAGAAAGAAATTATTGAATTATAGATGTAAAAAGTAAACGATTATCCCCTCACAATGTTAGCAAGAATGTACAATAGTTCATTGTCTCTTTGAAAACTGCCAGGTTCATCCTCAAATTAGAAAACATATTCTCATATACCTAACCAAGAAAACAAAGCATACATCCAAACTTATATTTATGTGTTTACAGCAGTTATTCAAAGTAGCCAAAGAGTGAGAAACAATCCAAACAATCACTACAGATGAATGAACAAGAAGCGCATGCTGCACAGTGTGCTCCTCAGCTGTGGTCTTTCAAGGAATGAGAAACCTTGAACACGTTACACTGAAAAGTGAAAAGAGCCAGGCACAACAGACACATGACAGGGTTTCAGAACAGTGAAAGCCGGTAAGACTGCTAGTAGGGAGTACAAAATAGATTAGTAATTGTTGGGTGCTGGTGGAGATGGAAGGAAAGGGTGGTGACAGCTAAGGGTATAGAATGTTTTTCTGAAGGAGGAGACATGAGTGACTACCAACGTGTGAACTACACCTTAGCAACTTATTTTAATAACTAAGTTGCCTCTGCTGCACTTCATTTTACCCACTGAATTACAGCCACCACTACTTTATTCTTGTTTCAAAAACTTCTCTATGCACATATAAAAACACACATTTCCCACAAGTGAAAGGGGAGTTAAGAGAGCCACATGATATTTGCTATCCCCCAATTTATTTGAATCTAAAAATAAATCAATCTTTTCCTATATTGGTGCATATATTTGGACAACAGTTTAATACTTCATTACATCTTCATCTACCATAATCTACTGATTACCTGGTCAGATATTTAAATTTGTTACCATTTTTCTATTACTACCCAAAAAGTCTTTAAAATAAACAACAAAAGCTATCCTGATATCTCTATTCTGGTAGGACTGGGTCTTAAAACAAGTTATTAAATGAAAAACTAGAACCTTGGAGGAAGGACTAAGAGGGTCTCCACTGCTAAAGAGTATGCATACATACTCTTCTACAGTCACCAACACGGTCATTTGATTTACTTTACTGGATTGCTTTTGGAAGGTTGCTTTTGTTGTTTATTTTGTCTTTTGAGGCAGGAAATGAAACCAAGTCTAATCTCAAACTTATCCTCCTGCCCAATTCTCCTCAACACTGAGATTATGAGCACATCACCATGTCAGGCCTCAACTTGGTAAAAATTGTGAATTCTCTGTTATTTTCAAAAGATAAATTACACATAAGCAATGTCTACATTTACTATGGAGCATACTTGTATGTACACAGAAAAATAATCCAGTGCTACTTAACAGTGGCCATCCCTCTAGAAAGGGTAGGATACGGACCATGAATTAAGATGCAGCTCAGGCGGTAGAGTGCTAACCTAATATGCACAAGGGCCTGAGGGTCAATCCCAGGCCCCCCAAAACTGGGTAAAGTGACGCATACTTACAACCCAGCACTTGGGAGGTAGAACAGAAAGACTGGAAAGTCAAGGTTACCCTCAGCCTCACAGTAAGTCAGAGACCAGTCTGTGACACTTGAGAGCCTATCTCAGAAGAAAAAGTAGAAAGAGTCTTCCCATTTTCATACTTTTAGAACATTTATTTTACATTTCTAATTAGATGGATTTGGTTTGGGTTTGGTTTAGTCTAGTTGGTTCTAAAACAGGGTTTTGCTGTGTTAACCCACGCTAGCCTTTAAATTTAATTTGTGACCTTCAACCTTCGGAGTAATGGGATTACAGGTATATATTACCACATCAGGCTAGGAAAATAAACTTTTCTACATAAAGTTTTTGGTTGACCTTTCTAGTTTTGCTTTTTTTTTTTTCCTGAATTATTTTGTGTATGTGAGCATTTTTCTTGCATGCATGTATATGTACCACATGCATGCCTGATGGCTGTTAAGATCAGAAGAGGGTGCTAGATGCTCTAGAACTAGAGTCATAAACAATTGTGAGCCACTATGAGGGTTCTGGGATTCAAACCCATGCCCTCTGCAAGAGCAACAAGTGCTCTTAAACACTGGGTCAACTCTCCAGCCACTAGTTTTGGTTTTCTAACATAGTCTCATATTAGAGCCCAGGCTGGCCTGGAATTCAAAACTATAACCCAGAACTGGCAGAGAGCTTTTTACCTGAACTTCCCAGTACTCAGACTATAGGAACAAACAACCTCAGCAGCTACAAAACATTACTAAAAGGAAATTGAAAATAACTATTATATAAAAGGCTTTCATTTAATCAGACTAAAAAAGTACAAATGATGGCTTCAAGAAAAAGCAAGTACTGATATAAAGCAGTGACAGAGCTCTGAGTCTTGATTATGCTGTGTTCGAGTGGGTGCATCCCTTACAAAAAAATTCACCAACATGTCAGGGATCGAATTTTAAGGTGGGTTGTTGTTGTTGTTGTTGTTGTTGTTGTTGTTGTTGTTTCCCAGACTTTGGAACATGTAAAATTGTGAGTTTGGGGATTAAGAATGCCAGGCCTAAAGTTATGACTATAAGAATAAGTCATATTATTTTTGTGAGCTTCAGCTTCATGTGATATATTTAGTATTCTCAGCAGCATAATTATCTTTTTTTTTTCCTTTTCCCTTGTTTCGGTCAACCCTGCTCGCTTAGGTCAACCCCGCTTGCTCCGGCCAGCTCCGCTCGCTCCGGCGGCCAGCCCCGCTCGCTCCGGCCGGCCGTTTGACCCCGCTCGTTCAGGACAGCCCCGCTCGCTCCGGTTGGTCTCTCCGGTCCAAGGATTCGTTTATTATTATTCTTCATAAGTACGCTGTAGCTGACTTCAGACGCACCAGAGGAGGGCATCAGATCTCATTACGGGTGGTTGTAAGCCACCATGTGGATGCTGGGATTTGAACTCATCACCTTCAGAAGAGCAGTCAGGTGCTTTTACCCGCTGAGCCATCTCACCAGCCCCATAATTATCTTTTTATGACCAATAGTTTGCCACTCAATCACATATATGATAATACATGCTCCTATAGGTTCAGACTGACTTCCATAGGACAGTGCCCAAAAAAGTCTTTTTGCATGTGTACACTTTAAGCTTTAAAGCAAAGTGGGAACAAGAAGTGTACATACAGAATAAAGCAAAAGAATACACTGGAGAACATGTGAAAGCTAGGATACCTCCTGGGTGGTTACACTAGGTGCATAGGGAACAGGTGACTAGCTATGGGTGATTTGTTTGTTTATACCATGCTAAAGGACTTGATCCTAGGATGGATACTGTACAAGGTCATTGGGTAAGGGTGATTGAAGACATGACAGGCTAGAGAACAGGCCAGAATTCTTAAAATTCTGTTTATCTCAGAGAACTGAACATTGTTTGGGGTAGAGTCACTCAAATCCAGTGGGGGGGGGGATATATTTTATATATATATATATATATATCCACAAGGAAACCTGCTTACTTTTTTTTTTTTTTGAGACAGGGTTTCTCTTTCTCTGTATAGCCCTGGCTGTCCTGGAACTCACTTTGTAGACCAGACTGGCCTCGAACTCAGAAATCCGCCTGCCTCTGCCTCCCGAGTGCTGGGATTAAAGGCGTGCGCCACCACGCCTGGCACCTGCTTACTTTTTAAGCTAATCACAAGCTGCTTCTAAATTCATTGGTCACTAAAACAAAAAGGCCCAGTGCCACCTCTCTATGAATCAGGAGGGCCCATGGGGCTCCCCAAACAGTATGCTACTATACACTGGTTGTCCACTAGAACTACATAGTAAAACGCTATTCCTTATGACACCACAAGCTTTGGTCACAGGACTGAACAGTGCCAGAAGGTGTTCCAGATGCTGGAGAACTGTCATTAGCAGTCTTATTCAGCTGTGAACCATGTGTGCTATACTACCAACTGATCAGGCAAGACATGCCAATAAAGCAATAATGGTAAGTCTGTTAAAGGAGTAACAATTTTCTGATTAAATTTACCATTCCACTGAAGGGAACTTTTGTCTGGTACTGTAAACCTAGAGAAAATCCCATGGCTTGGGAGGTCATATACTATAGGAGAGAAGCTACTGTTATGCTTTTGTTAACTGAGCATGGCATAACTATCAAATTACCTTCTAAATCTTTTTGTTTATCCCCATAGATCAGTGCTGCTGTTGTCGCTGGTCAGGAAGCTTATTTTTGCAGGGGGCAGAGGTTATTGCATAAACTCATAACTAGTAAAAGTCTGAATAACTGTTGAAAGCTGAGCCCTACATGAAACACCTGCACCACCAACTCCAAAACACAGGAAATGCATATATAAGCTGGAAGAAGAGGTAGAGTGTTGTGGATCATTTTCTTCTAGACATTGTATGGCTGTTTTCCCCTGCTCACCTCCCCCACTCATCTCTCTCTCTCTCTCTCTCTCTCTCTCTCTCTCTGTGTGTGTGTGTGTGTGTGTGTTTGTGATATTCAAGTATGTGTGCATGCATTCATTCTCACATGTGTGGTGCATGTACACACATGAAGGTGGAAGCCAAAGGTTGACAGAGGGTATCTAAATCACTCACCACTTTATTTACTAAGGCAGGATCTGCTGCTGAACTGGGGGTTCACTGATTTCATTCTCTAGCTAGCCAGCTTGCACCAGTCTGTGACTCTGAAGCACTAGAATTAGAGAAAAGCAGCTTTTATGTAGGTGCTGGATATCTAACCTCTGGACTTCATGCTTGCACAGAAACCCTTTATCCTCTGAGCCATCTCCCTAGCCAGGCTACTGCACTCTCAAACTCTCAGTAACTGAACACAAGGCTGGTCAACAGTATCAGGAGTGGGATGTGGGGAGGACAAGAGGTACAGATCACAGGGCCAAGAGGCCCCATCCTTTCCTGACAATGTAAACAAAGGTGATGGGGCTGGAGATGGGAGAGGCATTTTCTTCAGTAATACAGCCACTAGTAAGGTGATCATAAACAGCATTTCACTCAGGCAACCCTACATAAAATCAGTGGGTTGTGAAAGGAGGAAGGGAAAGGAGGAAGGAAGGGAAAAGAGGGAGGGAGATGAAGGAAAGGAAAGACATGACATAACAATCAGAGAGACAGTAAAAAGGACAAAAAGGCTCTGGGGGTAAACATACCCAAAATATATACATGTCTGAAAATATCTTAAGTCCATTGTTATGTATGCTTAATATACGGAAATAAAAAATGAGCGGGTTAGCCGGGCGTGGTGGCGCATGCCTTTAATCCCAGCACTAGGGAGGCAGAGGCAGGCGGATTTCTGAGTTCGAGGCCAGCATGGTCTACAGAGTGAGTTCCAGGACAGCCAGGGCTACACAGAGAAACTCTGTCTCGAAAAAACAAAACAAACAAAAAAAAAAAACAAAAACAAAAAAAAAAAGAGCGGGTGAGCCGGGTGTGGTGGCACATGCCTTTAATCCCAGCACTCGGGAGGCAGAGGCAGGCGGATTTCTGAGTTCGAGGCCAGCCTGGTCTACAAAATGAGTTCCAGGACAGCCAGGGCTATACAGAGAAACCCTGTCTCGAAAAAAAAAAAAAAAAATGAGCGAGTTGTGGTGGCACATACATTTAATCTCAGCAGAGACAGGCAGATCTCTGGGAATTCAAGGACAGCCAGGACTATATAGTTGAGATCCTGTCTCTAAAAATAAATAAAATAAATAGGTGGGGACTGTGGCTTAGTTGGCAGAGTGCTTTCCTAGCATGCAAGAAGTCCTGAGTTTGGTCCTCCAAACTTGCTGATGGTACAAGTCTGTAATCCCAGGAGGATCAAGAGTTCATGGACACCATCTGTTACACAGCAAGTCTCCGTTCACACTCTTGTTTCAAAATACATATACGCACGCGCACACAAACACACCTCACAGCTGTACTATTAACTCTAGTAATGAGATCTTGATTTTCATATAAATATCTATCTAAGAAAGTACAAAAATAAGAATCCAGTTTCAGTTTTAAAAGCTCCAGAATAAGCTTTGCGCAGTGGCAGTATCGTAGCCAATGAGGTTTATCCGAGGCGCGATTATTGCTAATTGAAAAGCTCCAGAATGGTATCAGGAGAGATGGCTCAGTGGTTAGAAATGCTTACTACTTTTCTAGAGAATTCTGAGTTTGGTTTCCAGCAGACCTTATACCACCTGTAATTCCAGTTCCTGAGAATCCAACACACTCTTCTGGTCTTTGCAATATGTTCATGCATGCAAGAGCGCACATGCTCTCTCTCTCACACACACACAACCTTTAAAAGCTCAAGAATGATAAATATTTAGACAAAAGAGTTAATGCTACATCTCAAAACCACAACTATCCTATACGTTTTTTAGGCATAAAGGACATTGCATTACGCCACAAGTATATACAGAAAAGTTAATCTGGCCTGGGTCTTAATGAAAATGGACAGGGATAAACAGTGTCAAAACTAATCTATAAATACATTTTCCCTGCTTCAAAACAGCAGAGTGATTACAGAAGAAAAACAAACTTACCAAATGAATATCGTCCTGAGAACTTTTTCTTCTACAAGGTTTCACAAGGAAATCTGCAAAAGAAACAAATATCCCACCATCAACTTGGGGCACTTAAGAGCCCCTTTTAAGAGTTTTCATAACAACATGAGGAACTGCTGTATGGACTCTTGGTGGATACTCAGCTTTGTTTCAGAAACCTAGGATGCTCCTATGTGGGTTCTCATAGTGAGTCCCTCAGTCCACCAAGTGCCACCTCCCACACCTCAGTCCACATCTGCTGCTGCTATCCCCACCATTCTACCCCAGGTGCAACTTCTAGTGTAAGGGTTTTTGTGCATAGAACTCACTTCTACCAAAGGATTTTACTTACTGTTTTAGGATATTAAAGTAATGGGTACTACAACTACAATCAAAGAATTCCTAGCTGTGCAGTGGTGGTGCACACCCTTTAATCCCAGCACTTGGGAGGCAGAGGCAGACAGATTTCTGTAAATTCGAGCCCAGCCTACATACGAGTGTGACAGCCAAGGCTACACAAAAAAAGGGGGGGGGGCCACTCCTGCCATTAGGCAACAATCTGAGCTTCATAGAGATAAGAGAATTAAATCTACCCAATTGTGGCAAATTCTCTTAGTATTTGAGAATCCTTTTGAGCTTGTAAATTTTTGGAGTTGGTTTTAGTTTTGTATTTGGGGTCGGGGCAGTGTTGTTTAGTTGTTTGTTTGTAATAAGGTCTCACTCTGTACCCAGGTTAGCCTGGTACTCACCATGTAACTAGAGACTAGACTAGAATTCATGGTGCTCTGCCTGCCTTGGGCTACTGAGAGCTGGAATAATAGATCTGAGCTACCATATGCGGCACAAGATTATTATTTAAAATAAATCAAGTAACATAACTAAGACTTACAGAATACCAAAACACTAAAGAATGAGAAAATGAATGGCAGTTTAAGAAGCAAAACAACGGTATGCTGGTGACTTCTCAAGTAATTAGGCATGTATAGAATTAAACCCAAGACACAGGTCAAATCTACAGATAAGAATGAAATATGACCCTGGCAGTAACACACACTTGTAATCCTAGCATTTAAGAGACTAAGGCAGCCAGGTGTGGTGGCACATGCCTTTAATCCCAGCACTTGGGAGGCAGAGGCAGGCAGATTTCTGAGTTCGAGGCCAGCCTGGTCTACAGAGTGAGTTCCACTACAACCAGGGCTACACAGAGAAACCCTGTCTCAAAAAAACCAAATAAATAAATAAATAAATAAATAAATAAATAAGAGAGAGAGAGAGAGAGAGAGAGAGAGAGAGAGAGAGAGAGAGACACTAAGGCTGCAGTACTGCTAGAGATTCATTTCTAACCTAGGCTACATACCAAGACTCCATATCAAAAACAACAACAACCACCACCACCAGCTTATGGTGCTAGATAAATCAGACAACAGCAACACTCAACAAAAAGACTGAAGCAGATCAGCGCTGTGCCAGCAATGACTCCTCACTACCCATCCTCAAGCATCTCCTTAGTAAGTGGGTCATCACTGTGACAGATCCAACAAAACAAACAACTGGGCACCCTTCTAAGGACAATAAGGGCTACAGAACGGTGAGTCTGAAAGAAGCTCTCCTGCACCTTCACCATGAGAACAGCAGCAGTTATGTTTGAGTGACCTTCAATATTCTCCTGTTCATTGGGACAGGATACAAAAAATCCAAACAATTAATTAAAAGATATAACTATAAAAATACATGAGGCGGGCTGGGGAGATGGCTCAGCAGTTAGGATCACTGACTGCTCTTCTGAAGATCCTGAGTTCAAATCCCAGCAACCACATGGTGGCTCACAACCATCCGTAATGAGATCTGATGCTCTCTTCTGGTGTGTCTGAAGACAGCTACAGTGTACTTACATATAACAAATAAATAAATCTAAAAAAGAAAAATACATGAGGCACAAATCAAAGCAGGGGATGGGACAGAGAGAGAGTAACTTTAAGGTAATTCTTTTTTTTTTTTAAAGATTTATTTTATTTTATTATATGTAAGTACACTGTAGCTGTCCTCAGACACTCCAGAAGAGGGAGCCAGATCTTGTTACGGATGGTTGTGAGCCACCATGTGGTTGCTGGGATTTGAACTTATCACCTTCCGAAGAGCAGTCGGGTGCTCTTACCCGCTGAGCCATCTCACCAGCCCCCTTAAGGTAATTCTTATGTATTAGCATTACCCTAAAGCTATAACTAAGGTCTAGAGGGAAAAAAATATATCAATCTTTTTTAATCTCTCTCAATTAAGATATAAATTTCTATCACACACACACACACACAGACACACAAACTGCCATGTGAATGTAATTTTATTTACTATAGGAAACAGTCCTGGGGCTAAGGACATAGGTCAGCACCTACAGTTAGATCCACAACATCCATGTAAAATGACAGCTGTGGCAGCACATGCCTATAATCCCAGAACTGAGAAGGTGGAGACAGGTGGATCCTGGGGCCTGTTGGTCTTCCAGTCTGCTCAATCAGTGAGCTTCAGGTTTAGATAGAGACCTTCTCAAAAAATAAACTGGATAAGCAATCATGGAAAATTAGCAAAGACAATCTCTGGCTTCCTTCATGCCCACTCAGCTTCACCCACACCCAGGCACGGGGGTGGGGAGTCCTATAGGTGAGTCCTATAGATCAATATATCTGATTTTAAATACCATGGTAGTGAATATTACCATGCAGCTACACTGGAAGATGATTAGGTAACAATTTAAGGGCCTGAAGGCTCTGAGACCAAGAAGGAATATACACATTCAATTCCCACATGAACTAGCTTATGTAATTAACTACATGAAACCTGGCACACTGGCTTCAACAAAGGTAGGGAGGTACACCATTTGTATAGTATTGATAATTTTTTAAATTAAATATGAAAACAAACCAAGTTAAAACAAATAAAGAAAATCTAAAGATATGCTATGCCTCCTAAAATATTTAGGGGTAGAGAGTGGATAAGTAGATACTGTTGACTTTGTATGTTTAGGAAAAAAATAAAGTGCTTTTTAAACAGTCCTGCTTCACTTTTCAAATGGAGACTAAGAGTTCAAAACTTTAAGAAGGCAATTTTAAACCTTTATTTTTAAATGATCTCTTATTTTCCACCAAAATGAAAACAAAAGGACTTTCTTGCTTATAAATAATAAACAGATACAGACACAATTGAGTACAGAGGCAACATTTAAAAGTTCATGGCTACACAATATGGCTCAGCTGACAGTGTCTGCCTAACATGAGCAAAGAAAGGACCTGGTTCAACACCCAGAACTACACATAACCTAGCGTAGTGCCCCAGAACTACATAAAACCCGGTGTTTTACCCCAGAACTACACAGAACCCAGTATTGTTAGCACCAGGACACTCCAATTCCTGCCTATGTGACCCTTGACCTGCGTTGCCAGGACAACGACCTTCAATCCCACAATCCACCTGGCTCAGTGTCCACCCTCAATGGTGTGATGTCATTTTCCGTATAAATTAGGAAGTCACCTCCTCATTGCTCTCTTTTTTCTCTCTCTCTTCCCTCCCACCACTGTCTCTCTTTCTCCTCTTCTCTGCCCCCCCCCTCAATAAACCTCTTCCACGTAGAACCACCTTGGCCTGGTCTGCTGTTTGGTTAATCTGCCCAAAACATATATAGATATGATATTTTTCATATCAGGTATGGTACCCCAGAACTACACAGAACCTGGTGTGGTACCCCAGAAATACACAAAACCCGGCATGGTACCCCAGAAATACACAGAACCCAACATGGTACCCCAAATTTCATAGAACCTAATGGCATGGTACCCCATAACTACATAGAACCCGGCATGGTACCCCAGAACTACATAGAACCCAGCATGGTACTCACCTCTAAGCCTAGCATTCCCAAGTGGAAGTAGAAGGATCCAAAGTTGAAAGCCCGAGCTACATGACACCCTGTCTCAAAACAAACCAACAAGCAAACCCAAACAAACCAACCCAGACAAGACAGGAACAGGAACAGGAACAGGAACAGGAACAGGAAGAGGAAGAGGAAGAGGAAGAGGAAGAGGAAGAGGAAGAGGGAGGGAGGGAGGGAGGAAGGGAGAGAGAGAGAGAGAGAGAGAGAGAGAGAGAGAGAGAGAGAGAGAGAGAGAAAACAAAAGCAAAAACTCAGTAGAGTTAAACTTTAAAGAGCATTTTACAACTGACATTACACTGGATGACTTTTTCTCCCTCCATCTTAGTGCTTCCTTATTATGGTTACTTACATTTCTGACATCCAAAACTAGACTTCAGTAGCATGCCTACTAGGATTATTCAATGCTAGGAAAATTACTTAATCACAAGAATTAACCTAAACCCACGCATTTAATAACTGAATGAACTGACTATGATTAAAACTTATTCGCTGAATCTAAAGTTTTCTTTGAAACCTTTGCTACTGAAATTAAGAATGAGTGAAAACAGAAGCAAGGAGGCAGTTTAAAAGAGCACTCCCCATAGTAAGTGATGGAGGGCCTCTCACCTAAGAGCACTTGTGGGTGGGGCATGACACAGCGATAAATAAAGTTCCTACCCTGTATAGCACCATCTAGTCTGAGTGTGACCTTCTCAAATTGTGATATTTTCTTTACAAGCATGCTTTGTAAAGACAAACAACAGAAGAAGTGCCCAATGCAGAGAAACCATTAAGCACCATGTTTAAAATCAAAACCAGACCCTGTGTGTCTTTTACCCTTCTGGAAACACTAATGACTGACATTGTCAGAGCCCTGGATCCAATTTCATGATTAGTTTACTGCATTTCTCTGCCAGCTGTGGGGCACAGATAACAGCTAACTGTTATCATGCCTACCACAAAAACAACCATCCTTCTCTTGGGGGGGGAGGGGAACACCTAAATTGTCAGAAACAACCAGACCCTATGTTACAATTCCATATCAAAGAACATACACTGGTAACAAGTTGCTTTGAATGGCAATTCTCAAATATCACCACTAAAAGGAAATGTCTGGTTTCAGCAGAAAATAACCAAAGTACTACTCTGGTATAATTCTGGAATTAGACAAGTGACATAGAGTATGTGGCTCATAAATTATACAAAAAAATTTTTTAAACATGGGAGATTGAGAATACACTCTTCAAAGGGTGTTCTGCAATAGGATTTCAGGTGCTGATCAATGATAAAGATCATTTGTTTTCAACGAGTAACTGAAATGCTGGCAACAACTTTCCCAACTGTGGACTGGAACGAGCCTACACCAAAGTAACTCTGTTTTCCCTTTTCAGACACTAAAATTTGACTAACTCTCACAAGCACCTTATTACTTTCTCAAGGAAGTAATGCAGCACAAGGAAGCCGAATAATCACAGAAAAGATTATCTGTATTCAAACTGAAAGCAAATCTGATTGGTGACCATGAACATAACTTATTTTACAAGGATTTTTCTTTTAAATTTAAAAGAAAGGGAAGGAAGCAGAACAGGCATATATCTCAGTTCAGCAATGGCCTGGTATACAAAGAGAATTCCAGGACAGCCATGACTAAACAGAGAAATACTGTCTCAAAAAAACAAAAACAAACAAAAAAGAAAATCTACCACAACCACATACAATTTTTAAAAAGTTAAAATTTAAAACTCTAATATGTAAAGATAATTCATTCTTCTGACTTGCTCTTTATAATTACTCCTGTGATATTCTTTTTCTTTTCCTATTTGACTCAGATGTATTAAGCCATTAACAGAATTATAAGGAAGTTGCACAAGTAATCTATAATGTTATTTTCTGACTTCCCCTATAAAGAGGGAAGGTATCACTTTCCTACTGAAATTAAGAATTAAAAACCAGGGCTGGAGAGATGGCTCAGCAGTTAAGAGTACTGACTGCTCTTCCAGAGGTCCTGAGTTCAATTCCCAGCACCCACATGCTGGTTTTAAAATGAGCGAGCAAGGGAGTGAAAGTGCGAGGAAGAGAGAACAGGAAATAGTTTCTTCCGAAGTGTATTTTATAGAAATCATGGTTAATAGCTTGCTCACATTACTAATTTGGCTCATTGGGATTATTAGTGTGTATTGCATCTGTATTACTCCTGGCTGTACTTGTTACTGAAAATTAGGACATCCTTGGACCTAGAGAGATGGCTCAGTGGTTAAGAGCACCATCTGCTCTTCCAGAGGTGTGTACACTAGCAAGTGTACACACCTACATACACTATAAGGCTTAACATCTAAAATGAAAAAATGTTCCCTATTTTCTAATAGGGGAGGTACATAATTTACTGAGAACAAAAATGTCTGGTACTAGAGAGAGCTCAGCAGGTAACAGCATTTGCTGTTCAATCACAAGGACGGTCAGCTCCCAGTGCCCAAATTGGGCAACCGACCAACCCAAGCCTGCTTCCAGCCTCTGAAGGCAGCCACACATATGTGTGTATACACACACACTCACACACAAAATAAATAGAATCATTTAAATTTTCCCCTCTTCATTTTATTTGTGTGGATATTTTCCTATGCGTATGTCTGTGCAGCATGTGCATACAGGGCCCATGCAGACCAGAAGAGTGCTTCAGATCTTTTGGGACTAGAGTTACAGATGGTTGTGAGATGCTATACAGCTGTTAGGAAATGAAAGGTCCTGTAGAAAAGCAACAAGTGTTCTTCAATTCCTAAGTCACCTCTCCAGACCCTAAAATTATTCTTTAAAACTGTTCAAATCTCAATTATTAAGGGAAAAAAATGATAGGAAATCTAGCATGGCATCACTAGAAATTAATTTAATTAAAAGCCATGTAGGATCAATTTGTCTAAGTGTCAGAGCTGACTGTTATTTATAATTCATTGGACACATCAGAAAGCCTATCCCTAGCACTTTTGTTTCTTTGACTAGCTCCAAGGCATAGCCACCTCTGGGAAGGCGGCCTTCCTAGCACTTGCTCTCAGCTACCTCTGACCCAGAGAAAAGGAGTGGCTGGAGCCGTTGTCCACTTCTTTCGCCCCACCTCAAGACACAGATCAAATACTCTACTCAAATAGAAAGACATTTCAAATTCCAGAAAGTCATGGAAACATAGTAAGTTTATAATGACTTCTCCTGCCTTAACATTTTACTTAACATTAAACCAAAAAAAAAATCTATCCACTCTGTTCCTAATATTCAGAAGAAAAATTTAAGTGGATTTCCTTAGGTAAAAGACTTAAAATACTTGTCCCTATGATAAACAGGTTCTCAAAAGGATTCTGCAACAATGGTTAAGAACTCCTATACCTTTTACCATTTAATTTTTAAAAAAATTACATGATACTGTATTTACATTCATAAAAGCTGTTTCTTATATATTCAGAAAAACAAAGAAAACCGATCTTTAAGTTATATTACAAAGACAAACACAGTCTTAAAGGCCACTAAAGCTCTAGAAAAAAATTGATGAAACCTGCCAAACTGACACCGCTTCTATCAGCACACTTTGCTCCTGAATCTTCCCACAAAGCAAATGTCGAACGATATTCCCTAACCCTCTCACCAAGCAGTTGTCTAATAAAAAGGGAGAAAAATAAAAGGCCTAATCTGGCGGTCAGCTTGCTAAAGGAAACCCCAAACTATGTCCATGTTAAATAACATGTCTGATTTTCCTATCTTCTCTAGACACTTACATTTTAAACACAAATTCCAGGAAAAGTATGAAAGTAAACCACACTAAAAAATAAAGTACTCTAGAGCCGGGCGTGGTGGCGCACACCTTTAATCCCAGCACTCGGGAGGCAGAGGCAGGCGGATTTCGGAGTTCGAGGCCAGCCTGGTCTACAGATTGAGTTCCAGGACAGCCAAGACTACAGAGAAACCCTGTCTCAAAAAAACCAAAAAAAAAAAAAGTACTCTAAACCAAGCTGATCTGTACACTAATTATCATGTTTAAGTATTTTATTAGGAGTAATATGGTTGCTTGCCCTTTTTGTGAATTGAGTCATGAATTTTATGTATAGTAACAGGCATCAAAATGGTCAAAACAGAGATTCAAACTAACCAGAGCCCCCAGAGCTCGTGTCTCTAGCTCCATATATAGCAGAAGATGGCCTAGTCAGCCATCTTTGGAAGGAGAGGCCCCTTGGTACTGCAATCTTTATATGCCCCAATACAGGGTAACGCCAGGGCCAAGAAGTGGGAGTGGGTGGGCAGGGGAGCAAGGAGGGAGGAGGGGGGAGGGGACTTTCGGGATAGCAATTGAAATGTAAATTAAGAAAAGATCTAATTAAAAAATTGAAAAACAACACAAACAAACAAACAAACAAACAAAAAACCAGGGATTCAGCTTTGCTGGTAAAGTGCTTGCCTTGTGTGATGGTTTGTATATTCTTGGACCAGGGAGTGGTACCATTTGGAGGTGTGGCCTTGTTGGAATAGGTGTGGCCTTGTTGGAGTGGGTGTGTCACTGTGGGTGTGGGCTTAAGACTCTTACCCCAGTTGCCTGGAAGTCAGTCTTCCACTAGCAGCCTTTGGATGAAGACATAGAACTCTCAGCTCCTCCTGCACCATGCCTGTCTGAATGCTGCCATGCTCCCACCTTGATGAGAATGGACTGAACCTCTGAACCTGTAAGCCAGCCCCAATTAAGTGTTCTTTTTATAAGCCTTGCCTTGGTCACAGCAGTAAAACCCTAACTAAGACACCTTGCATGAATAAAGCCATGGTTCAATCTGCATCAATCTAAAACAGATAAGGACCAGAAAGCTAAATAAAAATGCATACCCATCCTTTCAGCCTACAAATTAAAAATAAAAATTTAAACTTTAAGTCTAGCAGTGGAGGCACACACCTTCAATCTCAACACTTGGAAGGCAGAAGCAGACAGAACTCTTGAGTTCAAGGCCAGCCTGGTCTATAGAGTTCCAGAGCAGACAGAGCTACACAGAGAAACCCAAACAAACAAAAACAAACAAGTAAATAAATAAACTTTGAACTTATGTCATCACACTTAAAAACTGCCGTGCTTGAGGAGAATCAGATAACTCAGAAAGCACTTCTCACTTGTACCTATGGCCTGGATTCAATTGTAAGCCCCCATGCTGTGGCTTACAACTCTCTGTAACTCCAATTCTGGGGACAGGATGCCTTCTTCTATCCTCTACAGGCACCACACAAACATGTGGTATACAGACAGAAATGCAAGCAAACCAACACACACATAAAATTAAAATAAATAAATAAATCTAAAAAAGTTTTTTTAACCTGTTGTACTTACCTAGCACATACAAAACAAACGGTATACCTCTCCAGTCTATAAATGCATTCAGAAAAGAGCACACTCAAAGAAATAAAACACACAAGACTGTGTGCAATAAAAAGAGCCTTCTCTTCTACTGGCCTAGTTAAAATTTATATCCTGGCAATTAGGTAGGGGGCTACTCATATTTCTGAAAACAAGCCAATAAAAATTCCAATAACCTCCAATAACCACATACCACAATGAGGTCTCTGTTTATGAAGCAAACTCAAAGACCTAGCCTCTCTAAACAGTCCTCCTTAGAATATTTAAAGGCCAAAAGACCAAAAATCAGCATCTTCAATACTTATTCAGAAAAAAAAACTCTTTATAATATTTATATCATGTGAGCAGAAGAGTACATATGTCTGCCGTCCTGATATGTACAAGGGAAAAAAACAGAACTTCTTAACTAATGCCAAAAAGAGTTTATCACTATGTTTTATGAAAAGGAAATCAAAATTATCAAGTTAAATAAGGGCTAATAAAGTTGTTAAGTAAAAGGAATTCTCTCTTGTGCTTTTAAATAACTACATTTAAGTCAGCAATTCAGAAAAGCGTAAACAATCTTGAGTTCAACAGAAAACAAAATCCAGAACCATGGCTTTAAAAACTTCTTCAGCTACTATGAAATCAGTTGGAAACTCAGAGGAAATTCCCTCAAGAGATAAACTTATATTCATACAAATATTGGTGAAATAGTCTCAAGATGAAAGAAACAGCCAAACAGAAACCTACTCAATATACATTATAGAGTAATCCAAAGACAATGATTATACATTAAAAACAGAGACTAGCCGGGTGTGGGAAGCTAACACAGCAAGATCTCAGGCAAACCTCTGCAATGGCTTCCACCACTGAATAAATAATACTCCATTCAAGAAAAAAGAAGAATGTCCAATGGACACAGGGCATGTGAATGTGAAGTACCTATATGCAGCAGCCCCTACTTAGAAAGACAGACACGTACATACACATACATACACATGCACACACATACCACAGTATGTAGTATACATATCATTCAAAAACAGTAAGGTTTCATGCCTACCAAGTTGCTCTCTGAATGCACTTTGAATATATCATTTCCTGGTTCAATAGTGTCCACTACCACTGACACTAGTCCACCCACTGGTCTCGCTCTTGCCCCATGTACTCTTCCAGCTGTCAAACTCCAAGTAATAAAGATGGCCCTCCAATCTGTCTTGCATTATTTAGCAGTAAGCACATTAAAGTGCCACTGTGAATATTTACTATCTTCTCCAAAATTTAAGAAAAAAAAAAAATTCTTGTTACCATTTGTCATACTGTAAAACAAACTGCTTTTCAAAACTAGGCAACCTTTTTTATCTGTAAATAAAAAATATCTAGATATCTACCCTGAATATCTTTTTGTTAAAATTTAATCAGAAGTCCTACACTGTGGCCCATGCCTTTAATCCCAGTATTCAGGCAAAGGCAGGCAGATCTCTATATAGAGAGTTCCAGGTCAGTCTTGTCTACCTAGTGAGTCCCGTTTCAAAAGAAGAAAAAAATTTCAATCAGCATGTAACTGACACCCTACGTACATTTAAAGTGAACTTTTTCATTGTTTTATTTTTAAAATATGTATTTTAATTTAAAATGCATATTTAAGTACACAGTATAATGGATATTCCCACTGCTGTACAATCAGTATCTGGAAAAATCACTATTCATATCCAGAACTTTTCATCTTACTAAACTGAATCTCCCCATGCTCTTGTAAGTCATTGCTCAGTCCCTATATTCACTATCACTTGGTTTTTATAGATTTGCTTTTCTAGGTAGCTCAAATAAACTCATCAAATCCCTTGTATTAATTTTTTCAAATGGCTAAGCTATTAAAATAGAAATATTTAATTCCACCTCATTACTTAAACAGAACAGCTACTTCATTTGGCCTAGGGAATGCTACGGAAATAATTTAGAGAGAATCAGGAGGAAAAAGAGTATCTAACCCATGAAGCCATGAATTAGAAAAATCCTAAGAAAATTGTACCCATGCTCAGAGACCTTTCAAAACTACGGACAGAACACTCCAACTTCTAGTCTTCAAGATCCCCAAATTGCCTGCTGCGTTCTTCCTTCAATTATATAAAATGCTTCAGTATTCTGCTAGAGACTCCCCCCCCCACACACACACCTTGTTTATTTGTTTAAGCTTTAATTGAGTCTCTCTGTCACCAGTAACAGAGTCCTGAAAAATAAATCATACTTATGGTATAACACGTTTAAAAACAGCAAAGAGAAAGAATTACTGGGACCTAGATGAGAAATTCTTCTGTTCACTATTTCCTGTATCAACTGAACACAAAACACTTTTTCTAATAACTGTCAGTTAATGCCCATGAGATACTGAACATTTAACAAAACTTAGTTTTTAAAGTTTTATCATAGTTTATTGACAAAGTACTCATTTGAGTTCATTCTTTATAACTTCTCATTCACACTAACATGAAGAATTAGAGTTAAGAATGTAGCTAAGTAGTAGGGTACCCAGCTAGTATGTGCAAGGCACTGGGTTTGATCTCAAGAATCAAAAGAAAACAAAACAAAACAAAAGATATGAAGAGATAGAGTAAGGAAGGAGAAAAGGAAAGTAAACAATATTCTAAGCAATCCAGAATTCTAATATACTCAAAATTTAGTTTAAAAGGACAAAAAAAATCTATTGTTTCATTTCTATTAAAGCCATCAAATATTTTATTTACTATAGTTAAATATTCACTAAATATAATAACCTATGAGTTAAACATACCAATGTAGATATTGCATTCAATATATGGAGATACACTGTTGTTTTAGAAATAAAAATAGTGACAATTCTAGCAAACTACAATGTATAATTCATTCATTGTAGTCATTCAACCTTTGTAACTGATGATTGGAATAAAAAGGTTTAACAACTATAAACATAAACATTTCTAAAGTTTAATTTAAAAAATTAAAAATAAAATTAAGAGATCCAGTGATCAGAATGCTACCATAGCATGCCCAAAGGCCTCAATCACTATTTTCAACAAAAAGAAAAATAAGGATATGTAAATATGGTTTTTACATATTTACTGCAAATAAAAATTTATTAGAGTGAAAAGAGTGCCACAAATTTTCTACTTATTTGGTATTCTTTCTGCTCACACTAGCTAAGAAACCTTAAGTATCAACAGCTTTATGTCACTTTCTTATTATTATATGAAGAATAAAGCATTGTTGTTTCCCTATCTAGTGTATCCATATTCATTTTCATCCTGTGTGTTCATGTCCTTTGTTCATTCTGAAAAACAAAAAAGCAAAACAAAACAAAAAGTTGGGTGCTAGGGAGATGCTGAGCATCTAAAAGTGCTTTCCGAGCAAGCCTGAGGGCCTGAGATTCAAACAGCCAGAACCCAGGTACAAGCTAGACACTAGAGCATCAGACAGAGCCTGTACTCCCAATGAGCCTATGGGCAGATGGCTGGGAAAAAGAGACCTAGGAATCCCAGAAGCTCACGGCCAGCTAGCCTGGCAGACTCAAGGCAAACAAGAGACCCTGTCACAAACAAGGTGGAAGATAAAGACTGACATACAACCTTGTTTTTCTGACCTCCACAAGTGCACTATAGCATGCACATACCCACATTACTTTCCCATACATTGCAAATCTGTCACCAGGGATCTACTTTACATATTTTTGTGTTTGTTTCACTTATGTGTATGTGTATTTTGCCTGCATGTGCATGTATAACATATGCCTAGAGGAGTTAGAGGTCAGGAAATATGTCAGGTCCCCTGGAACTGGAATTACAGACAGTTGTGAGCCACCATATGGGTGCTGGGAACTGAACTCAGGTTCTCTCCAAGAGCTATAAGTGCTTTTAGCTGCTTTACAAAAGATTTAAGCTTCATGTTTTAACAACCTATTTCCTAAATATTATTTTGCTACCCAGTGGGTAGATTTGAGTCCTTCCATGTTTCTTTAGAATTCATTTTGATTTTCTACCTAACCTAAGCAGAGCCAAAAGCTGTCAAACATATCATTATATATTAATATTTCAGATCATTGGAATAAAATGGCAATGTTAAGTAGATTCAAGGTCGCTACCAATCATTCTTTATTTCATTCCATTATCCTAGTGCTCCTAAGAAGGGAAAAATGGGAAGGAAACTGGAAAATCTCTAGAACTGCTTGGGCAACTAGCCTAGCAAATGACAGAGACTTAGTCTCTGACCTCCTCACATGTACACCTGTTAATATTATTAGCCTGTGTATACATATTTCTAAGAAGTGCAGTTTATGTTTGTCTTGTTTTGTTTTTGTTTTCAAGAGAAGATTTCTCTGTGTAGCCCTGGCTGTCCTGGAACTTTCTCTGTAGACCCAGCTTCAACTTCAGAGATCCAACTGCCTCTGCATCCTGAGTGCTGCAAATGAAGGTGTACACCACTACTGTCTGGCTATGTTTGCCTTTTGAATAGAATCATTCTGTAGAACTATTTTGTGTTGCTTTTTTTAAAAAAAATATTTCTGCTTCTATTGTATACTACTATAATTTGTTCATCATTTTATTATCATTGCAGTATATAAATACAAATTGACATTACTACTCTAGAAAACAGTTTGAGCAGTCTCCTTATAAAGCTCAGCACACAGAAATGCTAACACCTACTAAAGTAGAGCTAGTAGTTCTTCTTCTAGGTATTAACCCAAGAGAAATAAAAACAGAACTTTAACCCAAATGTCCACAGTAACTTTTTCTCAACTGTCCTAAACCAGAAACCCAAAATATCTAACAACAAGTGATTAGATAAGTACATTGTGCTGTTTTTCTACAGTGGACTACCACACTCGGAAATAAAAAGGGACCTGAGGATATAGCTAAGAGGTGAGATAATTACCTGGCACATGTGAAACCCTAAGTTCTATCTCTAGCATCATAAAACAACAATAAATAAATCCTACTGATTCTAATAGTGGGTGAGTCAAAAAAAAAAAAAAAAAAAAAACTCACGAGTATCCCAGCAAGCTTCTGAGGTACTCTTGTCTCCACCTCCCCAGCATTTAGATAACAGGTACATCTTTTAAGTAGGATTGAATTCTGTCTTCATACTTGTAGGACAAGCACTTTACTGGATGAGCCATTTCCCTGGCCATTAAAGGAGTTTTAGCTAACCTGATCTGAAAAGGCTAGGATTATCTCAGGCATGAGTTAAGCACATGGCTAAAAGGACGATCAATTCTAAAATCCAAAAGACAAAGAAGCCTGAATATAATACAACAAACTATCAGCAGCAATAAAGTTTTTTTCTCATTTTAAGACAATTTTATGCTTATATTTATTTAAATCTATTAACAATAAACCTATATTAAACAAGCAAAATTTGAGCTATAGCTTACCTAAATCGATCTTAAGTGAGAAAACGAAACATTATAAAATATTTTAAAAGTATTTTAAATTGCAGTACAGACATTTTCTTCAAATTAAAAGAGTAAAATATATAATTATAAAACAAAAATTAGGAAATGTGCTTTCTTTCTTAATCACATGGTATAAAGAAATGAGCACAAAAACCAAACATAGCTAGCTTCAAGGACAAATGACCTGTATAGCTCCACAGGACCCTGCACCTGATTAAATCTTCTGCTATAACCACCTTAAAATCCCTAATAATTTTTTAACAAAAGTTCCTGGTAAATCATATAGCCAGTCCTGGGCAAGATCTCTAGAAAAAACAAGACAACTGAGTTACAACCTTGCTCTAATGACCAAGAAAATTTCACACCTAAGCTTAAAAAAAAAATCAATACAAAATTTTTCATTGGTTTGACCAGAATTGTGTGTATGATGCCAAATCAAAGACTGACTTTATAAAGGTTGTGTACCTACAGTGGCATTTATCCAGTACAACATGATGCCAAAGAAAGAACTACAAACCAAAAATAGGCTTTTATAAACATTGATATCATTATTCAATAACAAGGTCTCTTTTAGCATAAATTTATGAAGTGTATTTTGCTACCTACTTCAGACCTAAGAATTAAATAAAATGCCATTACTCACCAAAATGTTATACTTTAAAACAGTGGTTCTTGAGCCTGGTGATGGTGACACATCCCTTTAACCCTAGCACTTGGGAAGCAGAGGCAGGTGGATCTTCCAGTTTGAGGCCTGGTCTACATAGTGAATTCTAGCACAGGGCTCTGTTATACAGAGAAACCCTGTCTCGGAAGCCCACAGCCATTCTCAACTCAACATACGGGTCATGACCCTTTTGGAGGTCAAATGGCTCTTTCACATATCCTGCATATCAGATACTTCTATTACAATTCACAACAGAAGCAAAATTACAGTTATGAAGTAACAATGAAAATACTTTTATGGTTGGAAGTCACCACAACTTGAGAAACTAACTGTATTAAGGAGTCACAGCATTAGGAAGGTTAAGAATCACTGTTCTAAAAACTAGCAAAGTTTTCTGAAAGAAAAAGTGAGAAAATAAAACAATTGCTGAACCTCAAAGATAAGACAGTGTATAGAAACACAAAATTCTTGGAAGAGGATATCTTGGCAACCAGCAAGCACTTAACACAAATGACTTACCAAAGCTAGTAAGTAGCCACTGAATTTAAAAAAACCTGGCAGCATTACATGTTGTTCTAGATGTGCAAAAGCTAATGGCATTTTCAGAAATTAACAGAGCAAATAACCTACTCATTCAAAAGTCAAACATTTATTTAAAATATCTTCAAACCAGGCACTACTTTCTATACCTCTCTTAGCCCCTGCCATCCCCTCCCTTCATCTCAACACTGAGACAGTTTCATTTAATGGGAAAAGTCAGGAAAACTGGCTTTCCATTAAATTCTTTTTTTTTTTTTTAAGATTTATTTACTAGCCGGGCGTGGTTGCGCACGCCTTTAATCCCAGAACTTGGGAGGCAGAGGCAGGCGGATTTCTGAGTTCGAGGCCAGCCTGGTCTACAAAGTGAGTTCCAGGACAGCCAGGGCTATACAGAGAAACTCTGTCTCGAAAAACCAAAAAAAAAAAAAAAGATTTATTTACTATATCTAAGTACACTGTAGCTGTCTTCAGGTGCACCAGCAGAAGAGGGTGTCAGACCTCATTACAGATGGTGGGTTGCTGAGATTTGAAATCAGGACCTTCGGAAGAGCAGTCGGTGCTCTTAATCACTGAGCCATCTCTCCACCCTCCATTAAATTCTTAACTAAGCTCACAATCCTCAGAACTGGCATCAGCTTAGGGGAAAAAAGCTCTAGCATTGGAAGGAAGTCTCCTTGACCAGTACGTTTGCACTGTGAGTTTAGATTGTTGTAGAGCTGGCACAGAGCAAACACAGGAGCCAGAAAGAGAAGAGCTGACCGGAGACAGTTTGGTCCATGGGGTCAGTGTAGGAATCAGGCTGTAACTTCCTAAAAGTTCCCTCACATATCCAGAACACCAGGCTTTCTTCCAAAATTAATTATGAAGTTATGGTCAGTAACATAAAAATATTAAATAATCTTGGTATATATTACACCTACTGGGTACAGATAAAGAAATGCCAGCTAACCTATGGGACTTCAAAGTGCAGAGTTGTCTTTATCTGTCTTCTAAACCAGGGCTTCCTAAACATTCTCTAATTGCAACCCTTTCACCCAAGAAATGTTTCTGTGTGCCCAGGTATTTAAATATAGAAAGCATGCATACAAGTAAAACATTTACTAATAATCATTTAAAATTATATTTGGAATGCACATAACTCATTAAAGGTAAAAGGAAATTTGCATACTAATGGGTGTGTTTGGTTACTTTTATATAAAGAATTACAATGGCCAAATATTTAATAGCACAAGATGTAGAGACTCTTAAACATTTTTTTTAGAGTCAATTGATATTTTGCTTTTATAGCAGTCAGTACTGAGTACACTTTCACCTAAATACACAGTACAAAAAGCAACAGTATATTTCGGGCCATTTCAGAAATTTTTGGAAAGCCAAAATTCATTTAAGTATTGACAATTTAAGTCAGTGTCTCGAACAAAAATTAAAAACTAAAATCAAACATTCTAATACAAGACAACACAAAGAGACACTAATCTGATGCTTGCATGCCAAGAAATGACAAGAATGATTGTTGTGTTTTCATAATTAAATCATTATGTTTTTCTAAGAGCAAGAACTTGTATATGTAAAAACACTACAATTTAACTTTTTTCTCATGGCCAGAAATACATGTTTCATTATTCTAAGTCACAATCTGACTTTACATGTACACACAGTCCTGAAGCTATAGACTATAGAAAGAACACGTAAAAATGTCTGTTCTTTAGATGTATATACCTTTAACCCAAGCACTAGGAAGGCAAAAATAGACAGATCTGTTTGAGTTACAGGCCTGCTAGGAGTAAGACAGTGAGACCCTGTCTCAAAAATAAGGCTATTGATACATGAGAGATTGCTTTTATTTATTTGTTTTCCCCTGGTTCTGGTCAAACCTGCTCTGGTCGACCCTGCTTGCTCCGGTCGGCCCCGCTCGCTCCAGTCGGTCTCTCCAGTCCAAGGATTCGTTTATTATTATTATTATTCATAAGTACGTTGTAGCTGACTTCAGACGCACCAGAGGAGGGCGTCAGATCTCATTACAGGTGGTTGTAAGCCACCATGTGGTTGCTGGGATTTAAACTCATCACCTTCGGAAGAGCAGTCGGGTGCTCTTACCCACTGAGCCATCTCACCAGCCCCGAGATTGCTTTTATTATTCTTAGAAAATAAATTCTCAAGTATTTAAAAGGAAAATAGAGTGCCTCTAACTTATTCTCAAATGATTCTAAACAGGAAAAAAAATAGTCATGCATATAAAAGAAAACTTAAACAACTATTCAGAAAGTACTGGAAGTTTTTTACATTGATTCTAGAACTTGTTGTAAATTTCAAGTGACAGTGTAATAAAAACGTTCTTTTTTTTTTAAACGTAGAACAGTAAGACAAGATAAATAATATTTAATTAGGTCATAGGTAGGTATATGGACACCTACTACATTATATCATTTGTTTCCTTAAGGTTAAGAATGAAAAAGAACTTTATTCTCTAATTCCAGTAAAGTGTCCTTAGAATGCTGCCATTAATCAGCTAAGTCATATCATTGGCCTCAGGTCCATGCCTCCCTTTGCTTAGGTATGCCAACTGTACAAACTAAAAAAAAGGAACATTCTGAAAAGTTGTGCAATTCTCTGAACAAAGTCAAAAATCACTGGCTTATATAGTCCAAATAGGTAATATATGTGAGTTACCTTTCAAAAAAGGTTATTTTCTTTGTTTGCATGTGGTGCAGGTACACATACATTTGTGCATGTATGTGTGCTGATCACAAGTCAACAAATAGGTCTCTTCCTCCTTCATTCTCATCCATAGTTTTTGAGACAGAATTCTCAGCAAACCTGAAGCTTGCCAAGTCAGCTAGACTGGCTGGCCAGCAAGCCCTAGAATGCTCCTGCCTCCACCTGTCCAGCTGGGATCACAGGTGCATGCTGCCACACCCAGCTTTCTACATGGGTATTACCAATCCAACCTCAAAGTCTCAGGCTTCAACAGTGAGCATTCTACTGATTGAGCAGCATCCCTAACTCTCAATAAAGCTATTTTGAGTGAGGGGATAGAAATCAGGTTAGACATACTACACGTTCTAGACAGACAGACACAGACACACATAGACACACACACACACACATATACACACATACACACACCACATCTGCTTTTTTTTAAAGAGGAGGAACCAAGAATAGTGACACACACCCTGAATCTCAGCACTCAGATGACAGAAGAAAATGGTCTCTAGGAATTGGGAGGCCAGCCTGGTCTATATAGCAAGATCCAGGACAGCCAAAATAAAGTGAAACCTTGTCTAAATAAATAAATAAATAAATAACACACACCCCCACAAAAATCAGAGATATTGTTGGATCGGTCTCTCTTCTGAGAAGACTACAACATTTTTTTAAAGCAAATATTAAGTAAGAATTAAATATTGTATCACTTTATATATTTTCTGTTCAAAGCAATGACTATAGGTACAGACAACACAGAGCAAATATCCACATATATAACAGTTAACAGGGCTGTAAGGCTAACATCTAAGAGGTGAGTATGGTAATAGAGAAAGGTGGATCAGCTATTACTATCTACATTCCACTGTGTTGTATCTCATTTCAGAGATGCAAGTTGTGCTAACTTGATTGTGTCAGTATTTCCACTGCAGAATTTTACAAAAAAATAAAAAGTTTGTTGCTTATTAAATAATGATGTAAAGTTGCCAAATCACCACTCAGAAGTATGCTACAACTCTAGAGAAACAACATTTTTAACTAACAGTTCTTAAAAATAATCATATTTAGTTCATGTGAGTTATTTTGTTTGTTTGACTTTGGGGGGGCTTTTCAGACAGTTTCTTTTGTTCATGTTTTTAATAATCATGAGCTCAGAAGTCCTATTAAAAGGTCTGGGTGTGAACACGTCTATAAGAGTCAAAACGGGGGGCTGGTGAGATGGCTCATCGGGTAAGAGCACCCGACTGCTCTTCCGAAGGTGATAAGTTCAAATCCCAGCAACCACATGGTGGCTCACAACCATCCTTAATGAGATCTGGCGCCCTCTTCTGGAATGCCTGAAGACAGCTACAGTGTACTTACATATAATAAATAAATAAAATAAATCTTNAAAAAAAAAAAAAAAAGAGTCAAAACGATCCTCTAATGACAGCAGTCAGATTAGTCATTTGCTAGAGTAGCAGAGAAAAGGAGGAATGATACCTTCATTGGGTGGTAATATGTATTTGTCAAAATGCACTAAGTAAATGTTCATGTGGACAAATTTACCTTAATAATTTCTTTTTAAAACCAGGAACATGGAGGCGCTGAACAAAAATGACTCAGAGTTAAGAGCATTTGCTCTTGCAGACAACCTGAGTTCTTTTGCCACCAAACCACATCAGGCGATGCACAAACTGCCTGTAATTCCAGCACTAGATAGATCTGATGTCTCCAGCCTCTAAGGGCATACCCCCACAAAGACACAGACACATAATATATAATATATATAATATATAATATATATTAAAAATATATAGAAATATGGACTGGTGAGATGGCTGAATGGGTAAAAGCACCTGCCTCCAGGCCAGACACCTTGAGTTTGATCCTTGGACCAAGAGAACTGACTCCTACAAGCTGTCCTCCAGCCTCCTCAAGGATGCTAAGCAATGTGTACACTGTACATGCATGTACACAGATGTGCATAGATAAATGTAATAAAATATGTTCAAATAGAAACAATTCAAGCTTTGAAAAATTACTGGGCAATTAAATATTTAAAAACTCACTAAAGCTGAGTGGTGGAGGCACACATTTTAATTTCAGTATTGACGAGGCAGAGGCAGGCAGGATCTCTGTGGGTTCTAGGACAGCCTGGTCTACAGAGCAAATTCCAGGACAGCCAAGACTACACAGAGAAACCCTGCCGCAATCAGTCAATCAATCAATATCACTTACATTGATTTAACTTAAAAACAAGTTAGGCTATTTTGAATTCTGCTTTATTTTGATTCCAGGAGATATCACTGTATAGCCCAATTAACCTCGAATTTGTAATTCTCCTTCCTCCACCTCCAAAGTGCTGAGACTACAAATCCTATATCTGGTTCAAATCAGGTTATCTGTATAGAACCCAGAATCCCCTGGCCCTGAGCTATTGCAGCCTTCACATAATACTCCCATCGCCCAAACATTTGCTCAGTGCTAAACACAAACATTTCAGTAAAAAAATGAACCCTCCTTCAGCACAAGACTACCATTTAAAATGATGACTCTAACCATTACAGAAAAACACAAGTTCAAAATGTGGAGTGGTGAAGTCCAGATCTGATGTATACTTCTGCACCTAAGGCTCAGAGATCACTGTAGGAGATGGAGCAGAAAGATCATAGGAGACAAATGAACAGGACATTTGCTCTAAGACTTTGTGTTCTAGAAATATCAGAAGCTATCCCCATTAAATCTCACCAGCATGGCTACTTGAACATAACCTGAACAGTGACATGAAAGTGGTAACGCTCTCAAGGCCTCAGCCCTAAACAATGAACTACAAGCAACTAAGTAACGATGAGGGCAGGAGAAATAGTCTTCCCCAAGCAAGAGCACACCAATTGCTTATCCAATACCAAAAGGTTAGCCCTGAAACTACACATACAAGTACCATTATATAGACTGAGTAGGTTCTATTTATACTCTTAGAAATATACACATATATATGTTATCAATTAAAGAAAAGGGGGCCATGAATTTGAAAGGAGCAAAGGAGAAGTACATGAGAAGGTTTAGATGGAAGAAAGAAGAACATGATGTAATTATATTATAGTATCAAAATATTAAGAAGTACTTAAAGTTAAATAAATAGGAAACAATAACAAATATACCCTTTTTGAAAGCTATCCACAAAACTGAATATATCCATTAATTATTTCCCAAATTTTGAGTGGAAAAACTGACAAAAGATAGAAGAAATGCAAATATTCAAAACAATAAAGATACCAACCTCCTAAATAATGAGAAAAATGCAAATTAAAACAATGAAGCTAACTACTTTTAAACAACAACAAAAAAGATTTGGCTAGTAACTATACACACAGGGCTCAGGAGCCCAAGGCAACAGGACCATGTGTTGGAGACCAGCTTGAGCTACAAAGCATGATATTGGTTAATTTTAAGTACTAGCACTGGCATTTGGGGTGGGGTAGATACAAAAACATACTCATGTATAATTTTGGTGATGGTAAAATTGAAGAGTTGACTTGGAAGCATATTATTAGATAAATATAACATGACCAAGTAGCTCCTACACTTTTTTAAACCATTTTTAAAATCATTACATGTGCGTGTGTGTAAGTGTCTATGTATGTGTTTATGTATGTGTTTGTGTTATGTGTGGAGGAGGAGTTCAAAAGGGCACCAGATCACCTGGAGTAGGAGTTACAGATGGTTGAGCTGCCTAATGTGGGTGCTGGGAATCATACTTGAGTCTTCTGTAAGTGCTCTTTACCACTGGGCCATCTCTCCAGCCCAATGACCAAGTAATTAGTACTTTGTAAACATTTCAACAAAGTTTTCAGCCAGTGTTCACTGAAAGTACATTTAAAACTAAAACAAAACTTCACTGTAAGAACAGAAACTGGAAGTAGCCTATTATCCATCAATAGGAGAAAAATACATCAAAGAAATAGACAACGTGTTTTAAAAAGAAAGTTATATATTAGTTAGGGGTACATATATTAGGGCGGAAGGGACTAGCAGAAAATAAAAATAGAAACTCAATATAAGCAATGAGAGACAAGGAAAGAAGAGCTGGATTGACAATCAGTAAAAGTAGCTGCTGTGTGTTATCTCACACCGACAATGTCAGCTCTTAGGAAGCCAGAACAGGACGGCTGCTGAGTTTTCAGACTCACCTGAGCAATGCAGTCAGTTCCAGGCCAGCCTGAGCTATACTAGGAGACTGTCAATGATCAACAGAAAGGAAGGAAGGGAATGAAGAATGAAGATAAAGGGGCTTTACAAAGACCCTATTGTTCACATATTGAAAGTAAGCTTTGGAAGGTACTGATGCAAAGCAGCTGATAGAAAACACAGAGGAGCTAGAGAGAGTACCCAAGGAGCTCAAGGGGTCTGCAACCCCATAGGTGGAACAACAATATGAACTAACCAGTACCCCATGAACTAACCAGTACCCCCAGAGCTCGTGTCTCTAGCTGCATATATAGCAGAAGATGGCCTAGTCGGTCATCATTGGGAAGAGAGGCCCCTTGGTCTTGGAAACTTTATATGCCCCAGTACAGGGGAATGCCAGGGCCAAGAAGTGGGAGTGGGTGGGTAGGGAAGCAGGGTGTGGGGTAGGGTATAGGGGACTTTAGGGATAGCATTTGAATTGTAAATGAAAATATCTAATAAAAATTGGGGAAAAAAAACACATAGGAAACATTCTTATCATTTTGCCATGTTGCACAGTGCTTTGGAAAAGCCCATCAATACCCAAGTCTTTTTCTTTTGGTAACTACTACTGCTCTAGAGGCAGAGGCAGAGGCAGAGGCAGAGGCAGAGGCCAGAGGCCAGAGGCCAGAGGCCAGAGGCCAGAGGCCAGAGGCCAGAGGCCAGAGGCCAGAGGCCAGAGGCAGAGGCCAGAGGCCAGAGGCCAGAGGCCAGAGGCCGAACGATCTCTATTGAGTTCACACTATTCTAGCCCACACTGTTAGTTACAGCCACACAGGACTACAATAGTAAAACCTTGTCTTAAAAATAAATAAAAATGGGGATGGGGGAAGGATTATGGAAGGAGGTGACCAAAAAGGGGGCATTGAGTAGGATGTAGAGTGACAATAAATAAATAAAAATTAGAAATTAAAAAAGCACATACCAAACTGTAGAAACTGACATACACAACAGATACAAACACCAATGGAACAAAACCAAGATCCTTGGGATAAACCCTTCCATAACCATATGTCTGTAGTTCAGTTTCTATGGTTTTATTTACCCTACATGAACCATAATCCAAACATACTAAATATTAAAATTACAGAAATAAGTAATTCTTAAATTTTAAACTGGATGTTGTTCTGAATACAGATAATGAAATCTCAATATATCCTGGGACCTGAAATCATGCCTATGTCCTGTGTATGTGCCCTGTATGTACACATGTGTACACACACACACACAAACATCCTTTCCATCAGTCACTTAAGTTTCTATGCTATGCTGACTCTACCAACATAGTAATGTTTGCATCAAGGAACCCTCACACTGAAGTCTAATGCTATACCACACTGTAGTATAATGCTATACCACAATGCTTACCTCACTTCATCTTATCCTGTAGGTGCCATTATCATAAAGATGAGCACAGTACAAAATGTTCGAGACCATACTCACATATCTCATCATACTGTATTCTTGTTCTTTGTTATTGTTATTAATCTTATCATACAGCTAATTGTAGTGGCGTATGCCTTTAATCCCAGCACATGGGAGGCAGAGGCAGGCAGATCTCTTGAGTTGGAGGCCAGCCTGGTCTACAGAGTGAGTTCCAGGACAGCCAGGACTATGCAGAGAAATCCTGTCTCAAAACAAACAAACAAACAAACAAACAAAACAAAAAAAAACAAAAACAAAAACATAACAACAATCAAACCTTGTACTTACTTTACAAATCTATACACACACACACACACGTATGTACACGTATCAAGGGTTTGAAGGTACTATGTGCAGCCTTCTAGACATTCAGAGTTTCACCCAGGGTTGTAAGGCTATTTATTGTTCAGTCAAACTATTTTCAGCAAGGACACTATAACCATTAACAGGGAAAGGACATTTTTTCAATGATTGGCGCTAGATAATTTGGATTCCCATATGTGAAAGAATAAAGTTAGTCATTTAGTTTACATAAAATGTAAAATTGAGGTCAAAATGAAAAAAAAGAAAAGCTTCATGATACTGCATTTGTTATCAAAGACACAGACACCAAAAGAAAAACCAACCTGTGCCAGTCACATCAAGATGAAATCAGAAAACATCTTAAATTTCTACAACTCAACAAATAAAAAACTAAGCAAACCTATTATAAAGAGGGCAAAGGACTTTGTTATGGTCTTTACGGTCCCTCAAGCTTCAAATGGTATACACTCACCTACAACGTCACTATGCAGGCAAGGCCTTTTTTTACTGCTGCAATTAGTTAAACCAAGTTGTACAAGTAAGGCCCAGTCCTACAGGACCACCATACATATGAGAGATACCAGTATTCATTATCCAGAAGTCAGTCCTAGGCAAAAACTAAACCATGCCAGAACCTCAAATAGACATAAAATATACACTGTTCCAAAGAATGTCTATAAAAGGACAATAGAATGCTCCCAACATCACTAGTAATTAAAGACATAAAAATGAAAACCACAATTAGACTATAATTATTTTATTTCTTAGAACTGCTATTTATCTTTAACTTCTTTTTGTTTTGAGACAGGGTATCATATAGCTCAAGCCAGACTTGAACACACTATTTAGCTAAGACTGACCTTGAACTCTTAATCATCCTGCCTCCAGCTCCTAAATGCTAAAATTATAGATATGTACCACCATGTCTAGTTAATAAGAGCTTTTTATTTTATTCTTTTAAAGATTTATTTTATGTGAGTACACTGTTGCTCTCTTCAGACACACCAGAAGAGGGCATCAGATTAGTGGTTGTGCGCCACCATGCAGTTGCTGGGAATTGAACTCCGTGTCTAGGCAAGAGCAGTCAGTGCTCTTAAGCCCTGAGCCATCTTTCCAACCCCCCTCCCCACTAAGCTTTTTATTTTTTTAATTCTTCTTCCTGACATATTGTTTAGGATATGGGGCAATCGTGGGACTTAAGATATAGCCATTGTGATAGTATGGAGATTTCTTATAAATAGTAAGCACAAAATAGCAACATGATCTAACAAATGTACTTCTAGATATGTATTCAGAAGAAACAGAACAAGTTAACTTGAATAGACACTTGTACATCAATATGGATAGCAACATTATAACTGTCTATCAACACATAAATATATAAGCATGATGCTTATGTACAATGGAGTACTACTCACTATTTAAATGGAAGAAAATTTAGACACATGCCACAAGATGATGAACTTTGAAACACTGCTTTGAAAAAAATTAAGTACTCCTCTTCCCCAAAAGGAAATACTGTATGTTTTCACATATATGGAAGTACTTAAAATAGACAAATTCATAGAAACAGAAAATGGAAAACTGATTACCAGTACCAGTAGCAGGAGCAAATAGGAAATTAGAGTTTGATAAATAGAGAGTATTCCTAAAGTCTTAATCATGAATCTCTTGGTGGACATATTCTTAAGTAGTTAGAAATGCTAGAAAAATGTTTATTTATCTAGACTAGCATAGATGACTTAATTAGCCAAAGTAAATCACTTTAACTAGTACAATATACAATAAATGACCTAGTAACTTAAGGTAACTTTTAGCTACTCAAGAAAAACTAATGAATTCAGGATTTATCGGATTAAAATCTTTTTTTTTTTTTTTTTGGTTTTTTTCGAGACAGGGTTTCTCTGTGTAGCCCTGGCTGTCCTGGAACTCACTCTGTAGACCACACTAGCCTCAGACTCAGAGATCCACCTGTCTGCCTCTCGAGTGCTGGTACTAAAGATATGCTCCAAAACATCACTTTTAACTTAAGTATTCATGTCTACACTTAAGTATCTATGTCTACACTATTAAGTATCACTAGATTGTCACAACAGCCAGCTTCCAAATAATGACACAGAGACTTATATTTATGCATATTTAGGCCTTATAGCTTAAGCTTCTTCCCAACTTGCTCATTATCTTTCCTCACACTCCTGGCACCTGTTTCTTTCTTCTTGCTTCTTCCTCAGCGATGGCAGGTAAATCTTCCTCACCTCTCTCGGTTCCTCTCTGCCAGGAAATCCTGCCTATCTCCTCCTGCCTAGCTACTGGCTAATCAGCTCTTTAAACCAATTAAACCAATCAGAAAGTGGAAAAGACTACTTACAAAACCCTGAGACAAGTGATGCTTCATAAAAATAACAATACCAAGCTGGGTGTGGTGGCGCACGCCTTTAATCCCAGCAGAGGAGGCAGAGGCAGGCGGATTTCTGAGTTCGAGGCCAGCCTGGTCTACAAAGTGAGTTCCAGGACAGCCAGGGCTATACAGAAAAACCCTGTCTTGAAAAAAAATAAATAAAAATAAAATAACAATACCAAACAAAGTCTTGGCCATGCCAGGTACTAACATCAAAATTTGAATAATACAAAGACAACCTTTACACAGTGCACAAGATGATTATCCCAACAACTAAAAATTAAAATTATCCTCCCAGCAAGGTGGTTCAGTCCTGTAATTCCAACACTAAGGAGGCAAAGGCAAATAATCACTAGTTCAAGGCCAGGCTCAGCTGTACTGGCAGATTCTACCTCAAAAAGAAAAGAAGGTAGGTGGGTAGATAGGAAAAATTGGGGCCAGCAAATAAAGGCAAATACTACCAGGACAGGCAACTTGAATTCCCAGAATGCACACATAGTAAAAGGTGATCGCTTTGATTCCAGCAGTGGTACTCTTGACTTCCACAAGACATGCCATGGCATGACAACACATAACACAAAAATAAATAAATGTAATAAAAAAATCTTTTATAAACCTTAAAAAAAGAAAGTGTGGCTATGGTTTTTGTTTTTGTGTGTTTTTTTTTTAAAGGCCAGCCTGGTCTACAAAGTGAGTTCCAGGACAGCCAAGGCTACACAGATAAACCCTATTTCGAAAAAACCAAGAAAGAAAGAAAGAAAGAAAGAAAGAAAGAAAGAAAGAAAGAAAGAAAGAAAGAAAGAAAGAAAGAAAGAAAGAAAGAAAGAGAGAGAAAGAAAGAGAGAGAAAGAAAGAGAGAAAAGTACTGTAGGGCCTAGAAACACTTCCCAGTAATAATAAAGTGACAGGAAGCATAAAATGAAGTAACAATGACTTGATGACTGCTAGCAAAACTACATCATTATACATTTGTCCAAACATCCAGAGCACTAAGTTCAGATTTTTATTTTATATTGCAATACCCTGTGTGGAAAGATGGAAGTTGTTCAGCTGAAGACCTCTTCATAGTGTGTGTATGTGCATGCTAGTGCGCGTGTGGAGGACAGAAGACCCTCTGTGGAGTCACTTCTCTCCTATCTGATGTCATCAGGCTTTTGCAGCAAGGACCTTTATCTACTGAACCAACTCATCAGTCCATTTCTTTGTACTAAAAGTAGGTACTATTTTGTACTTATATCTTTGACATTAAAATTCCCTTTTTTCTAGTTATTTATTGTATGTGTGTATATGTATGGGGGCATGGAGGTCAGAAGACAATTTGCAGTAGATTCTCTCCTCCTTCTACCATGTAGGTTTCCAGAAATCAAGTTCAGGTTGTCAGATTTCCTCTCAGCAATCCCAGAACTTAGGAAGCAGAAGCAGGCAGATCTCTGTGAGTAGAGTCCAACCTGGTCTACAAAGAGAGTTCCACGCCAGCCACCACTTCACAGTAAGACCTTGTCTCAATAAATAAATAATTTTTTTTTTAAAAATCTCAGGTTTGTCATGCTTGTCTACAAACACCTTTACCCACTGAGTCATCTCACCAGACATTCTATATCTTAATGTTTATTCCCTTTAAACTAAACTTAACTGAGAAAATTTATGGTGAAACTCCTGTGCCAAAAGAAACTTGAAAACTGTCAATCATGTGGAATATTTCTCCATTTAACTAAAAACAGGCATGAGGAAAGTCAGATATGCTGGAGCTCACCTTTAATCCCAGCACTTGGGAGGTAGAGGCAGAGAGATCTCTGTAAATTCTAGAGCAAACTTGTCTACAAATCGAGTTCCAGAACAGCTAGGGCTGTTACACAGAGAAACCCTGTCTAGAAAAAAAAAATTTAAGGAAAGAAAGAAAAGAAAAGGCATGAGTAAGTCTTGGAGACTTACCCATTGCTTTTCCCCTCAAGCTAGGAACTGAGTGAGATCAGAAGCCATTGATCTACCCAAAGAGATTTCAAGGGGCTAGAGATTCACCTCAGGGTAGAACATTTGTCTAACATGTGCAGGGGTGGGGGAAGTTTTACTTTGCAAAAAGAGTATGTCTTCCAGAGAATTGCTACTTGCAAATCAAGAAGAAAAAAATTAGGCTCAACATTACCTGGAAGTCATAGAAGCCATTTATATATCAGGTGGCCAGTTTAGAGACCCTTGCTAAGAACTACAAATCTCTAGACAAAGTCTCAACAGCACAAGAACATGTCATATTCAATAATATTTCAAATTCATCTCATGTCAGATGTCAACACCAACAACTAACATTTCCTAAATTCAAACTTACATTAAGTTCCAAGACAAAAATTATTTTAAAATTTTAAAGTTTATCTGCAACTCTTCCCTCTGTCAAGTGACCCCCTAATCATTTAACTATTCAGATTTGACTCAATAGTTAGTAAATAATATTTACCTATATAATCTTCAAGCTATAAACCTTATCCATATATAACATGGATATAGTATCAATTTACCTACTACAATTTACCTACTACCACTAACCTGCTATTATTTATCCAGAAATACTGACAATAAAATGAGAAATTATTCATCCTCATTGATAAATATTTAAATGCTGCTGCCTGGTAGACTCATCCTCGTGAAACAAAGGAGAAATGAAAATTATTTGACTTAGAAGTCAACTAAAAATCATACTCTAGGACTGGAGAGATGGCTCAGCAGTTAGGAGCACTGACTGCTCTTCCAAAGATCATGAGTTCAAATCCCAGCAACCACATGATGGCACACAACCATCCATAATGAGATCTGATGCCCTCTTCTGGGATGTCTGACGACAGCTACAGTGTACTTACGAATAATAAATTAATAAATCTTTTTAAAAAATCATACTCTATATGACTATAAAATCTCATGGGGGTTTTTCTTTAGATCAAGATCCCTAGGACCTTGTGCACGCTGTGCAAACCCCTGCACCCCAAAGCCACATCGCTAGCTTGGCTTTTACTCCATTTTTCAGTTCCTGTACTTTATACTAAGCACTTTAACACAACGTGCCTTCAAATGAAACCATATTACTTGCTGTATTAGAGTCAATCTCCATTTTCCACCTTGTCTTTTTTGGTGTTGTTGGTTTTGGGTTTTTGTTTGCTTGCTTGTTTTTGTTTTTGTTTTTGTTTTTGCTATTTGTAGTATTAGCTTGCTTTCTATTGCAAACTAATGTGACAAAACATCATGACCAGAAGCAACTTGGGAGGGAATGGTTTATTTGGCTTACATGTCCTATTCAAAATTCATCACTAAGTGAAATTAGGGCAGGAACTCAAACAGGACAGGAACCTGAAAGTAGTAACTAAAACAAAGACCAAGGAGGGGAACTCTACTTACTAGCTTACTTGTTCAGCTTGTTTTCTTATACCATCCAGGACCACCTTCCCAGGAGGGACCCCAGGATAGAGCCATCCCACAGTAGGCTTATTGTGGTTCTCTCTTCCCAGGTAACTTTGACTTATATCAAGTTGACAAAGTAACTAACCAACACTATTATCATTAATGTTTCTTATAGATATATTACAAAATCCATAATTCATTGTTACTATACCCACCATGAAATGATCAACTATATTATCTTCTCTTCCTTTTTCCAGTACTGGGATTAAACCTAGGACTTTGGTTTTTTGGTTTTGTTTGGTTGGTTTTTTTGGGTTTTTTTTGTTTTTTTTTCAAGACAGGGTTTCTCTGTATAGCCCTGGCTGTGCTGGAACTCACTTTGTAGACTAGGCTGGCCTAGAACTCAGAAATCCACCTGCCTCTGCCTCCCAAGTGCTGGGATTAAAGGCGTGTGCCACCACACCTGGCTAAACCTAGGACTTTGATTGTGCTACACAAGCATTCTACCATTTTAAACTTGTATTGACCAGGCTGGCTTGGAGCTTGCCATCTTCCTGCATGGATCTCCCTAGTTTGGGGGATTATAAACCTCTCTGCCCCCAGGCCTGGTTTCAAAGAAGAAAAATATCTTTATCTGAACTCAAGACTTGTCTTTATTTAAAGCTCAGTTAGAAGAGGCCTACAAGAAAGCCCTTTATAACAGGTCCAGGTTAGTCTTGCTAATAAGCTCTTAGCTGAATGGTGTGGCCTGAGTTAAGTGACATCTTTTTACCCTGGTGGCTTAGAACTGGAACATCTGTGTAATTCTGATCATTACATGTATAGTTCCCAAGCAGTGGCTTACTATACAACAATTTATGACCACTCTCAAGATACCTCCTCCAACACTTGGCATTTAGTCTGGTAAAGAAACAGGGCTGCTGCAACTCACTGAAATGCTCGAAAGGGTCTCTCCTCTGCTTGGATTCTCTGATCTTCTTCAGCAACTTGCATCAAAGCACAATCATATAACTTAAGCAGTGTGTTTCTCTGTGTTAGCTATTGCCCAAGTTCAAGAACAATTTCATATATTTTGTTTACCCAGTTTTTTAGGGTTTTTTTGTTGTTTTGTTTTTGTTTGGGGTTTTTTTGTTGTTGTTTTTTGTTTTTTGTTTTTTGTTTTTTTGAGACAGGGTTTCTCTGTATAGCCCTGGCTATACAGAAATGTCTGGGAACACCCATCATCATGTAAACCATTACTAAATTAACTTCCCAGCAAGACAGACTTTGGGAAAGTCTTCCACCTTCTCATCCAGCCAGCTGTTCAGATAAAGTTGCCTTGCTTGCTTCAACAATCCCTGGAACTTACTTTGTAGACCAGGCTAGCCTTGAACTCAGAAATCCACCTGCCTCTGCCTCCCGAGTGCTAGGATTAAAGGCATGCGCCACCACGCCCGGCTTAGTTTTTTAGTTTTTTATGGTGGGAAAGGTAGGCTCAAACAAGTTATGCCATCATTGCTGGACTAATTTAACTTTTTGTAAATACAGGAGTCTGAATGATAAAGCCATTATAGGGCTTTTATAGTTTAGCAACTGGTGAGAGCCTAAAGAAGCTCCTCCTCTAGTCTATACATTGCCAATATCAGACTACATAATTGGCAAACTAATCCATGACAAGAATAGTTCAACCACGTTCAGTCCTGGCATCTGCAGAATAAAAGGCTCTCATGACTCAGCAAGTACCATCAGATGTACTCCACCCATTGTGTTTTACCTGCTCTCCCCATCCTGTCTGCCTCCCATGATATCTGGGAACACCCATCATCATGTAAACCATTACTAAATTAACTTCCCAGCAAGACAGACTTTGGGAAAGTCTTCCACCTTCTCATCCAGCCAGCTGTTCAGATAAAGTTGCCATGCTTGCTTCAACAATCCCTCCCTCAGCTTTCCTAGCTCACCATTCAACAAGCAGTCAAAGCAAAGGAATGAAAGGAGGCTTTATGATCAAAGAGTGAACTGGCTAGGAAACAGATTCCAAAATAGGTACGCATTAAAATCAGAACTTTAAAATATATAAGAAGAGGGGGTGGGAACACACACACACACACACACACACGAAAGAATAACTAACAGTCATGATTTTACTGTTCTTTTGGGTGTGTGCACACATAAGGAGCATGCTGTATATACTTGTGTGTATAAGTGCACATTTGTGTGCTTGTGAAAAGGGCAAAATGTCTCCTCCCCTATCAACTGCCACCTTTTTTAAGATTTATTTTTATTTTATGAACATGACTACATCACGTATGCACTAGTCTACATAAAATAAACCTCATGACAGAGGTCATAGCAGGCATCAGACCCTGGAGTTACAGATAGCTGTAAGCCACCATGTTGGTGCTGGGAACCAAATCCAGGTCCTCTGAAAAACCAAGTGCTCTTAACTGCCAAGCCATCTCCAACCCTAATAAAAAAAAAAATATATTTGTTTATTGATTATTTGGGGATCTCACATCAAACATTCTATCTTGGTCACTTCCTAGTCTTCCCAAGTCCACCCCCTCCCCTCCCCATGATCTCTCCCACCCCAACAGAAAAGAAAAAAAGGGGGGGGGGGGGAGTCCATTTTGTAAAGGTCCATATATTCACTGAAGCATGATCAAATTCCTAGTGGGCAGCCCCAAGGGAGGATGAGTCATCTCCACCTACATCCGTGCCAGAAGCCATCAGCTGAGAGCCAAGCACTGGCGCTGACCCTGCTGGGGAATGACAGCATGCAGACCTCAGTCCCTGCAGCCCTGACCACCACACCTACCACCACTCCACGCCATCAACACGGCCCTTGGCTGTGTCAGAACCACATTTCCTCAGCAGCTGCTCAGACCAGGAGTCACATCATGGTCTCAAGTGGTTAGACATGCCACTCACACCAGCGTAGCTCCTGAGGCAGCTAAGCCTGAGGACATCATCAAGACTGCATACATCCCACATGGATCTCAGGCTACATCGTGGTCTGGGCAACAGCATGGGCCACAGATACCAACATATCTTCCGGTAGTATTTTTGCAGACCCCAGTGGTCCATCAAGGAGGTCCAATCCAAGAAGTGAACCTTTCCTCATTGTGGGCCTGCCACTGCCCAGAGCCAGTGGGATCCTGCAGCCCCGCCCCAAGGCAGGTTGAGGGACTGAGTCTGCATCAGCATAAACTGTAGTACAACATCCTGCTGACCCTGCTGGGGAATGACAGCATGCAGACCTCAGTCCTTCCTCTCACCTGTCACCACCATGACAGCTCTAGGTCCTCCTCTCTCCTAGCACAGGCACCTCTCAGTTTTTCTACCTTCCTTTTTTTCCCACCTCTCCATTACATATTTATCCACTGTAGTGGTGCTTGCTTGAGTGTCCTCCAGCTCCTCCCCAACAAGATTTTTAAACAAAATGAAAATGTTTGATTTACAGTTAACAGTACAAGAATACTTATTTTCTCACTTATTCCAAGTGTGTTTTTCTAGGAGTAAAGTTGGCTAAATAACTGACAATATTCCTTTTAGATTCTATAGTAAAGTTACAAAAGGTCTAACATCCAGGCATGTTATTCCAACATGAAATGCATACATGTGAAAGCAAGCCTACTGAAGATAGCAGGCCCTCGAAAGCTCAATGCCACCAGATCCATTTCTTCACATCACGCTACAACTGACTTTCCTGGCCTCATTCTCTCACTCTGCAGCTACACCATCTACCTTTGACAGTCAAAGAGGAGAGATGCATGCAGCTAGAGGCAGTCCCAGCTTCACGCCTGGCTCTAAACTTTTGTTTTTAAGTGTTGTGCCTACATGGGTGCGTATCATATGCATACCTGGTACCCAGAGAGGCCAGAAGAGGGCCAGAATTAGAGTTAGAGATAGTTGTAAGCTGCCACATGGGTGCTAGAATCACACCCAAGTCCTCTGTAACAGCAACAAGGATTCAACCACTGAGCCATCTCTCCAACCCCATGTTGATTTATTTTGCTGTCATAAATTAAATGTAAAGACCTCAAAAAATTTAGAACTCCAGCTGGGTGTGGTGGTGCATGCCTTTAATCCCAGGACTTGGGAGGCAGAGGCAGGCGGATTTCTGAGTTCGAGGCCAGCCTGGTCTACAGAGTGAGTTCCAAGACAGCCAGGGCTATACAGAGAAACTCTGTCTCGAAAAAACCAAAAAAAAAAAAGAAAAGAAAATTTAGAACTCCAGCAAATACTCTATTCCTTTTACTAATATAATTAAATATTGTAAGATAATTTCTACATGCTTAGAAAATCTAGTTAAAGGATAAAGTCTAGGAATTAACAATAATTCTACTAAATGTAAAAAACAATCTAACTCTCACAAAAGTCACTGAAAAAGTCTCACTTTAGAGAAAAGAGGAGTCATAAAAGTCAACACAGTAGTTTAGTAATCTCATCTTTCAATATATTTAATAATGGCCCTGGTTTAAGAGTAGAGTACAGACTCCTATACTACTATCACACAGTCATCACAGCCATAACTAACGTTCATAAAGCATTCAAGTTCTAAATTATCTCTAGAGAAATAGTTCTCCCTTTGAAAGAAAGAAAGAAAGAAAGAAAGAAAGAAAGAAAGAAAGAAAGAAGAAAGAAAGAAAAATGGATTTTTAACTGGAAAAATCCAAAATTACCTTGCATATCTAGGTTTGAAATTACTTGTTTCAGAACAAATGCAAAACAACTGAGTATTAACTAGAAGATGGCAACCTCAAATTCTCTGCTGGTCTACCTGCTATAGTTTTTATCTTTCCAGTACTTCCAGTCCCATGCACATCATTTTGTTCAACATCACAACACTACACTCAGATGTACATAAATTCAAACAATACATTCAAAAATATATAGAGACCTATAAGTTACAAAAAAAACTTTCTGCTAACACGTTATCTTTTAAGCATAATCTAGAGCAACAAAATATCATATTTTTAACAAAATTGACATTAGGATGAATTAAATACAAGGTAAAGTTTATTATTTATTAACACAAAGTTCTGTTAAATTCTAAAAATCAGAGTGAATAAAAATGAAGCACTGTAGAAAATATGTATAAATCAAGATTCTTGGCTTCTAACAGCCACAACATACAGTGCATTCTTTTAAGTGCTTCACCGTTTATTACTCAATCTCAAGGTTCCACAAGGCAGGTAATATTGCCCTTGCTTTACAAAGAAAGAAAGTGAGGTACAGAAAAATCACTTTGTTAAGTCATAAACTTAACCAGTAAATATTCTAAAGATGCAGGTTTAAATAATATAAGAAATTAAATAGGACCAGTACATGCAGAGCCAATTCAAAAATAAAGGTCAGCGAGGGTTAGGTTAAGTACCAGAGTGCCAGGGTGCAATATCCTGTATGCTGTAACTAAATGAATGAATTGTTTGGGGTTTGTTGCTTTGTTTTGTTTTGAGATTTATTTTATTTATGTGTGTAAGTGTTTTACTGAATGTATGTATGTGCACCACATGTAAGCCTGGTGTCTGCAGAGATAAGAAGGAACTGGCTCCCCTGGAACTGGAGTCATGGATGGTTGTAAGCTATCTTATGGGTGCTAGGGAACCTGAACCCAGATCCTCTGCAAGGAAAAGTGCTCTTAACCACTGAACCTTCTCTCTAGCTACACTTAATTTTTTAAAGGCCATTGTCAAAGCACTACATATAGAGAAGGCTGAAGAAAAGAAAGAAAAAGAACAGATGAAAGGAAACTAAGTATTTTTTCAGTGCAATGACCAGGTCCAAAACAGGAAAGATGGCAATCTGTGGTGGGAAATTAGACTGAAGGACTGAAAGACGGGAGGGAGGGAGGGAGGGAGGGAGGGAAAGAAAGAAAGAAAGATGGATTGATTGAATGTAACATATTCCTTTAAAAAAGCAAAGTAATTTTAACTTTTGAGAAGCATACTCTGGAGAAACAGTTGAAAACTAACTTTTTAATTCCCAAATAGTATACTTGAAATATATCAAACAGCTAAACAAACATCTCATTTATAGCAAAATACTATCATGCTTAACATTTTTCTTTAGGATTAACATAGCTTACTGAGAAGTAGAAAGTTTTACCATAATCAAAATGGGTCAATCAAAGTACACTTGGGCTTATCTCTGAAAAAAATCTTTTGAGGTAATTTGGGTGTTTTCTCATCTCTAAGACACCTTTAAACAGAAAATGTTCAAGCTCCTGCACTTTCCATCCCAATTTGCAATAAAAACAAACTTTCTTGGTGATTATAAAAGTTTAGTTGGCCACCAAAAACCAATTACGGCTAGGAAATCAATTTAAAGATGGAACTGCAACCTCTCCAACCCAAACCATCATAGTTAGTACTATTTCACGGTATTAAAGCAAGCTCATTTCCTAACCATTTTTCTCCTAAAATGTACAATAGGACTAGGCAAAGGACCTGATCTTGCTTTGGTTACTTCCAGTCTGTTTAATTAGGAGACAGAGGCTACAGTGTCTGGCATGAACAGGATACGTGTGCTTACTTCTAAGCTAAGTATATTCCTTTAGCTCTAGAAAACTGATCTGCATTGAGCTTCTTGAGTTAACCCTTAGTCACCATAGGCTATTCTCATCCAGGTCAAGAAAAGGGAAAGGCACCTTCAGTCCCACAATGGCACTACCATTATGAATCCTCAATTTATTGCTCACCTTTAAATTATGTAAGATTGGTAGCCAAAAAAAAAAAAAAAATGCTTATATCTATATATAATGGGATAGTAGTGCCTACTTCTGTCAAAGGGCCTTCCTCTGTGTAGCAATATTCCCAGGAGGTACAAGGAAGATCTCATCTTAATTTCTTGGCTGCCTTTTACTGATGTAATCACAGCATTAGGCTTTGAAATAGAATCCTGGGATAGGTCATTCCCTTCAGTGTCTACCATTGCTCCTTAGTGAGTCAGCGTCTGTACTACTGCCAGCAAGCAGTACTGGATCTAGCATAAAAACATATTTTTGGAGAGTAGGCACAGTGAGTAAAAGAACACATTTCAAGGCTCCCTAAAGTACTTATCAAACAAGGGATGCAGATACATATCGAGCAAGCCACTCAAATGTCTGAATAACATACAACCTCCCAACATACACAAATAAAACGTTTGAGTTAAAAGAAAGAAATAAGTAATACAGCGGGCAGGAGAGTTTTACAAGACTGCCTCGTATGCATGTGTCCAAACTGTCCTGTATAATTTCCTGATTTTGAGTATATTTTATACAAATAAGCATATTTAAATTTGTGTGACTCTGAAAACAGAAACATCATATTAAATTTTTCATATCAGGCAAGAATATCACTTAAGTGGAGGATAAGAGAATGCTATTCATTTTTTTTAGAAAGAAAGAACAGTACTTTTTAGAGAAAGTAAAATTTAAAAAAATAATAATAAAATTAAATTTAAATTTAAAAAAAAAAAAACACAGGCACAGTGTTGCACCCCTTGTTCTCTGAGTTTGAGGCCGGCCTGGTCTACAAAGTGAGTTCTAGGACAGCCAGGGCTACACAGAGAAACCCTGTTAAAAAAAAAAAAAAACAAAAAAAACAAAAACCCACAGTCTTGCCAGGAAGCACTTAGGAGGCACCAGCAGGTAGATCTCTGAGTTCAAAGCCAGCTTGGTCTAAGATTCCAGGATGGCCAGGGCTCCACAAGAATCCTGTCTTGAAAAACAACACAGCTATGGTCTTGCATGGTGGCACATATTTTAATTCCAGCACTCAGATAACAGAAGTAGGTATATCAGTCTGTGAGTTCAAAAGCCATCCAACTTAACATACATAGTTCCAGGACAGTAAAAACTACATAGAGAACTCTCATCTCAAAAAAGCAAAAAACAAATTTTTATATATATATATATATATATATATATATATATATATATATATGTGTGTGTGTGTGTGTGTGTGTGTGTGTGTGTGTGTGTATATACACATATATATATGCTTATGCAGTTTTAGTAAATAAAGCCTTCACTAAAAACATGTAAAAGATGATTTAATATCCAAGATGAGTAGGCTGTACATATAAAATAAAATAAATTCTAGACATTTCTAGGATATATTATGTAATTAGGATCTATTATGTAATTCAATTTAAATAATAAAGCTGAGATATTCCATAAGAAGTAGATTTAAACAGCTTACATTTAAGTTAGAAAAAGAACATTATCTTAAACCACTTTATGCAAAAAAAAAGGGCCCAAGCACCAAATCACAAACCATACAACCCTCTAACATAAAAATATAACACTGGTTTATCAGCATTCTTAAGATCCTGACTTTAGAGCCGGGCGTGGTGGCGCATGCCTTTAATCCCAGCACTCGGGAGGCAGAGGCAGGCGGATTTCTGAGTTCGAGGCCAGCCTGGTCTACAAAGTGAGTTCCAGGTCAGCCAGGGCTATACAGAGAAACCCTGTCTCGAAAAACCAAAAAAAAAAAAAAAGAGTAAGCTTTCTTTCCATCCTGGGTTCCATTATCAAACTCAAGTTATCAGACTTGAATAGCAAGCCCTTTTACTTGCTAGGCCATCTCACAGGCTCTACAATAGTGGTTCTCAACCTGTGGGTCCACACCAGAGAGGTCACATATCAGATGTTGACATTATGATTCATAACATTAGCAATATTACAGTTGTGAAAAGCAACAAAATAATTTTATGGCTGGAGGTCATCACAACATGAAGAACTGTATTAAGGGGTTGCATTAGGAAGGTTGAAAACCACTGTTCTCCAACAAAATCTATAAATGACCAAATGGTTCTATTTTATACTATAATCTCTTCCTACTGTTAGTCTATGTAACTGTTTCACGTTAAGATTCTGTAATTGGCCAAGCAGTGGCTGTGGTGGCAGTGGTGATGGTGCACACATTTAATCCCAGCACTCAGGAGGCAGAGGCAGGTGGAACTTTGTGGCCCCAGCAATGATGAGGCAAAGGCAGTAATATTTAGCTCCACTTTCTCTAGTCCCCTAAATATGTTCTTTTAAATTCAAGACCTCATTCATACTAGTCTACCTTTCTTCCCAGTTCAAGTTCTCTGTAACCAAGCTCCTGTAGGCAATTTTTTCTTGAATATATCCCAGCCTCAGTGTCAAGCACTTTCAGCTCAGTCCTTTACCAAAACTCTCTTCCCCTTCCAATTAGCACACTTCAATTTATTCCTGCAGGCTTAAACACTATCAACTTCAAATTGCTGTCTCTTACCTACTATTCAACTGATCAACAGATGTATACTTCCTATAAGGAGCTAACTAGCTAGCTATTTTTCATTGAATTACCACTTTGCCACAGCCTTAATTCAGATCCTATTTCTGAGTATAGTACAGGATCACTGTTTCCAATCTTTCCATAGCTCTAGGCACATTAACACCCAACACCTCCTCCCTGACATTGCCTTTCATTTATTTCAAAAGCCTAAAAGGACTCAGTATACACAGAAGAAAATTCCAGTATTTTAACGATTGGAGTCTTTAACAATTTGTGGACCATACTTTAGAAGTTTATCTTTAGCTCCACTATCCTCTATTCTGTGCTGGTAAAACTACAACTACCACACCCGGCACTACAACTAGTTTTTAAATTGATGTTTCAAACTTGTTCTTTTTCTTAACTATAAAGAAACATACTCAGTCGGGTGTGGTGGCGCACGCCTTTAATCCCAGCACTCTGGAGGCAAAGGCAGGTGGATTTCTGAGTTCGAGGCCAGCCTGGTCTACAAAGTGAGTTCCAGGACAGCCAGGGCTATAAAGAGAAACCCTGTCTCGAAAAGCCAAAAAAAAAAAAAAAAAAAGAAACATACTCATCGGAGAAAACTAGTCAATTATAAAAAACAAAAAACATAAAGCAAAAAAGTCATATTATCTCACCAGACAGATATTAATCACCGCTAATATTTCTACCCATGTTCTGCAAGGTGTCTGTCTTCTGTGTATAACCATATTGATTAATTTACCAGACCAGATTTTAAGTACCACAGAGAGATCCTGTTTCTCTGGAAGATTCATTTTCTTACATATTTTATGAATATATGTTTAAAGGAGTGAAGAAAATGAGACAGGTGAAAAGAATCAACCTTACTCCATCCATTTCCTTCACTCCTACAACAAACTATGAAAAGCAGTTTAAGGCCGGTCGTGGTGGCGCACGACTTTAATCCCAGCACTCGGGAGGCAGAGGCAGGCGGATTTCTGAGTTCCAGGACAGCCTGGTCTACAAAGTGAGTTCCAGGACACCCAAGGCTATACAGAGAAACCCTGTCTTGAAAAACCAAAAAAAAAAAAGAAAAGAAAAGCAGTTTAAGAGCATTATCCAGGACAAAGCATAGTGCTTATGTACTCAGTAAAAGCATAGTGCTTATATACTTAGTAAAAGCATATTGCTGGGCTGGTGAGATGGCTCAGCAGGTAAGAGCACCCGACTGCTCTACCGAAGGTGATGAGTTCAAATCCCAGCAACCACATGGTGGCTTACAACCACCCATAATGAGATCTGACGCCCTCCTCTGGTGCGTCTGAAGTCAGCTATAGTAACTTATGAAGAAGAAGAATAAACTAATCCTTGGACCGGAGAGACCATCCGAAGCAAGTGGGGCTGTCCGAAGCGAGCGGGGCCAGCCGGAGCGAGCGGGGCCGAACAGGGACGGCTGGAGCGAGCAGGGCTGGCCGGAGTGAGTAGGGCCGAATGGAGCGAACGGGGTTGACCGGAACGAGAAAAAAAAAAAGCCTATTGCTTATGTACTTAGTAAAAGGACTTTTAAGAGATTGTTTTTCAACCCTTGAAGAGACTTTGAGAGGTAAAGGAATACCAGAAAGTTTGATCTACAATTACTGACCTTACAAAAATATCTTCTCTACACATTACATAAAACAATAATCTGGACTAGTAAAATAGTTCAGCAGGTAAAAGTGCTTCCCATGCAATCCTGGCTACCTGAGCTTGATCCCAGAAACCCAGGGTTCAACTCCCAAATCCCAACCTCCACATATATGCCATAGTATACAGAAATATATGATGATAATAAGTAAAATTGTACAAGGTATTTTTAAAAGAACAATTTAACTTATGTACTTGTAAGTAAATTTGTGCTGGTCAGGCATGATGACATATGGCCATAACCCCAATACCTAGGAAGCTAAGGTAAGAAGATCAGGCTGTTCAAGTCTAGTCTTGGCTACACATGTTCAAGGAAGGCTATCCTAAGTTCCTTGAGATGCTGTCTCAAAACAAGTTGAGAATTTAATCAGCCTATAAATACTTAGATTTAAACACCAAACAGTATAGAGAGTACTGGTGCAAACGGCTATCTGACCTTACTGCAGAGTTTTCAGTCTATATCTAAGCCTGATATCAAACCCTCTATACAACATCTCCAATAATAGTGGTCTCAAATCCTTGTGGGATCTAAGATGCATAAAAAAGAACACACACACACACACACACATATACTTTTTTTAAAGAGAGAAATTGTGTAGCCCTGGCTGTCCTGGAAATTGTTCTGCAGACCAGACTAGCCTGAAACTCAAGAGAACTCAGGCCTGTCTCTGCCTCCTCGGTACTGGGATTAAAGATGTGTGCCACCACTGCCCAACAGAAAGAATCTTCTATATCAAACTGCACAAGATAAAAAAAAGATACCTGGCACCTTACAAAGCAACCTTCGACATTAAGCATTTCATTCCTTTTAGTTAACAAAAAGAAAACCACTCAAGCTGCTTAATTATAATCTCTTTTCACAATCTCTAAGATTTTAATTATCTTTCTTTTATTTCTTTTTTTTGAGATAGGGTTTCGCTGTATCACCTGGCTGTCCTGGAACTCACTCCGTAGACCAGGCTGGCCTCGAACTCAGAAATCCGCCTACCTCTGCCTCCCAAGTGCTGGGATTAAAGGCGTGTGCCACGATGACCATACCAAAAAAAAGTTCCCTAGATGGAAAAGAGGGGGAGACTTTTTTTTTTTCTAACCAAAAAAAAAAAAAAATGTTTTCTGTGGGCTGGAGAGATGGCTCAGTATTTAAGAGCACTGAGTTCAATTCCCAGCAACCACATGGTGGCTCTCAACCATGTGCAATGAGATCGGATGCCCTCCTCTGAGTGGCTGAAGACAGCTACAGTGTACTCATATAAAATAATACTTCATAACTTATGGGTGAAGGGACACCAAGTCAAAAACAACTTAAAAAGTTATCAATGGGAATGGAGACATGTACTTCGAACCCTAGTACTTAAGAGATATAAGCAGGAGAATCTCAAGTTCAAGGCCAACTTGGGCTACAGAGACAGACTGAGGCCAGCCTGAGAAACTTAGTGAGATCCTGTCTCAAAATAAAAAGCAGCAAGCTGAATGGAACTACACCTCAGTGGTAGCGCTCACCTAGATGAGTAAAACCTTGGGTTCAATTCCCAGGCCAAAAATAAGGAGGAGCAGTCATCACCATCACACCTCAGTGAAGCATTTTTAAAATGGAATAGACCAGGCCCTTCCAAATGGAGAGCTGAAACAACAGGCCATTGTGGTCCTTTGCAAAGGATAGCAACCAGCAATTCATTTCTTTACTAAATCTCCAAAACCAAACACAGAAGAACAAGGATGCTTTATAGGAGAACTGCTTTCACAAACCATGTTCTACTCTACATACGCTCAATTGTTCCTAAGAGAAGCAGACTGTTTATAGTCTTCCTTACCTTTTTGTCTTTTTCTAATTCAATTAGTCAGCAATAACATCAAGTATTAAGTTGATGATTTAGGTGTACATATCAAAATCCAACTAAACAGAATCATTTGTATAACTGGAGAAATGTCCAATTAAGAGGCAGGTGGATCTCTGAGTTCCAGTCCAGAATACTCTATATAGTCGTTCTTTTAGCCTAGCCAGTGACATGGTGAAACCCAGTCTCAAAAAAAGAAAAATACAAATTTCCACCTTAGAAATATTAAGCATTGACAGCTAGAGCAGAATACAATATACCTCAAGAGATGTCCCACTAGTTGAAAGAAAAATGGATTTGAGCTTCATTTATAACTCTCATCCATGTTGGTTCTGTGTCTTCCATCTCATAAAACACAAATACATAGTTTGTAAATTAAACACCAAGATATTAAAGATTAGTGCTCAAACCTTTGTACTGATGGTGTAAGCAACCAAAAAGCCTAAACATCAGAGGCCTAAAGTACTGCTTTATCATATAATTTTTACCCCTCCACAAAGTTAAACTATAGAGGTTAAGTCTTGGTGCTGAAAAGAGAACAGAAAAAACTAACCCACTTTAATGTCAGAATTACAAACTATAATCGGTAAACTGCTAGTATGAATGCATGGAAATAGGTTCTAACATGTTGATAGAAAATTAAGACATCTATCCTATCAATATAATACCTTCAATATATCCAAATTTTAAAACACCTCTATTTCAAAGGATGGAGGTTCTAAGCATTGTTCAAAAAAAGAAAAAACAACAACAAAAAAACAACCATATCCTTTGACCTGAGAAGCAAACTTACAAGATAAAGAAAACAGCATAGCTGCAGAAATGTCCACACAAGCTCATCACAGCACTATTTAAAAGGAAATTTAAGGCAATGTAAATTAACAAAAAATTCTATGATTATAGAATATGATCACAGGATAATCTCCATCATGAGAATATAAATTTCACATGGAAAGCTTTTCTTGTAAGTATTCCAATTGATAACAAATAATAAAAGAGTTAATAATTGTTAAAGTCAAGTCGACTAGACCACCTCTACTTTTTTTTTTTTTTTTTTTTTTGGTTTTTCGTGACAAGGTTTCTCTGTATAGCCCTGGCTGTCCTGGAACTCACATTGTAGACCAGGCTGGCCTTGAACTCAAAAGTCCACCTGCCTCTGCCTCCCAAGTGCTGGGATTAAAGGTGTGTGCCACCACGCCCAGCTCATCTCTACTTTTATGTATTCTCTAGGAATGATTCAACTGGTTTGACATTGGGTTGGTTGCTTGGGTTTGGGAATGTGTTTTGTTTGTTGGCTTTTTCTGACAGAATCTCCTGTAGCCCAAGCAGGCTCTAAATTCACAATGTAAATAAAGCCTTAACTGATCCTCTTGCATCCACCTCCCAAGTGCTGAGCTTTCACAGGTGCACTGCCACACCCAGCATATCTTGTAGGATTTTTACAATGAACATATACTATATCATTCTGAATCAAAAATAAATTTTCTTTAAAAGCAAACTATATGAGAGGTGATGTGAAGAGTAGAGGAAGAGAGAGAGTAAAGGGGGGGTAGGTAAATATCCTATGTGGAATCTAAATTTAACATTATACATGTTATCATACACGTATATGCGTGCGTGTGTGTGTGTGTGTGTGTGTGTGTGTGTGTGTGTGTATGAATGACATGAAATCAGAAGAGGTGGGAAAAGGCCACCATAGGAAGTGGGGAGCAAAGGGCAACGGGCAAATGAATTTACATGCAAAGTACAAGGTTATATAAATGAAATTTTTTTTTCTCCCTTGTTTCGGTCAACCCCACTCGCTCCCCCGTACAGCCCCGCTCGCTCTGGCCAGCACTACTCGCTCCAGTGGGCCCCGCTCGCTCCGATCGGCTCCGCTTGCCCCCCCACCCCCCACCCCCCCTTTGTCTCAAAATACAACATGAGCAGTTGTCAAAGACTGGCACCAAAGGCTAATTTCTAGCCTCTGTTCAAATGCACATACATACATACATACATACATACATACACCTGCACATATGGATGCAGCCCTAGAGCTGGCCTGGAGCTCACTATGCAGACCAGACTGTGCTCAAACTCAGAAATCCTCATGCCTCTGCTTCCAGAGTGCTAGGATTTAAGGTGTATGCCATGCTCAGTACAAACTTGGATAATAATAATGAAGAATTCCCAAATCAACAGTTTTATCATTAGCAATGTACTAACTTAAGGATAAGTCCTTTTTAATGCTTTTTTTCAGTAACCACACTGACTTCATTACCCTGCAATATGCCACTTGCCTTTCAGAAAACACAGTTCTGGGGCTGGAGAAATTGTAGAGGTCCTGGGTTTGGTTCCCAGAAACCACAAGGAAGCTTATAATCATCTGTAACTCCAGATCCAGGGGATCTGACATCTCTCTGACCTCTGCAAGCTCCTGCACATACATGGCATACACACATACACATAAATTTTTTTTTTTTTTTTTTTTTTTTTGTTTTTCGAGACAGGGTTTCTCTGTGTAGCCCTGGCTGTCCTGGAACTCACTCTGTAGACCAGGCTGGCCTCAAACTCAGAAATCCGCCTGCCTCTGCCTCCCGAGTGCTGGGATTAAAGGCGTGTGCCACCATGCCTGGCTACACATAAAATTTTTTTTAAAAAAATTTTTTTAAAGAAACAAAAACACACTTCTATAACTTTTACACAGAACATGCTAAGCTCTTTGCTCCAACCACCTTCCACCACAACTCCAAAATAAGAAAGGAGATCAAATACAGTGAAGTGTATTCCACTTGATCCTTATGGCATTTAAATAGATGGCTTTACTTCAATTCCAATTCCCAACCAGGACTCACCCTGCAAGATGGGCTCCACTCTACTGCAGCCCCTGCAACCCCATGACTCTTTCTGTAACAGATACAAGTACTCAAGGGTTTCTCCACTTCAGCTGACTTCCCAGTGGCATCAGGAAATTCTGCATTTAACATGTTCCTGGTTGACTTCTGCTCACTAGCCAACTCTGTTTATTAGGGGGGTCAAGGAAGAGACAGGGTTTCTCTGTGTAGCCCTGGCTGTCCTAGAACTCAGTTTGTAGACCAGGCTGTCCACGAACTCAAGAGATGCACCTGCCTCAGCCTCCTGAGTGTTGGGATTAAAAGCATTAACCACCACTGCCTGGGTAGACAATTCAACTCTTTCATGAAAAACTTTTTATTTCCTCGTTCTGGTCAACCCTACTGGTCTGCCCCGCTCACTCCGGTCAACCCAGCTCGCTCCGGCCATCCCAGTTCAGGTAAGTACACTATAGCTGACTTCAGACACACCAGAGGAGGGGAGGGTGTCAGATCTCATTACGGGTGGTTGTAAGCCACCATGTGGTTACTGGGATTTGAACTCATCACCTTCGGAAGAGCAGTTGGGTGCTCTTACCCGCTGAGCCATCTCACCAGCCCCATGAAAAACTTTTTAAAAAAGAATTCTAGCTGGGCGTGGTGGCACACGCCTTTAATCCCAGCACTGGAGAGGCAGAGGCAGGTGGATTTCTGAGTTCGAGGCCAGCCTGGTCTACAGTCTGAGTTCCAGGACAGCCAGGGCTATACAGAGAAACCCTGTCTCGAGAAAGAAAGAAAGAAAGAAAGAAAGAAAGAAAGAAAGAAAGAAAGAAAGAAAGAAATCTAATGCAATAGGATTCTATCGCTACATTTTCTAGCTTGTTTTTCATGTGTCATTCCACTTGCTCTTCCCTCATAACCTGTGAAATAAGAAGACATTGTTCTTCCTTTAATAATGATGGAATGCTCTATGGCTCGCCAGAAACAAAGGAGCTAAGGAGCAGCACTAGGCAGACTCGAGACTTCCACTATCACACTAAAACAATCTTTATTTTTATCAAATAAAACTTTAAAATGTCAACTTTAAAATGTTTTTAGTTAGCCGGGTGTGGTGGCGCACGCCTTTAATCCCAGCACTCGGGAGGCAGAGGCAGGTGAATCTCTGAGTTCGAGGCCAGCCTGGTCTACAAAGTGAGTGCCAGGACAGCCAGGGCTGTACAGAGAAACCCTGTCTCGAACCCCCCCCCAAAAAATGTTTTTAGTTTCTTCATACAGTACAAAAATGAAAATGAAAGCACACCAGTATCAAGATTACAAAATTAAGATTAAAAATAGCAATGGCATGTAGTAGTAGTCTTGAATTACTGGGGACCCTAACTCAATCCAATATCGATGTGACTTCATACTTAATTATAAATTGGTTTCACTGATTATGAAATTACATAGAAATTTACCACCAATTCTCTAAGGAGCTAGCTTAGGAGAAAGATGGTACTGACAGCCAAATCTGCAACCTGAGTCTCCCCCCACCCACCCCCGCACCCCGACACACATGATGGAGAGAATCAACTCCTACAAGCTGTCCTCTGACTACACATGTGCACCATTGCATGTGTGCACCTACACTCATACTCAGAAATAGACATAATTTCTAAAACGTAAAAATAAATTCACTATTTAAAAAATATATATATGGGTAATCCGTAAGAAACAACTGGACATGCCGGGTGTGGTGGCGCACGCCTTTAAATCCCAGCACTTGGGAGGCAGAGACAGGCGGATTTCTGAGTTTGAGGCCAGCCTGGTCTACAAAGTGAGTTCCAGGACAACCAGGACTACACAGAGAAACCCTGTCTCGAGAAAAAAAAAAAAAAAGAAACAACTGGACATAAAGTGTGCACAAACTTCTCCCAAACATTCTTAGAATTGTGTCTTCATACCAGATTATGAAGTGCCCCCTGTGAAACTGACTCAATTTCAACATGAAGAGAATTACAACAGCATAAGAGTGCTGTTTCTGCATACTTGCAACATACACTCAATTTCCTGAGCACTTTTGGGAAATGTATAAAATCCATAAGCTAAAAGCAAAACTCAAGAACAGAATACTTTCTGAAATCTTAGGACAAATTAATAAGAGTCTTTTTTCTTTTTTTGTTTCTTGTGTGTGTGTGTGTGTGTGTGTGTGTGTGTGCATATGTGTGTCAGTGCACACATGTGGAGGTCAGACAACTTAAAGAGTTTTGTGGCAGGGCATGGTGGCACACACCTTTAATCCCAGCACTTGGGAGGTAGACGCGGGTGGATTTCTGAGTTCGAGGCCAGCCTGGTCTACAGAGTGAGTTCCAGACAGCCAGGGCTACACAGACAAACCCTGTCTCGAAAAACCAAAAGAAAAAAAAAAAAAAAAGAGTTTTGTTCTCTCCTACCACTACAAGTTGTCAGGCCCTGAAGTATGTGTCTTTACCGAGTAAGCCATCTCTCCTGCTTCTGTTTCCATTTTTTAAGACAGGATCTTCCTATAAAGCCCTGGCTAATGTGGTACTTGCTTATGTGACTGGCCCACAGTCATCTCAAACTCTTGGCAATTTTAGCCTGAGTTGTTATTTCTTTTAAATTCATATATTTAAAAAATATATATTTAAAATGTGTAAAGACTTGGCCTCAGTATGAGCTCTAAATTATGTAAATGAGGAAACTCGAGTACAGAGATGTAATATCCCAACAGCCATTAATGCCACAATGACCCAGACCTACCCAGCAGTACAGAATGGCCATCTGTCTATACCACCTCTAAAGTCAGTAAAATGTGTCAACACCTAAAGTTTTAAATGCATTAAGACTTAAAGAGAGAACGAAAATCCCTTTTCAATGTAAGACATCAAGTAATTTTTAATAACTAACACTAGTGTTTCTCATACCAATACTATTCATTTGTTTAAAAAAAAAATCTGGAGAGAAAATTCTGTGAGAACTATGGTAAGTAGTGGGGATATCAGGAAACAAAACAGACAAGGTTTCTGGTCTTAGTAAACAATTGTGTGAGTCTCTCTATGATATGTCAGAATACAACCCCATGCAACTGGTAACACTTTCTTCCACCTCTTCCAAAACTGTAACAATCCTCAACACACCTTTAAATATGAATCTATCTCTTGGTAACTCAGAATTCCACTTTACCACAGTAAGTATAAACTAGTGCTGTTAAGAGGGTTTTTAAACTGACTATACCATACCTCACAGCCTGGAGCAAATTTCAAGAACTTGTCACAACCTACAGTACACCTTCCAGGTCCACAACCCTGGTCTCAAATGACTGTAACACACCCTGCTACCCCCCACTTTACTGGAAACCTGAGCCAGATGGTTTAGAAGTAACTACAATGTTGGCATGTTAGAAAGCACCTTTAGGAGCCCTCTGTGGGCCAGAAGCAGACTTCAGGCCTCACTTCCTTTACTTTCCCCTAGGTCTTTGGTGTATCTCTGGACATGCATTCAGCTATACAACATTTAATTTGATAAAATGTGTTCTGATGCGTTGTGAACAAATTCATTATGCTGCTCACAGTTATCTAAAAAGTAAAAATGGTAGGGGTGAAACATGTCTTCATAGGCAATCACTCTAACCTTCTAGAAGCTTCCAAATTTAGTTTAATAACATATTGCATAGCGTTTACCCAAAACGGAGTCATTCTGTAAACTCTTCTACTAAGTCAGGTCATGGAAAAGAAGTCTTTAACTGACCATCAACGCATGTTATTTGGTTTCCAAGTAAAAAACACAGAAACATTGCAGAATCTCAAAGAAGGCCTCCTTCACATCCCCACAAACAAGATCATTTTGATACAGAACCATTCAGTCGTAACTTCTGACGGCTCACTGTTCACACGAAAAACGAGGCTGAGCCTCCACTACAAGAACATATGCACTTTTAATACAATAAATAAATAAATAAATAAAACCCAAATGTCAAAAAGCCAAGTGGATGCCAAGATAGTAAGAATAAAAATGTAAACTTCATTCTGACGATGACTGAACATTAATATCTAACAGAAACTTGTGTGTAAAACTCACAAGTGAGATGATCAGACTCCTGATGGCCTAATAGAGTGCGCAAACTCTACTTCCAATTTTTGAAATAAGTTTTCTGGCCCCAACAATACCATCTTGGGTCATAAAATGCAATACATCCAGTACAATTTCAACCCAAGAAATAATACTGATCTTTTGCAGAGCTACTTGAGCAGTGTTCCCCGAGCACCTTCAACCACCCTGGACCTTCGTTCCCCTTCAAGCACTACCAGGTCAGGAAGATGCCCTGCTGCAGTTAGGCTGAGGCCCGCACAGCTCGCCCGTGGTTTCCAACAGCACGACCTCCGGCCTCTCGCCACTAAGGACTCCCACAGTCTCGACCGGGGCCTCGGGCCACACGCTCACCTCCCGGAGGCCCGGGAGCGTTTTCCAGGGCGCCCCAGCCGCAGCTCCCAATACTCCGAGTGCTACCCACAGCCAGGTTCAGGATGGCGGCCGAGCTCGGCGACCCCGCCTCCCCCGACTCTCCCGACCGGGCCTCGGTGCTCCATTCCGAGAGCTTGCCCGGGGAGGCCGCGGCCAACCCAGCCCTCGGCCCGCCGCCGCCTCCCCGGCCGTTGACAGCCGCCGCACCCGGCCCAGGCCCGCCCCTCCTCCAGCACCTCCTCGCCACCGGAGCCGGCGGGTGGGCTTCTTACCAGGCGGCAGGACATGGCGAGAGGCCCGCCACCGCACGGCCTCCTCCGCCACCCCAGGAGGCTGCCAGCCAGGGTCGGCGGGGGCCAGCGCCTGGGCCGCTGGAGCGTCTCCGCCGGCTGCTCTGCCTCTGCCGCCGCCGCCGCCGCCGCCGCCGCCGCCGCCGCCGCCGCCGCCGCCGCCGCCGCCGCCGCCTTCTCACAACCACAACAACATGGCGGCAGCGGCCACACAGAGCGCGCTCCTGAGACCGATCCGAGTTGAGAGCGGGGGCGCGCGCGCACGCTCCGGCGCGCTGTCCGTGGTGGGGAGGGGGGGGGGAGGACTGGCCGTCACGGGATGGACGAGGGCGGGGCCTGGCTCGTTGGTCACGCCCCAGGATGTGGGCGGGACTGCAGGTCCTGGAATGTGGCTGCAGAGAAGCGTCAGGAGGAAGAATAGAAAAATGAGAAATGAATAAATAAACCGTTACAAATTGAGAAAAAGAAAAACAAGGTTTAGAAAGATTTTCAGGCTTCTTTTCCAACTTAATGGACCAAGACAGCACTTCAGCTTACTCTACTTTCTATTAAAACTAAGAACAGTAGTGATATTTCCCCAGCAAGTATAGTCAATATAAAACTAACTTAAAGGTGGGGGGAAGGGGGGGGGAAACCTAACTTAATACGGTGCATGTAAATATAGTGTGCTATAAGTTATGCCCAGAATACAAGTTCAAACTGCCTCAACGTCAGCTCCTAATTTAAAAAAAAAAAAATCTCAGTGCTCAAAGAAAAGCAAGGGGGAAAAAAATCCCTACTTACACTGGCCTCCAGAAGAATCCCATAATCTTAACACTTTAATCCCTTATCTTAGGTCAGCAGTTCTTGGGTCTCAAATGTCCTGAACCTCACATATTTACATTATGATTCATGGTAGTAGAAAATTACAGTTATAAATTAGCAAGGAAAATAAGTTATATGGTTGGGAGTCAGCACATGTAAGGACCTGTATGAAAGGGTCACAACAGTTAAAAGGTTGAGAGCCACTGGCTTAGGTCCTAACAAAACCTCAGAGATATTTCACTTCCTCAGATGAATTTTAACATGACCTTGATTTTTTTTTCAGAAGACAAGTAAATGAAATTTATCCCTGTATTTGTTAAATTGTTTGTCCCCCCTCCCAATTATTTGTTTCTTTGTATTCAACATTATTGCCTCTCTGCCCCCACTGGAGTTTAAGAATAATTAGAAAAAAAGGATGCTGTCTTATTTGTCATTTGGTCTCCTGCACCTAAAATTGTACAACCCAATTAGGAATTATACAAATCTCCTAATCATGGAAGAGCAAGTATTTATATTTATCTATTGAATCTTCATAAATGGTCAGGGCTATCTTTATTTTACAAATAAAAAAAAAGTTAAACCCAGAATAAGTTGAATTTAACTAAAACTTCAAACCTAGGCCCAGCCAACAACACAACTGTCCTATTACGCTCTGGGTTATGCTACCCACCACATCACAGAATCTCAAGAAAAGTATTACATCATAGATTAGCTAGCAAAGACTTCCCATCGCTCTGCAAGAACCAGTCTTCCTCCTCTTCAATGCAGCTGATTGTGTCTCAGTTTTCACCTTCACTAGAAAAGCACAAGGCTAAATTTGAAGTACAATGATTGCACCTCTTGGAGATATATATATATATATATATATATATATATATATATATATATATATAAAAATTTATGTTGATACCAATAAACTCTACACTTTCATTTATAATCCACTGTCCTGGTTTCCCATTGTGTATATTCTCCTGGCTTTTGTGGGACAGGAAAAGAAATAGAACATCAAATAGACACACAGAGTAGACAGACTGCCAGCCGTGGGTGAGCTGAACTGGAGCTAGTACTTCACTGCCAGAACTATCTCCTGTTGGATAGCTGGACACTAATAAAGTGTCTCCGGGCAAACAACTCAAGCAATAGAAAATTCACACCTACTCCACCATCCCACAGTTCCCACAGTCCACATGAAAATGAGTCCAATGGCTCAGCTTGTCGATTTCCTCTCTGTTTATCAACAATAACAATTTGCTTTTTGATCTGGAATGAGAAAGGAAATCTTTGACTGAATCCTTGACCAGTATTTAAAATGTTTGAAGGAATTTTCCTGTACCCTTGAATTCATGGTGTGCACCGAATCTTTTAGTGTGCACTAAACCACTTCAACCTTCGATGTAGATGAAACGAGAAAGCCAGAGTTTGAACTCAAGCAATCTGCTGATGAGGGACATTTATGAACATCACACTACCCTTCCTCTCCACTACTGAAAGCCTAGAAGGCAGATATTACAAAATTATCTCTAAATACAAAAGAGCAAACTCTGCATGGCCTGGAAAACTCGTTTCACGGGGCTGAGGATGCAGACTGTGTGGTGAGCGTACACCAGGCCCTATTTTTAACAAGCAGAAAAAAAAAAAACAAAACTTTCTAGCCAGGGCGTGGTGGAGCATGCCTTTAATCCCAGCACTCGGGAGGTAGAGGCAGGTGGATTTCTGAGTTCGAGGCCAGCCTGGTCTACAAAGTGAGTTCCAGGACAGCCAGGGCTATACAGAGAAACCCTGTCTTGAAAAAAACAACCCCCCCCAAAAAAAAAAAAACAAAAAAACTTTTCTATATTCAAAATAGGATTACAGTGACATTGATAACATTAATGAGAATATAATTACTTTAGCAAAAATGCCTGAAAGTAATTATTTTTAAAAAACAATGTAGTGCATATGCCATTATCTGAATCATTACTTTTATTCTGTATCCAATGATAGGAATCTAAAACAAGGTGAGCATAGCACTGTGTGTGCTTGAATTAAAATTTCCAGTAAGTATAAAAATATCTCACAGGATTTTTCTGATGGCAGCACATGGTACCTCTACTAATGGAAATGGATCAGTTTCATTTCAGCTCTAATTCAGTGTGGAGCAATGGCTTTTTTTTTTTTTTTTTTGGTTATTCAAGACAAGGTTTCTCATAGCCCTGGCTGTCCTGGAACTCACTTTGTAGACCAGGCTGGCCTCGAACTCAGAAATCCACCTGCCTCTGCCTCCCCAGTGCTGGGATTAAAGGCGTGTGCCACCACGCCCGGCTGAGCAATGGCTTTTAAAGCATGGCCCACAGGTTCTTCAGGTAACCTGAAATTCTCAGGGGTCTATTTGGGTTCAAACTCTTTTCATAATAATACCAATTGATCACTTGTCTTCTTACCGTGTTGATATTTATACCAATGGCACAAAAGGACCAGTTTCACTGCTGCTGCTTTGTCCGGATCAAGGCGGTGCTACAGTGTGTTCCGCTGGCCATTGTATCCTTAACAAAGTGCACTGGTACTAAACAATATGTCAGTTTCACTTAAGAATGTCCTGTATTGAGAAAAAAAAAAAAGGAGGCCTAATTTAATTGGCTCTTTGATGGCAAGCCTTTCACTCTTCCAGATGGTGATATAAAAATTCCATATAATGCACATTTTTTAACAGGTTATTGAGCTGAAATTCACAGGTCAATTAGCCATGTTAAAGCAAACTAACCAGTGGCATCTAATACCACCCCAGTGTCCTGTATTCCCCCTTCTGCCACCCCAGTATCCTGTACCCCTACCTTTCTCCCACACCAGTGTCCTATACCCTCCCTGTCTCCCACCCCAGTGCTTTCAGAACTCTCAAATGAAATGTGATGTTGTACTAGCAGCTGTTCCCTAAATTATCTCGAGGAAGGAGCACTATTTTTACAGGAAAAAAAATGGTTAACATGCAACATCCAGTTTCTAGTATTTTGTTAGTTGGCTTGTCTCTAAACATATATTATGTTTCTCACAAATAGAACTTATTGTATTTGTTACCAGTGATAAAATTACTGCCTAATTATGTTTTTCGTGAACTTGAATGTCCTGTCATAAGTCTGACTGCTTCACAAGACATAAAGACTTTTCTACTGAAGGTTAGGCACACCTTTATTCCCAGCCCTTGGAAAGCAGAGTCAGGTAAATGGATCCCTGAGTTCAGGGTCAGCCTTGTGTGCAGAGCAAGTTTCAGGACGCAGAGAAACCCTGTCTCAAAATGAAATGAAAGTGTTTTACACTGAGATGAGATCTCACTGGCAAAAGTGAATATTTCATAACACAGAATTAAATGAGCCGAGAGAGTCACATAAACCAGTGAACTAATATTTTACATAGGATCAACTCATGCTACCAGATGGTGCCATTCCAAGTGGAAGACAGACCAGTGAACTTTAGTGCAGCAGAATGCTAGAAGTTCATTGGTACAAATCACCCAGACAGAAACTTTAGACTCTGGCAAGTCTTAGTACATTGAGAAAAAAATACCCACAAATATCTTATTTGTATGAGACAAGATTGTTTTGAGTACCTTCACTAGAGCAGATTGCCACAAACCAAACGCAGATGCGAGTATAACAGTGCAGGTTTCACAGGCATTCTCAGGTTTTTTGTTTTTTGTTTTTGTTTTTGTTTTTGAGACAGGGATTCTCTGTATAGTCCTGGCTGTCCTGGAACTCACTCTGTAGACCAGGCTGGCCTTGAACTCAGAAATCTGCCTGCCTCTGCCTCCCAAGTGCTGAGATTAAAGGTGTGTGCCACCACTGCCCAGCGCATTCTCAGTTTTTTAAAGAAAAAATTCATTGGCATTGGGAGAAGGATGTATAGTGGTATTCGGGAGAAATTGAAGGGGGCAAATGGGGTATATAACGACCCTATTGTATTGCGTACAAGTATAAATGTTTCAAATAATAAAAAGTAAACAAAGAAATAAATGTAAAATAGAGTAAGCAGCAACAACAAACACTACCAAAGAAACAGAACCTCTGTAACATTGCTCTAAGCAATGAATTTATTTTATTTTGAGATAAGGTCTCTATACAGATCCCTGACTGTCCAAGAACTCACTATATAGATCAGGCTGGCCAAGAACTAACAGAGATCCACCTGCCTCTATCTCCCAAGTACTGGGATTAAAAGTATGTGTCAGCCGGGCGTGGTGGCGCACGCCTTTAATATCAGCACTCAGGAGGCAGAGGCAGGCGGATTTCTGACTTCAAGGCCAGCCTGGTCTACAAAGTGAGTTCCAGGAAAGCCAGGGCTATACAGAGAAACTCTGTCTCAAAATACCAAAAAAAAAAAAGTATGTGTCACCATGCTCAGCCTGATTTTTTTGTTTAAATATGGCCCACAAAGCATAAACAAAATTAGCAAAAGAGATTACATCAAACCAAAAAGCTTCAGTATAGATAGCAAAGAGTAATAGTGAACAGACAATTTAGAGAATATGAGACTATATTTGCAAACCATGTACCTAGGAAAAATACAACGTATTCAAGGAATTCAACTTAAGAATAAGCAAACAAGGGCTGGTGAGATGGCTCAGCGGGTAAGAGCACCCGACTGCTCTTCCGAAGGTGATAAGTTCAAATCCCAGCATCCACATGGTGGCTCACAACCATCCGTAACAAGATCTGGCGCCCTCTTCTAGAGTGTCTGAGGACAGCTACAGTGTACTTACATATAATAAATAAAATAAATCTTTAAAAAAAAAAAAAAAAAAAGAATAAGCAAACAAGATCCCTGACTGTCCAAGAACTCACTATATAGATCAGGCTGGCCAAGAACTAACAGAGATCCACCTGCCTCTATGTCCCAAGTACTGGGAGATGAAAAATAAATTGAAGGTGTGAACAGACATTTCTCAAAGAAGACATGGCTAGCTGCAGTGGCACTCACCATTAATCCTAGCCCTTGAAAAGCAGAGGCAGGCAGATCTCTCTGCTTTCAAGACCAGCATGGTCTACATAGCAAATTCTAGGTCAGCTAAAACTGAATAGTAAGACACTGTTTCAAAACAAAACAAAGCAAAACCAAAGACAAGTGGCCAGATGGTATATGGAAAAAAGTGTCCAACTTCACTAATTATCCAGGAAATGTACATTAAAACAAGAGTGTACACTCAGAGGAGATGGCTGAGTGGATAAAAGTGCTCACTGCACAGGAATGAGGAACTGAATCTGGACTCTAATGCCCATGTAAAAAGCCAGGCACAGCAGAGAATGATAGGACAGGAGGACCCAGGGGCTTAATGAGCAAGCAGTCTAGCCAATCAGTAAGCTCCAGGTTCAGAAAGAGATGCTGTCTCAAAAAGTAAGGTGATGCACAGTAGATCAAACATCAAACATTGACCTCTGGCCTCCACACACATATATCACATGCACACACGCACACACACACACACACACACACACACACACACACACACATACACACACGCACACGCACACAGAGTTCACAAAGAGTCAAGGTATATGGCTCAATGGTAAATGTATGCTTGCGTGCTTAGCATGAGCAAGGCCTCGACCAAGCATCCCGCACCACTGCATGCCTAAATAAATCCACATTAAGCCGGGCGTGGTGGCGCACGCCTTTAATCCCAGCACTTGGGAGGCAGAGGCAGGCGGATTTCTGAGTTCAAGGCCAGCCTGGTCTACAAAGTGAGTTCCAGGACAGCCAGGGCTAAACAGAGAAACCCTGTCTCGAAAAGCCATAAAATAAATAAATCCACATTAAGAAAGAATGCAATGCCTTTTAGAATGGCCATTATCAACAAGGCAGACAAACAAATGCTGGTGAAAATATAGAGAAAAGGGGAACTTCAGTGTTGGCTGGAATGTCCATCAGGAAAGCATTATGTATAACAAATGAAGAGAGTTCCAAAAATTAAAGTAGAGCTGTGCTATAACCCAGTCATCAGAGTGCTGCCTAGCATGCATGAAACTCTGGTTTGACACCCACCCATGACCACATAAACTTGGAGCATTGGCACATACTTGTAATTCTAGCACTTGGAGGGTTGGGACGGCAGGGTCAGAAGGTCAAGATCATCCTTGGCTACACAGTGAATTTGAAGCCAACCTGGACAACACCATATCATGTCCAAAAAGCTAAAAATAGAAGCAGAACAGGATCAGCATCTGAGTACTGGGTACATATTCAAAGGAAACAACGTTGTCATGTGTAGAACAAAAAAATATCTACAATTTGTATTCATTGCAACATCATTCACAATAGCCAAGCAGTGGAAAGAATCATGTGAGAATGCACATCCCAACAGTAGACGAATGGATAAAGAAAATGTGGTCTATATACAATGGAATGCTGTTCTGCTCAAAGAAGAAGAAAACCACATTACTTCCAATAAGATAGATGATTTGGAGAATATTATGCTAAGTGAAATAAGCCAGATGCAGGTAAGTAGAGGATACACTCATGGATACATAGAATCTAAAAGGAGTCTGTCCTAAAGCAACTGAGGGAAATGGTAGTCATAAGAGGCTGAGACTGGGGGCTGGTGAGATGGCTCCTCGGGTAAGAGCACCCGACTGATCTTCCCAAGGTGATAAGTTCAAATCCCAGCAACCACATGGTGGCTCACAACCATCCGTAACAAGATCTGGCTCCCTCTTCTGGAGTGTCTGAAGACAGCTACAATGTACTCACATATAATAAATAAAATTAAAAAAAAAAAGAGGCTGAGACTGAGACCAACTGGGAAGCTATTGTGTCAAAGGATACACGGCATTCTATTTATTGTACAGTTATAACCCCGCTCGCTCCGCTCGGCCCCCGCTTGTTCCAGTCAGCCCCGCTCGCTCCGATCGGCTCCGCTTGCTCCGGTTGGCCCTGCTCGTTCCGGCCGTTCCCATTCGGCCCCACTCGCTCTGGACAGCCTCGCCTGCTCTGGTTGGTCTCTCCGGTCCAAGGATTCATTTATTATTCTTCATAAGTACGCTGTAGCTGACTTCAGATGCACCAGAGGAGGGCGTCAGATCTTGTTACAGGCGGTTGTAAGCCACCATGTGGTTGCTGGGATTTGAACTCATCACCTTCGGAAGAGCAGTCGGGTGCTCTAACCCGCTGAGCCATCTCACCAGCCGGTGTTAGCATCAAGCTCCACTTAACCTGTGTACCTGCGTTGCCAAGGCAACCACCTTCAATCCCACAGCCCACCTGGCTCAGTCTCCACCCTCGGTGGTATGACGTCATTCTCCCTATAAATGGGGAAGACACCCCCTCCTCGTTCTTTTTACCCTCTTCTTCTCTCTCTTCTCTCCCCCCTCTATCTCTTTCTCCTCTTCTCTGCCCCCTCCCCCACCGGCTCAATAAACCTCTCCACGTGGAACCCCTTCAGCCTGGTCTGCTGCCTGGTTATTCGCCCAAACACACTGATATTTTTACCAATATTGGTGCCGTGACTCGGATTAGAAAGGCGATAAAATCACAGCCACCAGTGCTGAGGGGGAGGGAGGGCCGCCCCCGCAGCGGAAGCAACTTCAGACACAGCATTCCAACACTCCTGCTAAGAATCCCCCTACCCCCTCCGCTCCTCCCTCTAGGTGGAGCCTCTTGGTAGAGCCTCTTCCACCGCAGGCGCGCTGCGCGCCGCTTCTGCCGCGATACTGCGTGGGCCTTTGAGGTGGGGCGTACTGCCCACAGCCGCCACAGCTCCCTGCTCCCACCAGCTCCCACGCAGTGCGCTCAGCCGGCTAGACCGGACGTCTGGCCCTATGGCCTCCTCCCTCCTTCACAGCTTGGCACTAGGGCCTCCCCGCACCACCGCTGGCCCAGGAGCGGCACCGCTGCCCGGCGGAGGAGGGGCCTGCGCAGACAGCTGCATTAACTCTTCGCCTGCTGCCTTGCCGCCTCCGTCGGAGCCGCTGAGAGATCTGGGCAGGGGGCTCCGTTTCACCCCAGCCCCCTGAGCACTGACACCACCCCACTGCCTCCACACCTTGCTCCCTGGGAGGGACACAAACTGCGCGCCCGGGGCTGGGGCTGCCTCTAGAACGCCACAATCCGCCTTTTCTTTCCTTTTTCCCCCACCTCTTCCCTCTAGGCCAGAACTTTAGGTAAAGCCTCTGCCACGTGGCCTGCCTCTGGGCGGGACCCACAAGCACTCACACAAAAGGCCAGTGAGGAGGGGCCAAGACACGGTGTGGCTACTGTTATCTGCCACTTTCCGCCACTAGGGCACACAAACCTTAAGTAAGCTGTGTTACTTCCACGGTCTCATTTAGTGGTTCGCAAAGAATTCCCACCCAGACACCGGCACACAATTGACAGGGCTCACCAGCGGTGGGACAAACCCCAAAATCCTCAGAACAGGGCCTGGCCAGCCCAGACTGGGGACTAAGGGGAAGCGTCCCAGCCAACATAGTATCTTGTCCAACCGGATCCTGCTTTGTCTTCTGAAAGTGCTCTCCTTCTTCACATGGA
>LR753305.1:2033488-2045404 GCA_902729485.2 Mus minutoides | reverse complement strand
GGATTACCAGCCGCTGCCCATAGACAACCACCAAATGGATTCCGATGGTGAAGACATACCCTGACGACGCCCCTAATCAGCAGGAAGTAGCCTAAGAGACACAACGCCCCCATTCCCTCTTCACCATTGGTCTCCCCTCTCTTTTTCTCCCCTTCTTTTATAATAACAAGAAGGGAGGAATGTTAGCATCAAGCTCCACGTAACCTGTGTACCTGCGTTGCCAAGGCAACCACCTTCAATCCCACAGCCCACCTGGCTCAGTCTCCACCCTCGGTGGTATGACGTCATTCTCCCTATAAATGGGGAAGACACCCCCTCCTCGTTCTTTTTACCCTCTTCTTCTCTCTCTTCTCTCCCCCCTTTATCTCTTTCTCCTCTTCTCTGCCCCCTCCCCCACCGGCTCAATAAACCTCTCCACGTGGAACCCCTTCAGCCTGGTCTGCTGCCTGGTTATTCGCCCAAACACACTGATATTTTTACCAATAGCCGGAGGGTAGGTTTTTCAAATGTCCTCACAAAAGGGGACTTGAGGTAATGCATAAGCTAAACAGATTAATTTACTCCTTTCACAGTGTTCAGACATATTAAAAAACCATGTTATAGCTCAGGAATATCTGCAATTTTTGTTTTGTTTTGTTTTTTTGTTTTTCGAGACAGGGTTTCTCTGTGTAGCCCTGGCTGTCCTGGCACTCACTTTGTAGACCAGGCTGGCCTCGAACTCAGAAATCCATCTGCCTCTGCCTCTGCCTCCCGAGTGCTGGGATTAAAGGCGTGCGCCACCACGCCCGGCTCTATCTGCAATTTTTAATTGTCAATTTGAAAAGAGGAAAAAATACAAAATGACCTGACAGTAGTAGTGGCTTATGTAACCCCCAACATTTGGAGGTAGAACCAGAAGACTCAGGATTTCAAACTAACCACAAGTACATAGTGAGTTCAAGGCCAACTGGGCAACACAAAACCCTGTCTCATAAAACCATATAATATAAAGTAAATAAGTAAAATTATCATAAGAAAAGAAAGGCTAAGCTGGATACAGGAGCACACTCCTAGCCCAGCATCTGGAAGGGAGACACAAGAGGATCAGAAAGGCTTCGAGACTCTGGAGCCAAAAAAAATAAAAATAAATAAAATCTAAATGTGAAGCCAAAAGCCTGTAATCTCAGAACTTCGGGACAGAGGCAGGAAGATGGGAAAGCAACAAAAGCCAAAAAAAATTAGCCTAGAGAAAAATAGGAAGTCAATCGTAGTAAAAACCAGATTGTGTAAAAATGCATCTGTATGGAGCCCAAATAGCTGGGCTTTGCAAAACGCTGGTGATAGAGCTTTTTAAAATATCAAGCTGTGTGTGGCTTTCATAGGTAAAACAGGTGGCTGAAGGAGTTAAATGAGTTAGCACACGTTCAAGGGACTTCTATTGTCCTCTGAAGAGAGCTACCTGCAGCCTAGCATCAGAGAAGACTGACAGACCAACTGTGGGAGGTAGAAGGCCTGGCTCACTGACTCACAGACTCATCCCATCTCACCGGTAGAGCCTCAGTTTTCCCATCCAGTAAATGACAGGGTAGGGTGTCATATCCTCTGGAGCCTGCCAGGCCTTCCCACCATCCTCTCATTAAAGGATCAGCCTTATTTGTTTGATGACTGCATCAGAAAAATCACAGATTCTCTCCTGGAAAGGACTCAAGAGCAAGATGTCTCCCTAGCACCCACATCCTCCCATTTCACAAATTAATAAACCGAGGCCTAGAGAAGTTAAACAATTAGTTTAGCCACATTGCCAAGAGTGGGCGAGAAAATGGCAGCTCTTTGTTAAGATCCCTCAGGGAAAAGAAAGGACATTGTCTCTTCTTTGAGAAACGACTCTGAGGTTTGGCAGTTTAGCTACTGTGTGCTTTTCACAAACACCACAGTCCCATGGGGATACAAATCTCACTTGAGCCTGAGAGAATCAATACTGTGCAGCCTCCACCAAGTTAGCAAGCTTGATGAATGCTTCATGTCACAAACTAAATCTACCTTTCAAAGATCCGGTGCCCCTTCTAAACTCTTCAAGGAAAATTAGAGGAAATGAAATTGACAAGAAGGTGAAGTGGGGAGGGGCTGACGGGGCCAGCTTCTCCCTCTCCTCCTCTCCCCAGGGTAATGAAACACACCCCTCTCAGCACCCAGTTTGCTCTGCAGCAAGCTTCCCTGCAGCCTGGGCCAACTAGCCTGCTACAAATAGAACCAGAACCCTCTGAAAATAGCTCCTCTTTCCTCCTGCCCAGGACTTTCAAGCGCTCATTAGGACTCCCCGCCCCCACGGAGCAGTCCACAAGCCAGAAACACAGAGATAGGGGCACCAAGCCCCAGTCCCTCCAGGGTTATGGACCCACAACAGCTCAGGAGCAGGAGTCCAATGTTAGCCGACTCTTGAGGGCTGGCTTGGTGCCAGCATCATGGTCCCCTCCTGGCTATAGTTCTCAGGAAGCCATGAAAGAAGGTCCCTAGACAGAGGGCAGGGGTATGGGGCAGGGGGTATGCAAGCTTTTAATCCCAGCACTCAGCAGGCAGAGGCAGGTGGATTTCTGAGTTTTAAACCAGCCTGGTCTGCGGAGTGAGTTCCAGGACAGCCAGGGCTACACAGAGAGACCTGGGAGGGGGGGGGGGCGCGACAACAACTAGCCAATCAAACGACAAAAAACAAACAAAAAAACAAAAAAGAAGGGAGAGGGGGAGGAAGGGAGGAAGGGAGGGGAAGGGAGGGAGGGAGGGAGGGAGAAGCTCCCTGACTCAATAATATACTCACAGCTCAGAGAGGGGAGGAGCTTCCCGCAAAGCCACACAACCAATTGGAGTAAGAACCTCTCCTTCCCCTTAGATGAACCACTGCAATACACTCATCTCCATTCAGAGTCAAATAGCTCCATCCTTAAAGCTGAAAATGTCACCATAATTAGAGTCAGAGCCCATGCCACTTGTCCTTGAAATGCAAGTTTAAAGTACCCAATTAATAATATAAAAGACTTATTCACTGTGACCCCATTGGAAAGAGACAAAGCCATCAGGTGACCTCCAAGTCCATCTTAAGGGTCCTAAGATGAGAGTCAGGTTAAACAGAGGACAAAAGATATAAATAATTACGAAGTCCTGGCCAAGGGCCGCCCTACCCCTCCATTGTCACAGACTACCAAGTCTCTTGCAAGAAAAATGGTCAAAAATGTTGTCAGCACTCCAAGTCCCTTCTGGTTAGCACCAGGGTCAGCATCTTCCTTCTCCCAGAAGTCCTTTCAGAAGCAATTTCAATACCTTAGGGTATTGTTTCAATAGTTCAGATAGCCAGAGTGCAAGATACAGCACCTGTTTAAGAATGCCTACATTTCTTCTAGGCATGACAGTTACAACCAGATCATCCAGGTCAACCTTTGACAGCTAGAGAAACTGAGGCACACAGTGAAAGAAGACTTATCAAAGCAGGTACTTAGTAAGTGAATAAACCAAGCATCCAGGTCTCTTGGTTGAGAGGCCAGTTGTTTTTACAGAACTGAGGCAAATAGAATCTCCCTTGTTTCCTACATACAGCAACCCCATGAGTCAGTTATTTATTTATTTGCTTATTTATTAACTTTTCAGCCTCAACAGAGCACAGAACTACTCGATTCCTCCGGCACCCAGACACCAAGTCTGGCAGCCAGGCATCCCGAGGTTACCTCTTCTTCCCTCTCTGCTCAAGGTGTTAAGTGTTCTAGGGGAAGAAAGCAAACTGCAGGACATAAATCACAGGTGACACAGGCTGGCTTTCTCCTTTGCTGAAGGTGAAGCGACAGGATCCAGCAAGGGAAGAGAATTTGCAGGAATTTGCTGGCTCGTTTAAATCCAAGGTCCAACTGCACATGTTTCTTCCACTCCTGAGAGGTAAATATATTTCCCTCTGCCCAGGGTCCCATCTGTTATCAAATAATTCTCTAAACAGTCTTAACCTTTGCGGTGGTGACAAGTCACAAGAGGAAGGGGCCAAGGGAATCTTGCTGGGGAGGAATTAAGTTGTTTAAGAATATTTTCGAGGGGGCTGGTGAGATGGCTCAGCGGGTAAAAGCACCGGACTGCTCTTCCGAAGGTGATGAGTTCAAATCCCAGCAACCACATGGTGGCTTACAACCACCCGTAATGAGACCTGACGCCCTCCTCTGGTGCGTTGGAAGTCATCTACAGCGTACTTATGAATAATAATAATAATAAACGAATCCTTGGACCGGAGAGAGCAAGTGGGACCAACCGAAGCGAGCAGGGCCGGCTGGAGCGAGCGGGGCAGGCCAGAGCGAGCAAGGTTGACCGGAAAGAGGGAAAAAAAAAAAAGAATATTTTCGAAGGGGCTGGTGAGATGGCTCAGCGGGTAAGAGCACTGACTGCTCTTCCAAAGGTCCTGAGTTCGAATCCCAGCAACCACATGGTGGCTCACAACCATCTGTAATGGGATCTGATGCCCCCTTCTGGAGTGTCTGAAGACAGCTACAGTGTACTTATGTATAATAATAAATCTTTTAAAAAAATGTTTTCGAAGTTTGAAAACATTTTACAGCTAGAATGTCAGAGACTCTCAACCCCGTTTCCAGTCCTGCTGTGCCTCTGGAGTCTGCCAGGCTGTCTCCCAGTGTTTGGATCGAGCTAAGAAGCCAGGCAAGATGCACAAACTCGCTCAATCTTTCCTGCCTTCCTTCCTGCTTTATTTCTTTTGAAAAAATTGTATTATGTTTTGACAAGGGATCTATCTATATGTACTCTGATGGTCTAGAACCTACTGTGTTGCCCAAGCTGGCTTTGAATTTGTCTTGATCTTCTGTCCTCTGCTCTCTGTCCCTCTGCCTTGAGGAAATTAAAGGCAATCATACCTGGTTCTCTCTCTCTTTCTCTCTCTATTTTTTTTGCTTTTCTTTTCTTTTTGTAGATGGAATCTCATGCAATCTAGTGTGGCCTTAAACGTGCTGTGTAATCAAGGATAATTTTGAACTTCTGTTCCCTCTGCCTCCATCTCCCCAAGAGCTAGGATTGCAGGGATGTGTCACTATATCCTGATCTAACCCAGGGCTTTGTACATGTAAAGCAGGCAGGCACTTGACTTACTGAGCTACAGCCTCAAAGTCAATCTCTCTCTTCCAAACCCGCCTCTCCAATGCTGAGGGTGGAGCTTACTGCTTCGTGCTTGTTTGACTACACATCCAGCTCTCAGTCAATCTCTCTCTCTCTCTCTCTCTCTCTTTCTCTCTCTCTCCCAAAACCCTGACTCTCCAATGTAGGGGGTGGAGCTTACCTCTGTCGGGGGTGGGGCTTACTGCTTCATTCTTGGTTGACTACACATTCAGCTCTCAATCAATCTCTTTGCTGCAGTATTGGTTGACCATTCCCTTGACTGAGCACAGGGGAAAGTTCTGTTCATGCAACAATGAAGAATACGAGCCCAAGCCCTGCTTTCCTAAGACTCACAACCTAGACGGAGAAGCAAAGAGCCCAGCTTAGCACTCAGACAGAGAAACTGAGGACTCGTGGCAGTGAAGATGCAGAGGAATCCACCTCAGACTCACCAAGGCCCAGATGACATTGATTTAGAGACTTAAAGGGGGACCAGATGTACACTGACCAGCCAGGAGTGGTGGCTCACATTTGTAATACCAGCATTCAGAAACTCAAGGCAGAGGCTGGGCAGTGGTAGCACACACCTTTAATCCTGGCACTCAGGAGGCAGAGACAGGCAGATCTCTGTGAGTTCAGGGCCAGCTTGGTCTACAGAGTGAGTTCTAGGACAGCCAGGGCTATACAGAGAAACATTGTCTCAGAAAGAGAGAGGGGGGGGGAGGGAGGGAGAAAGGGAGAAGAAAGTGTAGGCAGGAGGATCAGGAGCTCAAGGTCATCCTCTGATACATAGCAATCTGAGGACACTGTCTCAGAATGAACAAAACCAAGCTAACAGAACAGATGCTCACTGGATAAAACTTGAGGGGGAGTAAAAGGACACAGCACAAACAAAGATCCAGAAGCAAAAGATGGCTGATCTATTCTCTGAAGCATTGAACTAGTGCACTGAAACAGGTATCATTTTATTTAAGCATCTTGCTATGGTCCCAAGAAGAGAACGATGCGGAAATTCTGTGACTTAATGTGGTGTTAGTCATAAAGTACAGGCTGGCTTCCATACAGTTCATCAGCACCTCTGGGAATAGCCCTGTCCCAGCAAGCCTCTGGGTGGTGATGCTTATTGTGTTTATTCCATCTGTCTCCCCGTGTCCTACATTCCTGACATGTGAGTTTCTTTAAACTGATGTACAGCCTCCCTTATCAGGGTGCATGTGGCACCAAAGGTCAGCTACTGTGACAGAGAGGCCTCTGGCTTTCCAGAAAATCACACAACTATATTCAGCCAGAGTCATTTTGACTCTCAACCCAGAGGCCTGGGAAATAATTAGGCTTTAAAGGCCCAAAGCAGGAGATTCAACATGCATCCAGAAATTAGTTTTCATCAAAGACCCAGAGTAACTGACAAAGAGGTAGCCAATCCAGTTTGTTACGAGGTCAGTCTGGTCTACATAGTGAGTTCTGGGGCAGCCAGGACTACATAGTGAGGCACTTTGGGAAGGGAGAGAGAGGATGGGGAGGCCAGAGCCTTGATACACTAATGCACCTACTGATCTCACAAAATAAAGTTACAACCAGGCATAATAGCTCAGACCTGTAATCCCAGCACTTGGAAGTATAGGCAAAACAAGTGCCATAAATTTAATGCCAGATTGCATAGTGAATTCTAGGCCAGCCTGGGTTACAGAATGAAAGCCCCTATCTCAAACAACAACGCGAAAAAGGGAATTACAGAGTTTGCAGAGCAAGTTCCTTATATCTCGCTTTGGAAATGTTACATTCTGTCCTTATAATTTCTTAAGCAAATATTTTTTTAAAGATTTATTTTTATTTATTATATGTAAGTACACTGTAGCTGTCTTCAGACACTCCAGAAGAGAGCGCCAGATCTTGTTACGGATGGTTGTGAGCCACCATGTGGATGCTGGGATTTGAACTTATCACCTTCGGAAGAGCAGTCGGGTGCTCTTACCCGCTGAGCCATCTCACCAGCCCCGCAAATATTCTTATATACAGAATGAACTCAATCTGCATTTTAGTTGAATGAATAGATTTCTAGCTACTTACTGTGTGACTGCCAGCCAGATAGTGTTCTCTAGAGAGCTTTGTTTGGTTGTTTGGTTGGTCTCACTTTGTGACCCTGACTGGCTTGGACCTTGCTATGTAGGTCAAGCTGGCCTCAAACTCACAAATCCATCCGCCTCTGCCTCCTCGGTGCTGGGACTAAAGAAAAGTATGCCACCATACTGGGCTAGCTTCTGCTTTTGGAGCCTCATGTTTACGTTCTAGAACAAGGTATAGCAAAATATTTCCATAAATGACTAGACAGTAACTATGTTAACCTTTGCAAGACACATACAGCTCTGCAGCATCTCCCTCCCTCCCTCCCTCCCTCCCTCTCTTCTTCCCTTCCCTTTTTCCTCCCTTCCTTCCCACGTTTCTTTATTCCCTCCCTCTTCTTTCTAAAGTGTAAAAACTATTCGTAGTTCTCTGGTCAAGAACACAGGCTGTGGGAAGGGCAGAGTAGGATTCTGGCCTGTGCCATGGATTGCTGATTCATGTTTAAATTAACTATGCGCACTGCAGCTATGAAAGGGGTGCAGAAATTTACCAGGTTTTCTGCATTTTGTTTTTTGTTGGTTTTTCTAAACAACCATTAGAAGGTGGTCATTACGCTACCTTCCTTTTCTTCTTCTTCTTCTTCTTTTTTTTTGTTTTTGTTTTTTTGTTTGTTTGGTTTTTTTTGAGACAGGGCTTTTCTGTATAGCCCTGGCTGTCCTGGAACTCACTCTGTAGACCAGGCTGGCCTCAAACTCAGAAATCTGCCTGCCTCTGCCTCCCAAGTGCTAGGATTAAAGGCATGCGCCACCACGCCTGGCTCTACCTTCCTTTTCTAAGTAAAAGTTGATGTCCAGAGAAAGACAAGGATAAATCTTATTTGTAAGGTGACTTAGTAGCTAGAGAAAGCTGAAATAGAGATTTTTGGGTTTTGGCTTTTGTTTTGTTTGGAACAGGGCTTCTTCTTCTTCTTCTTCTTCTTCTTCTTCTTCTTCTTCTTCTTCTTCTTCTTCTTCTTCTCCTTCTTCTTCTTTTTAAGTAGAAATTTTTAAATGCCCAGGACTGCAAAGACACTGGAGCCTAATACTTAGGCGAGAAGACTGTGAACCACAGAGTAGAATGGTAGCATCTCTGCTCTTTCTTTGAAACAAGGGGTCAAGGATGTAGTTTTGGGGGCTGACTCAGTGGTAGAGATCCTGCTTAAGACCTAAGTCCCTTGGTTCAATACCCAGTACTCCTACACACACACACACACACACACACACACACACACACACGAGAGCACTACCTTGTTGAAAGAATAACATATCCACTTGCTGATGCTCCAGAGGATGTTAACAGAGAATGTGGGACAAAACTTCCAAAATGTTCCTTAGACCTGCTGTGCTATAGTTACTGCTATAGTTACTATACACAGTGTCAGGAGCTGGAGTTGGTCCTTCTAGAGGACCTGGCTCAAGTTCCCAGCACCGTCATGGTAGCTCATAAACATCAGTAATTCCAGTCCTAGGAAATCCATGGCCCTCTTCTGTCATCCCTGGACACCAAGCCCACAGGTGGTACACAGACATAGCTTCAGGAAAAACACCCATATACATGAAATAACAAAATAATAATAACAATGCCAACCACGTTGTAGGTCCCCATCTCATTGGACCCCAAACTAATTCTATGAGGCAAGTTAATGTAATCTCCACTGAATGCATGAAGGGATGCTCCAAGAGACAAGGTAATGTCTTCACCTGCTCAGAGTCAGGTACTACGTGATGGAGTCACAGCATAAATGCCAGTTTCCCTAGTTTCACAGTCAGAACAAATTGTTTTTTTTTTTAAAGATTTATTTTATTTATTATATGTAAGTACACTGTAGCTGTCTTCAGACATTCCAGAAGAGGGCGACGGATCTCATAACGGATGCTTGTGAGCCACCATGTGGATGCTGGGATTTGAACTTATCACCTTCGGAAGAGCAGTCGGGTGCTCTTACCTGCTGAGCCATCTCACCAGCCCCCAGAACAAATTTTAATATATCCTGTTCAGAGCTCATAATATATTCACATCTACACACACACACACACACACACACACACACACACACACACACTTCCCTGAACTCATAATCAGGGTACTCACAGTCAATTCCTTATGGTGTCATATTTAGTTACACAGAACATTAGATTGTTTGATAATTGCTTCTCATGTTAGTCTCCATTCAGTCTCTATATGGATTGATTTTTTTACACTCTGTTCACCCAAGTTCAATATTTGAATTAAAATTCCAATTGGGGGAATGGTGAGATGGATCAGCAGGTAAGAGCACCCGACTGCTCTTCCAAAGGTCCTAAGTTCAAATCCCAGCAACCACATGGTGGCTCACAACCATCTGTAACAAGATCTAACTCCCTCTTCTGGAGTGTCTGAAGACAGCTACAGTATACTTACATATAATAAATAAATAAATAAATCTTTAAAAAAAAATTCCAATTGGGTTCTTGGCTTAGAAATAGACTTATATAGATATACTCAAGGCTTAGAAATAGACTTACATAAATATACTCAGTCAGTTTTTGATAGATACCAAAGTCGTCCTATAGAGAAAAAAAATAACCTTTTCCAAAATGGAATCTAAGTAGTTGACTATCCACAGGCAAATAAATAATCTTGGATTGCATCAAAAATTTAACTCGCCGGGCATGGTGGCACACGCCTTTAATCCCAGCACTCGGGAGGCATAGGCAGGCGGATTTCTGAGTTCGAGGCCAGCCTGGTCTACAAAGTGAGTTCCAGAACAGCCAGGGCTATACAGAGAAACCCTGTCTCAAAAAACCCAAAAAAAAAAAAAAAAAAAAAAAAAANTTTGTGGTAAGAATTTCACTTTGCACCTGTGCACCCGAGCATAAAAATCTTCCGTGTACCCATTTCTTCTGTAGAAAGAATGGATATTGTCAGATATTGTCAAATCAGAAAAATCCCCTACTCCCTCCTCCTCCTTCTCTCCCTCTTGAGGAACCATAAAAACTGGGTCCTCTTTTCCCTCAGGGTCGACTCCTCTATCTACTTCCAGGATATGAGTCGTCCCCAGAGCTCTGGCTTTCCCTGAATAAAGCCTCATGTGATTTACAGCAAGCCTGGTCTTCTGTGAGTTCTTGGGGGATTCGCCAATATCCCCTGACTCCAGTGGAGGTGTCCCTACGGGGGTCCTTTCAGCACCTTTGTTTGTTTTCAAGAAAACGGGTTAAGTGAAAAAAAAAAAAAAAACCTAAGCTGGAGAGGTAGGTGGCTACACAGGTAAAGACACTTGGTGCCAGCCTGACCATCTGAGTTTCATCCATAAGACCCATATCATGGAAGGAAAGAGCCAACTTGGAAAAGTTAACCTCACCATGCATGCATCACACACACACACACACACACACACACGCACATGCACACGCACACAAGAGAATTAACTGAAACCAGTGTTTGCCTTTCTCTGCTTCCTGGCTTCTGACATGACCAGCTACAGACACCTCATCCCTCTACCACTGTGATAAACTATATCCTAGAACTAGGGGGTTGAAATAAACCCTTCAATCCTTGAGTTGCTCTTGTCAGACATTTTGTTGTAGCAATAAAAAAAAAATAATAATAACCCGGGGCTGGTGAGATGGCTCAGCGGGTAAAAGTACTGGGCTGCTCTTCCGAAGGTGATGAGTTCAAATCCCAGCAACCACATGGTGGCTTACAACCACCAGTAATGAGATCTGACGCCCCCCTCTGGTGCATCTGAAGTCAGCTACAGCGTACTTAAGAATAATAATAATAAGCGAATCCTTGGACCAGAGAGAGCAAAGTGGGACTGACCAGAGCGAGCAGAGCCAACCGGAGCAAGCGGGGCCAGCTGGAGCAAGCAGGGCTGGCTGGACCGAACGGGGCAGACCAGGGCAAGCAGGGTTGACCGGAATGAGAAAAAAAAAATAACCAATACACTGTGTGATTCTATTTATAAGACATTCTTTATATGAGAAAATTGTAGAGGCAGTAAATAAATTGGTAGTTACTAGTAATTAGGGAGAAAAGGAGGGGATGTGGCTGTAAAAGGATACACAGGCCATCCTTTCAATGGAAATGTTCTGTATTTTGACTCATGGTAGACAAACAAATTTACACATGTGATGAAATTGTATAGAAATAAATATACAGACGCACAAAGATACAAAGTACAAACACATAATTGAAAGCTGTAAAACTGGTAAGATCCAAAACTGGGTAAATTGTGTTAAACCCTGTATGTACTTGTTCATCATCGATCCATTAATGGGGGAGGGGGGGCGGGAAGATGGTTTTGCTTTTTTTTTTTTTTTTTAAGATTTATTTATATGAGTACACTGTCACTGTCTTCAGACACACCAGAAGAGTACACTGGACCCCATTACAGATGGTTGTGAGCCACCATGTGGTTGCTGAGAATTGAACTCACGACCTCTGGAAGAGCAGTCAGTGCTCTTAACTGCTGAGCCATCGCTCCAGTCCAGGTTTTGCTTTTTCAAGACAGGGTTTCTTTGTATAGCCCTGGCTGTCCTGGAACTCACTCTGTAGACCATGCTGGCCTTGAACTCAGAGATCTGCCTGCTTCTGTGTCCTCAACTCTGGGATTAAAGGTGTGAGCCACTATTGCCCAGTGACTGCTGCTGCTGCTTTCTCCTCCTCCTCCTCCTCCTCCTCCTCCTCCTCCTCCTCCTCCTCCTCTCATGAAAGAGCTTATTTTGG
>LR753305.1:1529341-1550261 GCA_902729485.2 Mus minutoides | reverse complement strand
CTCCTCCTCCTCTTCCTCCTCCTCCTCCTCCTCCTCCTCTCATGAAAGAGCTTATTTTGGCTTACAGTTCCAGAAGAGTAAGAGTCCACCATGATGGGGAGGGATAGCAGCTAGTGTCAGGGAATCGAAAGCAGGAAGCTGGGATGGTTATCTCAGGAGGGTTCTGCTGCTCTACATAACTTCCAAGATCGATCCAGAGCCTCCACGCCCACATCCTTTACACAGCACCCCCTCTGTCAGATGCTGCCTTAGATCTGTGACAAAGACTAGCCAGGGCGCTCATCCTCTATAATTCCTTCCCTTAGATGCTTCCAGTTCCCAGCCCAGGTCTACGTTCTAGGAACATGCTTCCAGTCCCCAGCCCAGGTCTACTACGTTCTAGGACGGGCATAGGCACTTCTCTCTGAGCGTCAGTCCCTAAATCAGAGCTTGAAATTCCAGCATTGTCAGTGGATCAGATGATGTCATGCATTTCAAAGGGCTCTGGGCACACCAAAGAGGCAGTTATTATTAATAACAGGGCACGGTGAAGTAAAGTCTAAATATAGACCACTCGGTCCTATTTATCCTCTGGTTTGATGGGGAAGGCTTTGAAGCTGGGTTTTAGACCTTTATTTTATCTTAACACCTTCTAAGTGTTCCCTAAAGTATGTTTCCAAAGGTTCTGGTTAACTATGATTTTGATAGAAATGTGGTCAGAAAGTATAAAGAAAAGCATTGATGTTATAAATAAATAAATAAATAAATAGCCTTGTGCCCCAACCAAATTTTTCTTGTAAACTGTGAAGAGAACAGAGAATGGTCTTAGCCAGAAATTGGCCCCTTGATTTCCTGTCTTATAACCCCAGGTAACTCCTTGTTTTCAATTTTGCAACTGTGGACTCTGTCTCTTCAGGAGCTCACAAGAATGTGGGATTTGCAAATCACTTTAAGGTACAAGATGCCCTTACTATTTATACCAGCCAGGAACTGTGGGCTGGTTTTGAGACAGTTTTTCCACATAAAATCAACCTTTTTTCCCCCCTGCTTTCCCAGCTATGACAGAGAACCCTGCAAATTCACAAACAACAAATTCCTTGGCTTTATTGCTAGTGCCAGTAACGTGGGCTTTTAAAGGCACCTTTCATCCCCACATCTTAAGCAACATTGCAAACAATAATTAAAGCTCCCTGATGAGGGAGGAGGTATATATTATTCAACACATTTCCAAACAGGTAAACCCGGACTTACAAATTAAAGGCCTGTCCATAGGTCACCAGGGGTTGGAGCAGGGCGGAGAGTGGAAGTTATTCTAGACTTAGAAGCCAGGCCTGGTGGCTCACACCTGTAATACCAACACTTGGAAAGTAGAGGCAGAAGGATTAGGGGTTTCTGCTCAGCTACATATCAGATATGAGGCCATCCTGAACTACCTAAAACTCTGCCAAGAAAACACAATGAAATATAAAAATTCTAGATTTCCCAGCTTCTGGATTCACCAAGGTGCTGGGTACTAGGCCCATGAGCAGCAGAGTGGAACTGCGCCCCTCAGAGCTGGGGGAGTGCACATGGCGATTACAGGAGTCAGAAAAAAGAAAAAGAAAAGTTTAATCCCAGCACTCAGGAGGCAGAGGCAGGCAGATTTCTGAGTTCGAGGCCAGCCTGGTCTACAGAGTGAGTTCCAGAACAGCCAGGGCTATACAGAGAAACCCTGTCTCAAAAAACCAAAAAAAAAAAACCAAAAAAAAAAAAAAAGGTGTGAGCTACCACACCCGGCAGGCCTTTTTCTTTTTTCTTTTCTTTTCTTTCTTTTCTTTTTTTTTTTTTTCTTTTTTCTTTTTTGAGACAGGGTTTCTCTGTGTAGCCCTGGCTGTCTTGGGACTCACTCTGTAGACCAGGCTGGCCTCGAACTCAGAAATCCGCCTGCTTCTGCCTCCCGAGTGCTGGGATTAAAGGCATGTGCCACCACGCCCGGCCAAGTATTTTTTAATAAGGACAATATTTAATTGAGGCTGGCTTACAGGTTCAGAGGTTTAGTCTACTCTCATCAAGGTGGGAACATGGCAGCATTCAGGCAGGCATGGTACAAAAGAAGCTGAGAGTTCTACATCTTCATCTGAAGCCTGCTAGCAGAATACAAAGTATTTTATTTTATTTTATTTTTATTTTTTTAAAGATTTTATTTGTTGTCTTTAGACACACCAGGAGAGAGTGTCATATCTCAGTACAGATGGTTGTGAGCCACCATGTGGTTGCTGGGATTTGAACTCAGGACCTTCAGAAGAGCAGTCAGTGCTCTTACCCGCTGAGCCATCTTACCAGCCCCCTCAATTAGTATTTTTTTTCCCCTTGTTCTGGTCAACCCTGCTCGCTCTGCTCGACCCCGCTCGCTCCGGCCAGCCCCACTTGCTCCTGGCCGCCCCCATACGGCCCCCGCTTGTTCCAGCCAGCCCCGCTCGCTCCGATCGGCTCCGCTTGCTCCGGTTTGGCCCTGCTCGTTCCGGCCGTCCCCGTTCGGCTCCGCTCGCTCCGAACAGCCTGGCTTGCTCCGGTTGGTCTCTCCGGTCCAAGGATTCATTTCTTATTATTCTTCATAAGTACGCTGTAGCTGACTTCAGACGCACCAGAGGAGGGCGTCAGATCTTGTTATGGGTGGTTGTAAGCCACCATGTGGTTGCTGGGATTTGAACTCATCACCTTTGGAAGAGCAGTCGGGTGCTCTAACCCGCTGAGCCATCTCACCAGCCCAAGTATTTTAAACTACATGTATTTGTTTATTGTTTGATGGAAGACCACATGGTGAATGTGTAGAGGTCCAGGAACTTGCAGGAGTCAGTTCTCTCCTTCTTCCAAGTGAGGCCCAGGAATCTAACAGGTGGTCAGGCTTGGTGGCAAGCACATTTACCTGCAGAACCATCCCACCAGCTGGATGGGGGCATATTTAAGACGTAGTAGTGTCTACTGGAAGGTGCTTAAGCCACAATGACTACTTCCTTGAAGGAGATGATAGGACCTCATCTCTTCCCCTTTTTTCTCCTTAGATTCCTGGTAATGAGGCAAACAGTTCTGATCTGCCATGTCCTCATGACCACCAAAACAATGGATCCTGGACTGATGCTTCTGACCCTTCTCTTTACAAGTCAATGTTTCAAATGTATCTTTTTGTTTTTGAAAATTGCGTGCATTTTTGGTTGTCACTTTTTTATTTTTGTGGGGCTGGGGACAGGAGCCAGAGCCTTGCACACTGCAGAAAATACTTTACCACTAATCTATGCTCCCAGCCCTAAGAAGTGTTTTCACAAGATGTGGTGGCACACTCCTTTAACTCCAAATCTCTGGAGGCAGAGGAGACTGGTCTCTGTGAGTTCAAGGCCAGCCCAGTCTAGAGAGTTGAGTTTCAAGCAGGCTGGGCCGCAATAAGACTTTGTCTAGAAAATGCTTATTTTTTTTTAAAGATTTATTTTATTTATTATATATAAGTACACTGTAGCTGTCTTCAGACACTCCAGAAGAGGGCGCCAGATCTCGTTACGGATGGTTGTGAGCCACCATGTGGATGCTGGGATTTGAACTTATCACCTTCGGAAGAGCAATCGGGTGCTCTTACCTGCTGAGCCATCTCACCAGCCCGAAAATGCTTATTTTTAATTGCTATGGAACGTTATCAGCACTCCACTTCGCCATGTTTCCTGGTCCCTCAGACCCTCTCGGAGTCAGGATTTGCTCTCCTACACAACCACCACTTTTTTTTAGTTTTACTTTTGTTTTATAGTGCTGGGGTTGGAAGCCCAGACCTTGTGTGAGAAAAATGAACTCTCTGCCATTGGGGCACAGTGCCAGCTGACAAACAGCCTTTCTCATTATCATGCATTCTGTCTTCAATCTTAAATAAATCAAGCCATGCTCCTTTCTTCCTTCCTTTACCTGGTTTCTGCCAATCAATCTTACGTTTGTGGGATGTGTGACCTGGCATGTGGCAGTGGTTCATTGTTTTTCTTTGTGGTACAATACTTTTAAATTAACCTTTAAAAATGACTTTATTTTATATATAGGGTAAGTTGCATGGATGTATGCATGTGGACCACATGTGTGGCTGGTGCTCCCAGAGGTCAGAACAGAGTGTTGGATGCCATCTGGAACTAGAGTTACAGATGGTTGTGAGGCACCGTGTGGTGCCGGGAAGCAAGCCTGGGTCCTCTGGAAAAATAGCCAGTGCTCTAAACTGCTGAGCTAGCTCTCCAGCCACAAGCAGTTGCTTTGTTATTTTTTATGAATAGACCAAAATTATTTTTGCATTTGCTGAAGGAGGATATAGGGATTGTATCCAATTTCTGGCACCATGAATAAGAAAGAACTGAGTATCCTTGTATACGTGTGATGTTTGTTCAACCTGAGGACTCATCTCTTTTACATTCCTTTATTGTGGAGAGTGGCATGTGTACACGTGGAGGAAGATGACAATTTACATGAGTCAGTTTTTTCCTTCTTCCATATGAGCTCCAGGGCTGGAACTCGGGTCCTCAGGCTTGCCAGCACAGACCCTACCTTACTTAACTCTGCCATCTCAATGCCCCTGCATCTCTGATGGACAAATGAGCTGGAAGTGAACTACAGATCCTAAAATAGCTTACTCTTGAAGACCAAGCTAGCCTCAAACTCACTGAGATCCACCTAACTCTGCCTCCCAAGTGCTGGGATTAAAGGCCACGGCTGCCACCACCACCCACCTTTTAGAACAGTTTTGATTTCTCAAAGTAGTCATCTTAATTTACTTCCCAGCCAGCAGTGTATGAGACATCCACAGGACCATCCTATTTTGCATCATTAAATTCTAGAAAATGATTATACACAAGTCAAAGTCTGATCAGTCTTGGCCTTGGAATCCTTGTTTCCAAGGGTTTTCTTATTCAGAACCAATAATGGAGAACTCACCAACAAAATCTCAAATGCCATAGGGCAGGAAGATGACATCATAGGTCAGAAAGTTAAGAAACTGGAGTTGTCATTTTATTGGGAGATTTGGAACCAGTCACTGTATTGAACCTCAGTTTTTCTTATCTCTAAAAATAACGAAGGCGGATGGGACCATTTCTAAAGTTCCTTTTAACTCCAAAGGTCATCATTCCAATTTGAAAAACTGTTGATGTTGTAATGCTAAGTGAAAGGATAGAAAAAGCATGTGCTGTTACTTAGAAAAACATTGCCGCCCCAAGGCAAGGGTTGTGGGGAACATATACTGCTATGTTTTCTGTTACTGTGTGTTTCTTTTCTATTTATATTGAGTAATAGCTTTTCAATTTGTGTTTGCTTGACCTTTAAGATATTTGTCTAGGCAAATATGTATTTCATATGTTAACATAAATTGATAATACTAATATGCAGTATTAACACATGAATTATGTTCCTTTTTAAAAATTATGAGGCCTGAGATTTTACTTCCTTTGAGTACACCCTCAACTAGACTTCTTAGATATTTTTTAAATTGCTGCTTCTGAAGCAGTGTCTCAATATTGCATTGACTGACTTGAAATTCATTATGTATTCAGGCAGATCCTCTTGAGTGCTGAGATTAAAGGCATGTGCTACCACACCTGAAAAAAATTGTATATATTTACATGTGTATGTGCACAAATTCAAACATGCACACAGATACTTATGTCATAACACACGTGTGATATTTTGTTTGTTTGGTTAGTTTGTTGGGTTTTTTTTCAGATAGGGTTTCTCTGCATAGCCCTAGCTGTCCTGGAACTTAGGCTGTAGACAGGGCTGGCCACAATTTTTATTTATTTTATTTATCTATCTAGTGGGGAGGGTTATATAGTGTGTAGAAGTCAAAGGATAACTTGCAGCAGTTGGTTCTTTTCGTCCATCATGTGGGTCCCAGGAATCAAATTCGGGTCATCAGGCTTTGGTGGCAGATGACTTTACCCATCCTGACATGTGAAAGTCTTTGAGGTGTGTGGAAGTTAGGGACACTGCCAAGAAATGAACCCAGAGTTTCATACGTGCTGAACAATTACTGTGCAACCAAACTCCATTTACGCAACCACTCAACCAAGTACCTTCTCGGTGTGGCTCCGAGGGCCTGCTGAGTAAGCTCAAAATGGGGCCGGAGTGTCTAGGAATTTCTCATCTACTTTAGGAGATGAACACAAGCAGACCGGCACACAGCAATGTGCTACGGTTTATTTTAGGCAACCTGGGAACGTACAGAAGGAACATTGCTCAGTTGGAGATGGCAAAGACTTCCTGGAGTACGGAGCAATTAGCTGGGGAAAGTTGAAGAAGTTCCACACAAGCCCTTCAACTGCCGTGGGGAGCCACTGAAAAACCTATGTCTGGGGTAATCCGCCTTGCCTCCATCACAAGTGGACATTGCTAGATATGTATAAAGCGAGCACCTCGATACCTTGAAGACACTGAGCGGTTTTCTATTGTGAAAAAAAAAAGGAAGAAGAGTCTTTGGCTATCTGCAAGAACAGGGAGGATTTTTATTCTGGGCAAGTGACCAACAACCTTATCCCAAAGGAGGCTCAGTAGGTGGTGCATCCAGAGCCAGACAGTTGAGAAAGTGACGCATTCTTCCAAACAGTGTCAGGGATTATCTGCAGGCACCAGGAAAGGAGCCTGAGTCCCAGGCAGCAAGAAGCAGAGATGCATTGTAATACATCTGTGGTCAGTGGGGGAGAGGCTCCTATGGACAGCAGTGGCAGACCGTACTTCAGGCCCTCCCACGGGAGGCTGTTTTCTGCCTTTGCTGGCAAGTTACCCTAAGCAAGTACAACATGCTCAGGGACTTGGTAGTTTCCTCAGACATCTGCATCATAGGAACACAGCTGGAGTCAGGACAGCTGTCCCTGTTTGGCTAGTGGCATCTTGATAAAGCCTGCAAGGACAAAAGTCAGTCCTTGACAACCATTCTGGACAGCAGTTCATCTTGGGACACTTCTGCCATCTGGTCTTTCCAGATATGAGAACTACAAGAACTGGTAGGCTGTTGCCTTCTTCCAGGAAGGATTCCAAACTTAACTTTCAGACGCTGAGACCAAACAGCCAGGACACTAATGTGAAGGTACAAAACCTACCTTTCATGTGTGTGGCTTTTGATCGAACCAAGGGTCTTGTACTGGCTAGTTTTGTGTCAACTTGACACAGCTGGGGTTATCACAGAGAAAGGAGCTTCAGTTGAGGAAATGCCTCCATGAGATCCAACTGTAAGGCATTTTCTCAATTAGTGATCAAGGGGGAAAGGCCCCTTGTGGGTGGGACAATCTCTGGGCTGGCAGTCTTGGGTTCTATAAGAGAGCAGGCTCAGCCGGGCGTGGTGGCACACGCCTTTAGTCCCAGCACTCGGGAGGCAGAGGCAGGCGGATTTCTGAGTTCGAGGCCAGCCTGGTCTACAAAGTGAGTTCCAGGACAGCCAGGGCTACACAGAGAAACCCTGTCTCGAAAAACCAAAAAAAAAAAAAAAAAGAGAGAGCAGGCTGAGCAAGCCAGGGGAAGCAAGCCAGTAAGGAACATCCCTCCATGGCTTCTGCATCAGCTCCTGCTTCCTGACCTGCTTGAGTTCCAGTCCTGACTTCCTTGGTGATGAACAGCTGTATGGAAGTGTAAGCAGAATAAACCCTTTCCTCCCCAACTTGCTTCTTGGTCATGATGTTTGTACAGGAATAGACACCCTGACTAAGACAGGTCTTATGCATAATAAACACTCTACCACTTATCTATATCCTCCGACTCCCAAACATATTTTTTTATATGTTATCTATACATTTAAAGACAGGCCAGCCAGATCTCTTAGCAGGTAAAGGTGCTTGCCAGCAAGTCTGATGACCTGAGTTCAATTCTCAGGACTAACACAGAGGAAGAAGAGAGCCAAATTCACAAACATTATTCTCTGATCATCACGTGTGTGCTGTAGCACATACATCACACACACACACACACACACACACACACACACACACCACTCAGAGCAAACAAATGTGAATAAATAAACCTCAGTGTATTAGAATCTTGATTGTCCTTGGTTCCCCAGAATGCGGGTCTGATACAAGGCTTCTGAGTAAGACAGTTGTTATTAAGAAGTAACCCCAGAGAACAGAAGGACAGGACAGACAAAGAATAAAAGCAGAAATGAGGAGGGAGCAGTGGTGCACGCCTTTGATCCAGCACTCAGGAGGCAGAGGCAAGAGAATCTCTGTGAGTTCAAGGTCAACCTGAATACAGTGAATTCCAGAAGAACCAATGTGAGCATAGTAAGGCTCTATCTCAAAAACAAAACAAAAATGTGGGAGTAAGGAATGTGGCTCAGTTGGTAGCATGCTTGCCTAGAGTGTGCAAAGCCTAGGTTCAGTCTCCAGCATCATATTAACCAGGCATAGATCCAGCACTGGGAGGTGGAGACAGGAGGATCTCTGTGAGTCAGAGGTCAGACTGGTCTACATAGTAAGTTCCAGGCCAGCCAGGGCTACATAGTGAAACCCTGTCTCAGAAAAATGGTTCAGAGTCTGAGGACTAATTGGTCTTTGCTTTTAATAAAATGGAAGTATTCTAAATAAATAAATAAATAAAATTGGACTTTATGAGAAAATAAAAGTCATTTCACTCTTTAAAAAGAATAAAATAGAATAGAATAAAATAAAAAAGAGAGAAAGAAAGAAAGAAAGAAAGAAAGAAAGAAAGAAAGAAAGAAAAGTTTAAGATCATCTTGAGACTACATAGTAAGTTTGAGGAAAATCTGATTCATGAGACCCTAAGTAAAATGAGATAAAATGAAAATAAGCCAGGGAGCTAATGGGGTTCAGTCTATAAAGTGCTTGCTTTGCAAATGTGAGGGACTAAGCTCTAAGCACCAATGTAAAAAGCTAGGGCTGGTGCACACCGTGTAATCCAGCTCTAGGAAGGTGAGACAAGCAGAGCAGATCTCTGGGACTTATTGGCCAATTGTGAACTCCAGGCCACGGAGCAATCCTGCTGCAAAGGAGATGGATGACATTCCTGAAGATGACTCTTGACATTGTCTTCTGAACTCCACATACCCTCTCTCTCTCTCTCTCTCTCTCTCTCTCTCTCTCTCTCACACACACACACACACACACACACACACACACAACTAAGCTAAACAATGGTCCTAAGACGGTAACTAACAAATGGCTCAACCCTTGGAGACCTTCTGAACAGCCTGAGGCAAAACATCTTGGAAGAGTTACCTGTAAGTAACAAGGGCAACACATTTATCCATCAATTCCTACCCGTTGGGCAAGGGTTGCTTCACAGGATACTGATCGGCCATTGTCTAACTAACCCTTCCTACTTACATATGGATGAGTATTTAGCTTGGCCAGTGTTCCACACCTCTGTGGCATAGGATGAGAGGCAAAGTGCTGTCAGGTTGCACCTGAGAGCACCAATCTCTGACTGAAATAGAGGAGGGATCAGAGAGGTGCACTGGAAGTATCTGTTTCATGCAACACATACCCTAGCACCAGTCCACACTGCCTCTCTCAACCTCATGCGGTGGACATCCACCCTCCATTCCTGCTGGTCCAGCATTATTTCCTCTGTTTTGTCAGCATCTCTATTTTGGGATAGGGAATCCAGCTCTCCTCAGTTTTCAATCTCTGATGCTGGGTGAGGCAGCCACAATTTTCGCATGCTACTAACACCAGGGTAAGCTAACGTCCCAGGTTCAGCCAATCAACATCGCCCATTCCCCACTGCAGCTATGGTGATTGGCTTCAAAACAGTCAATGGGCACTGAGGGTGCTTAGTCCTTCATTTGTATGCAAAGTGGTATGCACAAGTGAGATACAATTTCAGCCTAAATCCCAGGGAAGGAACATCTTAAGACCCAGGGTTAAGCACCGACCAGCTCATTCATTAACCGGCTCATCCACTTTACTGAAGAGTCACACTTAGTCCCTCACACTAATTGTGGAGCAGGCATGTGACCTACATGGCTCCTCCCGGTTACTCTCTGGATTCTAACTTGGAATGTGAGAATAAGTGTGTTCCTTCTACCCTGAAGAGAAGAGCACAGTCACATCAGTACTAGAAGGCTTTCTAAGACCCAGCAGTGAAGCAGTCATACACTCACTGCCTTTGCCAGAGCAAAGAGGCAGAGCTGGTCTTTGGGGACACTGGTGACATGGTGGATCCATCAAGCCTGAAACTCAACACCTTGCTTGGACATACAGCTAAGGGAAGCAATTGCATCCAAAGAAATTTAAGGTGGATTTTCTGAACCAAAACCCAAAGTTAAACACCAAAGAGAACCATTACTTCATGCACACACACACACACACACACACACACACACACACACACACACACACACAATCGGGCTGGTGAGATGTCTCAGCGGGTAAGAGCACCCGACTGCTCTTCTGAAGGTCCTGAGTTCGAATCCCAGCAACCACATGGTGGCTCACAACCATCCGTAAGGAGATCTGACGCCCTCTTCTGGAGTGTCTGAAGACAGCTACAGTGTACTTACATATAATAAATAAATAAATAAATCTTTTTTTAAAATCCCAGTGTAAGCAGATTATGCTGGTACAAGCCTGTCATCCCAGCGTATGGATGGTTTTCTATCCCAAAAAGAAGAATTGAAAGTTCAAGGCCAGCCTCTGCTTACTTGAGACTTGTTTGCTTGCTTTTTATTTAAGGGGGGCGGGGGGCACTAGAGAGATGGCTCAGAGCTCTTCCAGAGGCTCACAGTAAGTTCTCAGCACCTCTCCAAACGGCCTGTGACTACACCTCCAGGGGTTTGAAGCATCAGGCCTCTGTGGACTCCTACCCTCATCCTGGGATACCCACTCACGTGCGCACAAGCATTCACACTTTTAAAACTCAGGAAAAACAGCTGGGTGTGATGGTACAAGCCTTTAATCCTGAGATTTGGGTGGCAGAGGCAAGGAGGAGCTCTGTGAGTTCTAGGCCAGTCTGGCCTACATAGTGAGTTTCAGGACAGTCAGGATTACATACTGAGACCCTTTCTCAAATAAACAATAATAAAAACAAAACCAGGAAAAACAAAACAACAACAAAATAGAATAAAAGTCTCTGAGTAAGTTGGGCATCATAGGCGGTTACAGCAGAGGACTGAGCATCATGGGACCTAATGGGACCACCACGATCCTAGATCCTGTCTGAATACCACCTCATCTCAGTCACTAGCATTCTGATTCCCCATCAAAAGGATTATAAAAGATGTCAGGGGGTGGTGGTGCACACCTTTAATTCCAGCACTTGGGAGGTCACTGTGAGGTCGAGACCAGCCTGGTCTATACAGTGAGTTCCAGGTCAGGGCTACACAGAGAAACCATGTATAGGAAAACAAAACAAAAGATTATAAAAAGAAAACAAGCAAACACCTCAAGAAGCCTAGTTTTGAGGTCTCTCTTTTATAATCCCCGGATTTAATCAGCAGGATCTTAAGTTTGAGGTCAGCTTGGGCTACCCAGTGAGAGATCCTTTCTCAAAAAAACAAAACAGAATGCTGGAGAGATGGCTCTGTGGTTAAGAGCACTTACTGCTCTTATAGAACATGTGAGTTTAATTCCCAGCATCTACATGGAGACTCACAGTGGTCTATAACTCCAGTTCTGGGGGATCTGAAATCCTCTTCTGATCCCAAGTGTACTAGACACACATATATACAGATACTCCTTCAGACAGGGTTTCTCTGTGAAGCTCTGGCTGTCCTGGAACTCACTTTGTAGACCAGGCTGGCCTCGAACTCAGAAATCCGCCTGCCTCTGCCTCCCAAGGGCTGGGATTAAAAGCGTGCACCACCACGCCCGGCTTAAAAATTTTTTAAATTAATTAAAGAAACAAAAAGGGAAAAAAACAAGCAAATGAAAGTGTTTACTCATTCTCAAATGGGACCCGTGTTCCCTGCCAGGAGGCCAAGGACATTCTCTAATGTCTAGAGATGTTTTTGATGGTTGTAGCTGGAGCAGGAGACAGAGGGCTGTGCTAATTCATGTAGTGGGTAGAAGACAAACTCGTTACCAACAAGCAGCAGTGCACAGACCTGTGTCCAGGGAAGAGGAATGGTGGACTGGGCAGGGGCTCAGTAGGTAAAATCATACTGGCCTCTCTTCTAGAGGACCTAGCTTGGATTCCCAGCACCAGCCTGCTGGCTCACAACCATCTGTGACTCCAGTTCCAGAGCATCTTGGCCTTTACAGACACCAAACACAAGAGGCATACAGACATACATGTAAGCAAAACACCAATAGACACAAAAGTTTAAAATAAAATAATTTTACAGTGGTCCATATTAATAGAGCTGAACCTGAGAAGATAGACTGCTTGAGTCGGGGTCACTTCAAGTCAGGACCCTAAACTGAACCTAAAGAACTCCAAAGACTGCCACTTGAGCCCACACTGGGTGCGCAATGCCCACCAGGGTGCTTGGCTAAGATAGGAGAGAGAATGGGGCCCCAACAGGCAGCAGATAATGGAGCCCAGCCACCTCAGGGACACCCTAACGTTACACCAACTTTATCTTCAACTGAGTACATTCCAGTACCAGCCCCTTGTGGATTCCTGAATAATTTTTTGGCCCTGCCAGCCTGTGCTTCAGGGAACCCTGGGAGGCCCATGGCTCTGAGCCCAGGGTCTCAAACTCCACTTCTACCTGTTTGCCTGGCATTTGCTGTACGAAATTGAAAATTAATAATTTATCTTGCAGGATGAATAATTCAACAGAGGGGACAAAGAACTGCTGGTGGTGCGGTTGACGTCACAAACCCAGCTCATTTCCCCCCTCCCTCCCCCACTCTCCCACTCCTGCATCTGATCCAGGGAGAGAAGGGAAAAAAATCAACAACGAAGCCAATGAGAGTGAGTCCAGTCCTGACTGCCTCAAACAGGCTTTGCTTTCAGGCAGGATGGCTGAAGATGGTTGGGCTGTTAGGTGCATTCCTGGCTCTATTTTCTATACCTTCTACCACATCTTCGCTAAGCCCTCGGAATCTCCAGTCCATCTCAAGCCAGCTTAAGTGGCATCATTTGCAGGATGCTCCCCCTCTAGCCCTAACCAGCTGCAGCTGAAAATGGATTTCTGTCTCATGCCATGTGATGTACATCTTACCTGCTCCCAACCTGTCTCAAGCCAAGCTGTCTCGAGCCAAGCTGTCTGCCTTTAGAGGTTCTTGGGCTTTTTTAGCTGAAAGGGAAGAGGAGTTTCAGCAAGGTGCCATGAGTGGTGTTGTTGTTGTTGCTGTTGTTGTTGTTTTTTTGTTTGTTTGTTTTGGTTTGGTTTCTGAGACAGGGTTTCTCTGTGTAGCCCTGGCTGTCCTGGAACTCACTCTGTAGACCAGGCTGGCCTCGAACTCAGAAATCCACCTGCCTCTGACTCCCGAGGGCTGCGATTAAAGGCGTGCGCCACCACTGCCCGGTGCCATGAGCAGTTTTTAGCATTGGGGGAAACACTTTTTTTTTTTTTCTTTTAGATTGGTTCTTGTTATGTAACCCAGTCCAGTCTCCAACTCTCAATCTTTCTACCTCAGCCCCGGACTAGAGTTTAGGGGAACGGTCATTTCGGGGCTGGATGAGAGTCTTCAGCCTTTCTACTGAAATGTGCTCCCTGCACCTTTTTGTACACTCAAGGGTACATAAATCTCAGCATCTCTTTGTGAAGGCAGGTTTGGCATCCCTTCTCTGTGGGAAGTCTCTTGGTGAGAAGACAGATGATAAGCCAGGTATGGGGATTCATGCCTTTAACCTCAGCTCTCAGGAGACAAAAGTAGGTGAATGTCTGAGTTCCAGAACAGCCTGGTCTGCATAGTGAGTTCCAGAATAGGCAGGGTGACACAGAGAAATCCTGTCTGCAAGAAATTTAAAAAACAAAACAAAAAGTCAAAAACAAACAAACAATAAAACCAAAACAACAGGATCTGTTCAAGGCTCCACCCTCATGAATGAGACTTGATGCCTGTATAAAAAGGCTTAAAGGGCAGTGGTGGTGCACGTCTTTAATCCCAGCACTCAGGAGGAACAGGCAGGCAGGTTTCTGAGTTCAAGGCCAGCCTGGTCTACAAAATGAGTTCCAGGACAGCCAGGGCTAAACAGAGAAACCCTGTCTTGAAAAAACAAAAACAAACAAACAAACAAAAAAAAAAAACAGGCTTAATGAAGGTAAAAGGGCTTAATGAAGGATTTCAGCCCTCCTGCCCTTCCACCTCGTGCCAGGTAAGCACACTGCTCTTTGCTTCTTCAGGAGATATAGCATCCGTGTCTCATCTTAGAAACAGGAAGAAGGCCTTGTAAGACAACCAAACCTGTTGGTGTCTTGGCCATAGACTTTACAGATACTTAACGCCCTTGAGAAGAGCTGGGGAGATGACTCAGTCAATAGAGTGCCATTCAAACACCAGAAGCTGAGTTCAAATCCCCAGCACCTACAGAAAAGCCAGATGCAACAGCATACATTAGTAATTCCAGCCACGGGGTGGACAGAGCCAAGTAGATCCCTGGAGTTCCGATGCCAGCTAGCCTAACTGAAGCGGTGAACTCAAGATTTAAAGAGAGATACTGCCTCATTAAACAAAAACACCAGAGATGAAGAGCAAGCAGGAGGCCATTGGATACCAACTTCTGGCATCTACATGCATATGTGCACACACATGAATATGTATACACACATGTACATATATTCCCCACACCCTTCATACACAAAGGAACAGTGAAAAGTAAATACTTTATAAATTGCACAATTATGTCTGCACACACAGTTGAAGACAGCTTTATCTTTCAGCCTTTTACCATCTTTGACGTGGTCTTATCTCGCCTGCTGTAGTCTAAGGCAGGGAGTAAATAGCACGGAGCTGTTGGATGCAGTTGCATGGCCCTGGGCAAGTTGCCGATCTCTAGGTCACAGTTCCTTGATTTGGAATTGGGAGGTTTAGTATAAAAGATTATAGTGGGATTGGGGATTTAGCTCAGTGACAAAGCGCTTGTCTAGCAAGCATACGTCCCTGGGTTTGGTCTTCCACTCTGAGAAAACAAAGGCACAAACAAACCATAAGGAAATCAAAAGATTATACTGGCAGTCAAACCATTAACACACAAATATAATCCCAGCATTTGAGAGGCCTGAGGGGGAAACAGGATGCTACAAATTCAAACCCATCTAGATTACAGAGTGAGACCCTGACTCAAAATGCCCTACTTCCAAAACAGGCATTTTATTTATATATTAATTGCCATACTGGGAGCCAGGCAGTGGTGGTGCACACCTTTAATCTCAGCACTTGGGAAGCAGAGGCAGGCAGATTTCTGAGTTTGAGGCCAGCCTGGTCTACAAAGTGAGTTCCATGACAGCCAGGGCTATACAGAGCTACTCTGTCTCAAAAAAAAAAAAAAAAATTGCCATACTGGAAACCAAACCCAGGGCCTTGTGCATCTTGGCAAATGGTCTACCGCTGAGCCGCATACCCAGTCCTCACTCAGCAAGTATTTCTTATGAAGTTTTAGGTGCTGGGAACCAAGGTAAGAACTGAAGAAAAGACCAGTGACTAAAACAGATGAATTCCTGAGTGTCTGAACACATTAGCCTAACAAGGGCTGCACAGACTAAATCATCACATCATAGGTAGAAACGGATAAGCTGCCCAGGGCCGGGGAAGTGCAGAAGACAGAAATGTGTATCAGACCTGGATAAAAGGATGGGTGACGCTGGGGTTTGGTAGTTCTTGTCTATTGTATTTGAGGCTCTGGATTTGAACCCTAGAACTGAAAAAAAAAAGAGAATGCTGGACCTTAACAAAGACAGCTGGGGACTGTCTCAGGGGAGCAGCTTGAGCTAGTGTCCTAACTATACTTAAGGAATCGAAGTTGCTACACACTGGAGTCCTTTGGGAACTGTGTGGACCTTGACTATAGATACAAGAAAAAAGAGAATGTATGTCTCCTCTATTTATTCATTGTCATGGCGCATCTTCTAGAAACTTCTCTTATTCTCTTTTCCCAATAAATCTAATAAGCTAGCAATATCCCACCGGATTGAAATTTCATAGTGACTGGTTTAAAACACCAAGTCTGGCCAGGCTTGGAGGCACACACTTAAATCCTAGCCCTTCAGAGGATCAGGAATTTAAAGCTAGCCTGGCTACAGTAATGAGTTTGAGGCCAGCCTGAGACCCAGTCTCAAAAACAAACAAACAAACAAACAAACAAACAAACAACTACACCCAAGGCTGAAACAATGGCCCGGTATGTAAAGTACTTGCTGCACTGGAGGGAGGAGCTGAGGTTGGATCCTCAGAACCTACATAAATGCCAAGTGCACTATCAGGTATGTAAGAAATCCCAACGCTCCTACAGGTACGCAGAAGAGGCAAGAGAGTAGCAGGAGAAGTTTGAGTGGCAGTTAGTGTGATATACACACGGAAGAACAACAAAGAGATCATGCGCCAAACAAGTCAAAGGCAAGATCAACCCCCAAAATTGTCTTCTGAGCATATGTGAGCTCTCTCTTTCTCCCCCTCCCCCATCCCCTCTCCCTCCTTTCCCCTCCCTCCCTTCCCCTCTCTCTCTCTCTCACTCACTCTCTCTCTCTCTCTTTCACATGCGCACACACACACACATACTCACACACTCACACACACACACACACACACACACACACACACACACACACTATAGAAAACCACACAGTACAGAAAACTTGAACATACAAACTATAAAGTTTCTCGTCATCCTCTATGTTGGAGATGACAGTCCCTCCTCTCACATCCTGTGTGAAAAGTACACAGTGATACAGAATTTAAAAACCAAAGCTTAAATGTTTATCTTGTCTTCACATGGCTCTCCCTGCCCCCGCCCCATGACCTCTGTGATTTAACTGTGTCCAGTCTGGGGGGAATTGTCTCCCCTTCTTGCTTCTCTTGCCCCACACTGGTGTTTACAGAGAGAATAGGACACACCACTTGTTACTCTGATGGGTGGTCTGCAGACTGGGCCCCCTGGCAGAGAGACTTCAGTGTCAAAGCTCGCTCAGTGGCTAGGCAACCCTGAGTAGGTCCCATCCTCTTCCTGCGGGTCAGTTTCTTCATTCATAGATGAGAGGCTTGGATTTCCTGTTTATTAAGATTCCTCACTGCCTCATGCTGCTGCTGCCCTCTGATTCCTACAGCGTGGTAACCTGGATTGCTCTGTTTTAACCTCTGTGTTGCTCACAGACCAGTGTCAGGAAACAAGATAACTGCTCTTTGTGAATTAGAACAAGAGGATAGCCAGCTGCCTTCAGATCAAACCTTCCACCTTCAAAGCCAGGAAGCCTGCCCTTCATAATCATTTAATTAACTCGGTCTTCCCACTAAAGCGGGGTGGGGGTGGGGTGCGGGGCGGGGGTGGGGGGGGGAGAGCACTGGAGACTGTGGAACGGCTGCTTTGCTGTTAGAGGCCCAGTGCTCATTCTCTGGATTCTTCCAGAATCAGCAAAAGCTTTGATGGACTCAGCAGAGGGCAGGGGGTTGGGGGGATGCTGAGCAGAGGGCTATTGACAGAAAGCCTGGCTTAATGGGAAACTGTTGGGGACAACAGCTGCTGACCAGGGATGGAATGGATTATGAAACCCTGTATTTATGTAACACTTTGCAATTACTTATTTCTCTTGAGGGTGACTTCTTTACACATTGTCACCTCGCACACGAACCTCCCTCATTCAGTAGTCTCCCTGGCTTTGCTAGATTGCAAATAAAAAGAGCCACCCAGCATCTAAATAGAGAGAAGAGAGAATGTGTGGGGAAGAAGGCTAGTTCCTCTCTCCTTTGAACCATGCCTGGCCTTATTGGCTTGGGAAATAGCTTCAGCAGTAATGTGCTTGCTAGGCAAGCATGAAGATCTGAGTTTGATCCCTAGTGCCCATGTAAAAATCTGAATGTGGAGCCAGTGGGATGGCTCAGAGGGTAACGGTATCTGCTACCAAGCCTGAGAGCCTGTGTTTAACCCTGAAACCCGCATAGTAAAAGGAGACTTATGTTTTGACCTGCACAAATGCCCACATTCACCGTGTGTGTGTGTGTGTGTGTGTGTGTGTGTGTGTGTGTGTGTGTGTGTGTTGAGACAAGGTCTTACTATTTAGCCCTGGTTGGTCTGGAATTTGCTATGTGAACCAGGTTGGTCTTGAGCTTATGTCAATCCTCCTACATCTGCCTCCTAGGTTCTAGAACTACAGGCATGTACCACCACATCCTGCTTTAACTTGCTTCCATCTAAAACATGGAAGAAGTGATACCATGTGAGTTCTAGAGCCTACAGCTTGAGAAGTCTGACAGCTCCCACCTTTACCCTTTTGGAGTCTTATAGTTAGAAAATAAAATGTTCCCCAGTCTCAGGTGATAGATGCTTTGTCCCCAGATGGTAAGGCTATTTGGGGATGTGGGGGAAGGGAGCTGTGGTCTGGTGCGAGGAAGCAGGCTACTAGGGAGATGGTTTTGAGGGCCTCATCTGGTCCCCAGCTCTGCTCTACTGTGTACACGCTACTGCTGCCATGACCTTCTGCCTCACCCAGGAAGCCAAGACTATGACCTGAAAGCTCTAAAACCAGGGAATGAAGAGAATCCACTCTCCTTTAAGTTGCTATTGGCAAGTGACCAGGGCATAATGGTGCTAAAACTGACTGCCACAGACCCAAGCCACCACAACAAAACTCAGACATTCCTAAGGGTCTTCATTCTTAACACTGTTCAGATTTACTACCAGATAGCTCCACGGTAGAGGCTGGGCTGCGTGTTGCAGGATATTTAATGGCATCTCTGACCTCTGTACACTAGACATTCCAATGTGACAACCAAATGCCTCGCTGCGGGCTTGGAGGCTGCTAGACGTTAAGAGCTTGGGCTGCCCTTCCAGAAGGACACCCAAATGATGGTTCACAATTGTCTGTAACTCCAGTTTCAGGGTATCTGATGGTGTCTTCTTGCCCCAGTGGGTACCAGGAATGAAAATGGATGGCAAAACATCCATGCACATAGTACAAGTTTTAAAAAGTATTTTAACTGAAAAAAAGAAATGACTTGCTCAGTATGGTGACACATACCTTCAGTTCCAACATGGTGAGACCCTGTAAGAAAGAAAGAAAGAAAGAAAGAAAGAAAGAAAGAAAGAAAGAAAAAAGAAAGAAAGAAAGAAAGAAAGAAAGAGAGGAGAGAGAGGAGGGAGAGGGGAGAGAGGAAAAGAGAGAGAGAGAGGGAGAGAGAGAGGGAGAGAGAGAGAGAGAGAGAGAGAGAGAGAACACCTTGAGTGAGTTGGTCCCTATCAGCTCATGTGTTGGTGCTTCGTTTCCATTATTTTTGGAAGATCCCAAAACTTTTGGAAGTTGAGCCTAGTTGAAGGAAGTGGGACACTGGGGTTGTGTCTTTCATGACATCTGCCCAAGTGCATGGAGTCAAGAAGCCAGAGCCAAGCCATGAGCCAAAATAAATATTTTCTTCTCTAAGTTCTGTGAGATAATTTTATCACAATAATGAGGGAAGTGACTAATACCGATGTTACCTAGATCATGTTTCTGAAATTCTTATGTTCTTCACTCTTCTCAACACCTCCTTGGGCTTTGCCACTACCATCCCTGCAACCACACATACACACACACACACACACACACACACACACACACAAACACTTCTCCCCTTTCATTGTGTGTACTTCTTCTCCCCTCTTTTTTAAAATTGTTTTTCTTTGTTTTATACAAGCTCTCACTCCAATCAAGCCTTCTGTTCTGGCTAGTCACTACTGTCAACCTAATGCAATCACTTAGCAAACCACTTGAAATGAAGACTCAATCAGATTGGCCTATGGCCATATCTATGAGGAATTGTCTTTACTAATAATTGATGTGGGAGGGTCTAGCCCACTGTGGGTGGCACCATCCCTAGGCAGGCAGGCTTGGGCTATAAGAAGGCCAGATGAGCATGAGCCAGAGAGCAAACCAGTAAGCAGCATTCCTCCATGGTTTCTTCTTCAGTTCCTCTTGAACTCCTTGACTTCACTCAATGATAGCTTGTGTCCTGAAAGTGTAATCTGAATCTACCCTTTCCTCTCCAAATTGGTTTTGGTCAAAGTATTTTATCACAGCAACATAAATCAAATGAGAACACTTCCAGATGACTATATATGCCACCTGATTGCATTTGTCTGGAAGACCCTAAGTCAGAACCATCTAACTGGAACCCATTGACACTGTGTAAGATAACAAGTTACTATTAATGCTTAATCCCCTATGTTTTATAATGATTTGTTTCCATTACTAGATAACTAATACAATTCAAATACCTAAACTGTAAATGTATTAGCCATTACTATACAAATCTACTTATAAAGACCCATAGTTTTGGGTCACCGCCAATTTACCCTTTTGCTTTGGACCTGTGGTAACATATCTTGGCAGGAGTACATACAGAGAAAAAGGTCCTCCTGGCTATGAATCAAAGGAGGAAGAAGAGACCAGGCTTCCATAATCCCTCTCAAAACTCATTCTAAATGTCATCCATGCCTCCTAGTAGGGAGTACATTTTAAAGGTTCACCACCTCTCAATAGTGACATTGGATGGGCACAAAATCTCTAATACATAGGTCTTTGGCAGGGTGGGGCACGGGTGGGGGTTCTAGATCCAAAGGATAGCACTAAGCAAGAATCTTGTGGTGAATTGGAGGGATTACTCCACAAAGTAATCAAATTGGATACTGGTGGGAAAAACATGAAAAATGGAATGAGCCACACAGGAGCTAACCTCAGTGACAGCGAGCAGTGCTCTGTACAAACTTGCTGGAGGAATGAAGAGCAAAGGGAAGAAAAACTGGTTCACTGTGCTGAGTCAGTCAGTCTGCCAAGCCAGGAGCCAGGCAGGACTCGGCCTGACACTATGCTTAGACTGACTTCCTCCAGCCAGCTTGACAGCTAATTACCCTTACACTTGGTCCG
>LR753305.1:1436841-1526841 GCA_902729485.2 Mus minutoides | reverse complement strand
TTTGGAGAAGCTAGGCCAACCCCCACAACCCTTTGTTGCTGTTGTATTGGGAGCTAACCCTAGACCTTTACCACTGAGCCATATCTACAGTCCCAAGTTGGGTGTTTCATTGGATGTATTTTGTCTCTCTATTATTATGGTATGTAGCTCTAAAACCTCAGTGACATGAGTATCTTTGTATTCATAGGAAAAGATGAAAACAGTACACTAATTTCCCCCAACAAGTCCTAACTTTTTTTTGTTTGTTTGTTTTTGTTTTTTTGTTTTTTGAGACAGGGTTTCTCTGTATAGCCCTGGCTGTCCTGGAGCTCACTTTGTAGACCGGGCTGGCCTTGAACTCAGAAATCCTCCTGCCTCTGCCTCCCAAGTGCTGGGATTAAAGGCGTGCACCACCACCACCCGGCATGCCTTGACTATTTTTATAGTCAAAAAATAATATATGTGAAATTCATAATCCATTATCTGGGCTAATGCAAGTATGTTCATTAAACCACAACTATCTGTATAACATCCTCAGACCCAGGGCAGATGGGTAATTGCTGCTTGGCAGGCCAACCCTAAGATGCTCTGTCTGATATTTATATCCTGGTTCTCGTGCCTGCATACAAGAATTATAAGTTGCTTCTAACCAACAGAGCACGGCATGGTGAGGTTTCTTCTAACTTCCTAGAAGCTTCCCACTGTCTTCTCTTCTCAGTTTGCATTCTTTGAAGCAGGCTACTAAGAGAATTTCAGATGAACGGAGGGAGGAGTGCATCTTAGGCTAACTCCCTGCTAGTAATAGAATTTGGAGCCATGTGTACTTGGAATTTGGTGTGTGTGTGTGTGTGTGTGTGTGTGTGTGTGTGTGTGTGTGGTGTTGGGAATTAAACCTTGCATGTGCTAAACAGGGGTGTTATTGCAGAACTGTAACAGGGCCCCAGACCTTAGCACAACTGATTGCATGATGGACGTATCTTTCAGACCATAAAACTCAACACGTAGGTCGCACCATCTGCAGAACAAAACCGAAGACTAATCCAAAAGTACTAGCTTTGCTTTTTGGCTTCTGTAGTTCTGCTTCTAGCTAACTGTTGTTAACTGAAGTGTGTTAATCCAGGACATGGCTTTTGTATGTAAAAGCTCACCCTGAGAAAGACTCAGTGCTATATTAAGATATGGAACATACAATGTAGTCACTGGCCAAATAATAAAGTTTTCTATTGACTTAAACCCATGTCTGAATAGTCTTCACTGGTGGGTACTCCACAAAAGAACTATAACCCCAGCCTAAGCTTTGTGAATTTGGAAGCAAATTCTTTTTGGACCTTCTTTTCAGCTGGGACTCTAACCCTGGCTGATACCTTGATTGAAGTCTTGTGGAACACCCAGAAGTAGCAAGACTTGCTAAGCCATGCCTAGATCCATTGTTTATTTATTGTTTTTCAAAACAGATTTTCTGTGTAACAGCCCTGGCTGTTCCGAAACTAACTTTGTAGACCAGGCTAGCCTTGAACTCACAGAGATCAGCCTGCCTCTGCCTCCCTAGTGCTGGGATTAAAGGCCTGTGCCACCACCACCCGGTCAGGTTTAGATTCTTAATCCAAAGAAAATGTGGGCTGTTTAATAAGCTGCAAAGTCTGTGAGAATTTGTTTCGTAGTGAAATATAACCAATTAGCACACTCCTCCCATTTCCGGTTTCGAGCCCATCTACCCACTTACTCAGCCCTTAACATCTCTCGCATTACTACACAGCTTCCCAAACTGGATTGCCTTAACCCAAGAGGGTGGTCACCAAGAGGGAGTGGTCAGGGTCAAATGCCCGCGCCTCCAGGGGGCGGGGTCGTCTCTGTGGGGCGTGGTCCTGCCGTGGCATTCCCCACCTCCACAGTTGGCGCCGGGGGCGGGGCCAGGCAGAGCAGGGCGGAATCGCAGTTTGACCCCGGAAGTGCTGGATCTGTGGTTGCTGTGGTGTTTTGCAGCTGAACATCTTGGGTGTGGAGCCGGGGAGGTAAGTACGTGCCCGGGCCCCACCGGTGGTGCTCGGGAGGAGCCAGGACCGTGCTTTTGGAGCCTTCGGCACCCTCCAGCTTCACGGCGGAGCCAGGCTTACACTGCCCCAGCGGCTGTGAGTCACCCCCCTTAGGAGAACCAGAGCCTGGAGTTCCGGTTCATTTTTAGGCTTGGTCCTAAAGAGACCTGGAACGATCCCCGGTCCCCACCACCTTCACCCAAGCTTCAGTTTCCTCCATGTTCATTCATTCTTTCAGCATGTATTTGTTGTTCGACACCCACGTGCCTAGTACAGACCTAGGCGCCGAGGGTACAAACAGCAGGACAGACAAGGCTCTCGTGAAGCTTACAGTCTAGAGGAAGGAGACAGCTAACACATAAATACATAAAGCAATTAAAGATATGACAGTGAGTAACGAGGAGAGAGACTACTTCAGGGAGAAGACCTGAGAAGGTTTTCTGATGGAGAAACTGAAGCAACAGTAGCCCCGAGATGCTCTCTGGCATATTACAACTGTTGATTAGATCACGACCCTCCACCCGTCCACCTGGAAACTATTGGCCTCTGCTGCCTTGCCCAGCATAGAATGTAGAGTGGTGCACACCGGTCCTGGTCCTTTTACAACTCAAAGTCTAGTCTTTGCTTTATTTTCTACCCATATACGTTAAGTGAAACCTAAATCCCCTTTGATGCCTCCCTTCTGTAACTTCTGTAAGTCGTTGTTAAATGCTTCGAGAGCTTTGCATATGTGGCAAACATCATGCCATTGGTTAGGCTTTGTATGGCAATTGGAGTTGTATATGTCGTTGTCATGAAGACTAAGCTTTGTGAATGGCACCATCAGATCAGTTTTTTTTTTGTCCATGGCGGTATTTTCTGAACATTGTTGCCTGCTACATAGTTGGGACTGAAGCATCTAGAGTCAGATGTGATGACACATACTTGTAATCCCAGCACTCAGCAGGTTGAGTCAGAAAGATTGGTTCAAAATAGCTTAGGCTACATGAGACCCTGTCTATGATGCACCAAAATTAATTAATTTATATATATATATATATATATATATATATATATATATATGAATGCAAGAAAAGAGTGGTGTGTGATGTTGCATATAGTAGTGTATACCAGCACTCAGGAGCTGAGGCGGGACATTGCTGGAGTTAAGAGCCAGTTTATGCAGGGTGGTGGTGGCACACGCCGCCTTTAATCCCAGCACTTGGGAGGCAGAGGCAGGCGAATTTCTGGGTTCAAGGCCAGCCTGGTCTACATAGTGAGTTCCAGAACAGCCAGAGCTACACAGAGAAACCCTGTCTCGAAAAACAAAAAAACCAAACCAAAACAAAACAAAAAAAGAGCCAGTTTATATCACAAGACCTTGTTTTCTAGGTATTTGAAAACAAAATTATGTTAATGCCAAGAAAAGCACTTAGAAGAGCACTCAGTATCTAACAAACATGCTGGGCCAGACATATTGACTTGTCAATATGTTTTCTATCACCTGGTAAGAAGTAGCTGGTTATATCCTCAGCTTGTCTGTGAGAACATAGTAAGTTCCTCCTCCTAGCCTTGATGTATTCATGTGTGCCATATGCTCTTTTGCCGGCATGCCTTTTGAAAGGGTTAATTGATCTCCATTGCATGGCTTGCCCAATACACATGTCCTTCCTGTGGATAAGGCCAATATGTTATTTTTAAAAAAGAGAACACTTGGTGGGAACTCAGAAGAGCTGCTCTGCTTGTTTGGTTTTGTATCCCGGGTTCACATACATATGGGTACAAATGCATTTGTGTGGAAGTCAAAGGTCAAACACAGGAGTTGGAGTTGTCCCTCAGAAGTCATCCGCTTTTCTTTTGAGACAAGTCTCTCACTGGTCTGGAGCTTGCCTGGTGGACTGTCCTAATGGCAAAGGAAGCTTTTGCCTTCTACTTTCCCAGTGCTGAGATTATAAGCATATACCATCACATCCTGCTTCCTAATGTGCTTTTGGGAATCAAACTCAGATTCTTTCTTTTTTCCTCATTCGTTCCTAACAACCCTGCTCGCTCTGGTCTGCCCCGCTCACTCCGGTCAGCCCCTCTCGCTCCGGCCGCGCCCCCCCCCCCCCCCCCCCCCCCCCCCCCCCCCCCCGTTCTGCCCCACTCGCTCTGGTTGGCCCCGTTCGCTCCAGTCAGCCCTGCTCGCTCTAGTCGGCCTGCTCGCTCCGGCTGGCCCGCTCTCTCAGGTCGGCTCCGGTTGGTCCCGCTTGCTCAGTCCCTGCTCTCTGGTCCAAGGATTTATTTATTATTATTCATAAGTACACTATAGCTGACTTCAGACGCACCAGAGGAGGGCGTCAGATCTCATTACGGGTGGTTGTAAGCCACCATGTGGTTGCTGGGATTTGAACTCAACCACCTTCGGAAGAGCAGTTGGGTGCTCTTAACCCGCTGAGCCATCTCACCAGCCCCAAACTCAGATTCTTATGCTAGTGCAGTCTGGACAATGCTAACTGAGCGTCTCCCAGTCTTCTCTGTATCTATCTTTTCTATTTATTTATTTATTTATTTATTTATTCATTCATTCATTCATTTAAGCTTGAACCCAGGGACGTGTGTGTGGTAAGCACAAATTCTATCACTGAGCTGTACCCAGCTGACCAACTCCTGGCTTTGAAACCAGTTTGGCCCCTCTATAGAGGGATCTTACATTGGCAGGTTTCTAAGGATTTTCTCTTCCTTCTGTTAGTTTGTCATGTCCTTCTTTGAAGCCTGGAGAAATTGTAAAGTCTTAACACAGTCTACCTATGAGGAAAAGTCCATTGTTCTAACCCTAGTGAGAGTTATGAGAAGAGTGTTCTTGTTCTGAGGACTGTAGCTTAGGGGTAGAGCTAGCCTAGCATTTGTGATGAGTTCAGTCCCCATTGCAGCAAAGAACATTTCTCCTAGTCTTTCATCACACATTTGGTGAGGCTGCATCTGCTAGGCTCGTGCTGGTTATAGGGAAGATAGCAAGTAAAAGAACTGGGCGAAGTGTCTTCATGAGGACAGCTTGAGGCCCTGGGTTTCAGCACTTTAAAAACAAAAAATGAGAACAGTCTAGGTTCTTTTAGCCAGGACTTTTGTTTTGTTTTTTGAGACAGGGTTTCTCTGTGTAGCCCTGGCTGACTCTGTAGATCAGGCTGGCCTTAAACTCACAAGAGATCCAACTGCCTCTGCCCCGATTGTGCTGGGATTAAAGGTGTGTACCACCATGCCTAGCAGGACTTCTTTTTTTATAGTGGGTAGAAGTTATTTGGAAGGTATTTTCCTTCAGAACTGAGAACTGTTCTAGTATAGCAAATGCATACAAGGTCTTGAAAGCCCACAGTAGGAGCCCACTGTGGCCAGGGGTTGATGCTGGTGCTGGGTTCATTCCCAGAGTAGGACTCTGTGTGTCTGCTCTCTTCTTCCCATTCCTATTCCTTTCAGGAGGGTCACGCAGCACAATGCCAGCTCTGCCCCTGGACCAACTCCAGATCACCCACAAAGACCCGAAGACAGGACAGCGGAAGACTTCAGCAGCGCTGGTGAGCCTAATGCCCTGATGCTGGTCAGCCTGGCAGGGTCAACCTTGCACTTGAAAAGCAAAAAGGAAATTCCTTCCTTTTCTGTTCCAAGAATGACCCAAGGGCTGTGGCTACTGATCAGTAGTTGAGACACTATGAGGCCCTTCCAAGCCTAGTATAGAATTTTGTTTCTGAGTAGCAGTCAAATTGGAGTACTGTTTTCCATGTCAAGTCGTGTGTCCCATTCCCCCTATCCCCCTCAGTATCTATTTTCATCATTCCGAAGGCAATTCTGACTTAGCTTGAGCTGGGCTGGAAACGGTTCTACATCCTAGTTTGGTGATTTACCTTTGTTGGGACTTAAGGTTCCATGTAGAAAATGTGTATTAAATCTAAGCTTCTCCCCTTGCTGAGGCTGAGCTTGTCTTGTCTTTAATCTGGTACAAGAAGTGAGATGTACAGAGAGTCTGACAGGGCCTGTGAAACTGAAAACTAAGGAGGCTGTGAACCTGCCAGTTCCCAGCATCAGAGAGAGAGATTAGAGCCATGGAGAGGTGCCAGGCTGCTAAAGAAAGGGACAGAAGTGGGGACTTGAGTCCTTGTACCCACTTGTAGATTTCCCAAGAGTATGAGCTTACTTGCACAAGGTGGGAAGAAGTAGTTTCTAGAGGCTGGAGTAAAGTTGTGGGAAATGGGAGCTAGTATTTAATTTCCTGAATTTTGGTTGGCTTTTATTATTTCCTATTCAGTCTCTAAATATAGAACTTAACATACATAGTGCCCCATGTGGGTCAGCCTATTCTGAAAAGTCACCTGGATAAATTTTTCTTCCTCCCTTTCCCCCTTATTTTAAGTTGGTTCTTTGAGAATTTTGTGCAGATGAACCCCTTCCCACCCACCCAGCCTTGTGTCCTTTTCTTTAAGCCCATTGAGTCCAGTTGCTGCTGCCCATATGCTCTTGGATATGTGGCCTTACTGGTAAGGTGGCCACTGTTACCTTAGAGAAAACTGACTCTTTGCCTTCTGTCCACTATCCATTACCAATATGGGACTTCCTGCCCATCTCCCTGGGTTATCTTATTTAAGCCACATCACAGCCCATCATGGATGTTTTGATTGTCACTATTTTACAGGGTTCAAGGTCACAAAGCCAGGAAATTGGGAAAGCTAGGATACTGTGCTAGCCAGTCCTGTCCCAGGGTGTCCTCTGCTCAGCCTTTCTTCTATAAAGCTGCTTACTTTCCTGCTCATAATTTTACATATGGAGGATGTTTGTCAGAAAAGCTAAAACTGTACTATTTAATTCAGTAGCCATCTAATAGGTAACATGTACTATGTGTAACCATTGTAGCATGTCTGGTGCTTGAAGCTGGTAGGAGGGATGGCTTCCTGGAGGAGAGAGGTCCTGCACTGCCTGTTGAAAGGTGCGTTAGCTCTGTCCGGATAGGGCAGGAGGACAAGGCCCTGGTTAGAAAACTCAGGGATGCTACGGGAAGTCTGACTCTTAGGTCAAGAACAGTTCCCTGGCAATGGGGTGGCACTATGGCAGAACTAATGAACACAGGCTTTGGTACTTATCTGGTAAGTTGTTTAACCTCAGGGGCAAATTAATAATAATAATAATAATAATAGACCAGGCATGGTGGGGATGAAATGAAACGTCTGTAATTACTACTGTGCCTGAACAGAGTAGTACTCCGTAGGTTGCAGCTATGCTGGAGATAACAAGCACCAACTGTGACATTGACTAGGCACTAGGGTAGAAAGAGGGATTGGCTGAAAGACAGTTGCCTGGTTGGTAATACTGAAGAACATTAACCTATGGGCTGCAGGAAGCTCCTGAAACATTGTAGGATTTTGTGTTTGAGTCTCAGTTTGGGACAAAAAGATCTCTGCCCAAGGAGCAGTGCCTCTACAGAGTGATAAGTGAGCTTATTGATGTTTATTAAGTAGTTAGTATTTCAAGGAGCAAGCGCTTGAAAAACCTGTCAGAAGTAGTGTTGGATCCTTCCACCATGAAGGACACTAAGAAAATGGGTTCCTATCAAGATCCATAAAGGCCTGATGGGCAGTATTTTCCCAGTTTGCCAGAGCAGATAGGCCCTAAGCCAGACTTTCTGAAAGGTGGGATTAAACCTCCTTAGGAGAAACACAGTTAGAGCCTTCCTGCTACTCCTGCTCGGAAACCATCTATGGCTACTCTGAGAGTTCCTTTTACAAAGCTTGCCATTTAAAGTACTAAAGAGACAGGATCTGGCCATTCATTCTTTTGTCCAGCTAATGAATATGTGGAGAGTCCTCTCAAGGCCAAGCACTGTTGAAGTAAAAACAGTAAACTGCATAGTTAAAGTCAACAATTTGATTGTTTTCAACATTGGTAATATACTAATGAAGCCATCGCCTATGGTCAAGAGTGAACCTTTTCACCTTCCCTAGAAGTCCCCTGTATCCGGCTCATATTCATTCCTTCCTCTCTCCCTGAGCTCAATAGCAACTGATCCAAAAGTGACTTTGGTGCAGTTTAGCAAGGGCCATAGTCACGTGAATGCAGGTGCTGAGGGAGGCGAGCAAACCCCTTAGTCCAGCCTCAGAGGGAATTAGGGCCATGAGGTCAGAAGGAGAGCGGTGAGATAGGGTTGTGCAGGGGTGTGCTGTAGCTAATACTTGGTCTGCAGTGTAAGCTTTGCTTTAATCCTGCCTGGCTGCCTACTGCACCTCAAGGCCTTTAGGAAAGTTCAGGACCCTACTGAGCCTTTGTTTTCTCCCTGGCCAGACAAGACTGTCACCCTTTTAACTAATCATGGATGAGGGAAAACAGTGGGGAGCTGGACCTACCTGCTCCTGCTGCTCCTGATGGTGTAGGGCAGGCCCTCAATGGGTGGTAGGTTTGTTGTCATCATCCTGCCACCCTTTAAACCCAGGTGCCCAAGTCCATCTGTGCACGGAATATGACTGTTTTTATGCCTTTATATGAATGATTTCTTCAGTTGGGCAGTGGTGATGCACACTTGAGAGGCAGAGTCAGGTGCATCTTTATGAGTCCTGACTGGTCTCTACAGAGTGAGTTACAGGACAGCCAGGGCTACAAAGAGAAATCCTGTGTTGGATGTGGAGGGGTGATTTCTTCCATCAGTTGTAGCGTCTGCCATTGATCGTAGGGGCAGGCAGATCTCTATTAAATCTGAGACCAGCCTAATCTACATAGTAAGTTCCAGGTCAGTCAGGGCTATATTGTAAAAAATGTGTGAGAAAGAAAGAAAGAAACAAACAAACAAACAAATGAAAAGGAGGGAGGGAGGGAGGAAGGACGGACGGACGGACAAGCAAGCTAACTTTCTTTCACCTAAAAATCCTTTCTTCCTGCTAGGCTGTTAGGCACTGTCATGTGTCAGAGGCACCCCCTGTCCACGGGCTGTCAGTTCTTCCCTGTGCTCCTGTGACCCTTTAGGCCTGAGTTGTCACTTCCTCTGTTTAGGGCTCCCTTGGTGGCTTAGATGTTCATCTTCCCCTTGTAACCTGGAGAGAACTTGAGCCTCTAAGCTGAGACCTACATCACTGTATGCTTTTATTCATGTGCCCCCAAAGCTGGTACAGTAGGTGTAGAACGCGCCTTTCCTCGCCTGCGAGAAATCACGCTGACACTGAAGGAAACGTCTGTGGCATCCCTTTTATTATTGAATATAATATAAATGAGGGAAGGAAGGAGAGAGAGGAAGAAAGCAAGAGAGAGAGGAAGGAGAGCGAGTAGCAGAGGGAGAATAGAGAGAGAGCGAGAGTGAGAGTCTGAGAGTCAGAGAGCGTAGCAGAGAGTCAGAGAGAGCAGCAGAGAGAGCGAGCCCCCGGAGGGCTCTCCCTTATATCCCCTGAGGTAGCCCTGGAGCAGCGTGTTCCCATAGGATTGGCTACAAGGCCATAAACCCAAATCGCCCCGGGCATGGGCTCTGTGATTCGCGCGCTTTTCCTCAGGACAAAGCACATACCAAGGATCACAAGTGAGAATGTAGGATGCCAGCGCCATTACTTAATGGTGAAAATGCTGTCAGTGCTCAGAGCGGCTCTCTACAAGTAGGGGCCCTGTAAAGAGTCCTCAGGTCAGAGGAAGGAAGCCTGGAAGGCAAGGAGAGGGGCTCTTTGTCAACAGGTGAGTGCCTGGAATGCTGCCGCTGTATAATGGGATTTAGATGGGAGAGGGTCCACAGAACCATGTGCTAAATGGCTGCAGTGAATCCTATGGAGCCTGCATATCCCTGCAAAGGCCCACAAGGTTCTCAAGGAGACTGGTCCATCCATCGGTCTTGATCGTTCTAGAGTCTGGAAGTGGAAGGCTGTGGTTGATAACAGCTGAGGCAGTGCCTGGCCCTCCTCTTATTACATTACAGCTTCTCCCTGAGAAAGCCACTCGTGTAGACTGGGATGAAAACTGAGCCTATCATCTCTTCTCTTTGGTGAACAAAGTGGGGCTTGTTCCTGGCGTGGCTGGGAAAGAGAACTTGTGATTCTAAGCTGAGCTCTGCAGCTACTTGATTAGAATCTTAAAAAAAAATAGTTGAGGGATTTTTTTTCTGGTTATAAAAAAATGATATATAGAATATAATGCAGTTTGTATCAGAATGGAAAAACAGACTTAAATAAATACTTGATATGCATATTATATTCTAATGTAAATACCTAGAAAGGTCACTAGGATGGCTTCTGCTCCGTGGCTTCCTGGGAGGTCACAAAGACTAAGAGTTTGCTCCCCTCCCCGCGCTCGCCTGCTCCCTCTCCTTTCCCCTCCTTGCCTTTTTTTTTTTTTTTTTTAAAGATTTTATTTTATTTATTATATGTAAGTACACTGTAGCTGTCTTCAGACGGTCCAGATCTCGTTACGGATGGTTGTGAGCCACCATGTGGATGCTGGGATTTGAACTTATCACCTTTGGAAGAGCAGTCGGCTGCTCTTACCCGCTGAGCCATCTCACCAGCCCCGCCTTTTTTTTTTTTTTTTTTTTGGTTTTTCGAGGCAGGGTTTCTCTGTGTAGTCCTGGCTGTCCTGGAACTAACTCTGTAGACCAGGCTGGCCTCGAACTCAGAAATCCGCCTGCCTCTGCCTCCCGAGTGCTGGGATTAAAGGCGTGCACCACCACGCCTGGCTCCCTCCTTGCCTTTTCTTTCCCTTCTCCTTTTCCTCCACTCTCCCCTTCTACCCCCACGCCCCCATGCTGGGGATTGAACCCAGGGCCCCATATCCATCACTCTATCACTGAGCTCTGCTCTTAGCCCACATAGTGTTTGAGAATATGCTTATGTGTTACCTGGGTAATTAAATATTAATTTTAAAAGTTCATGGTCATTGTTTAAATATGGGAAAATAAGGCCAAACATGCTCATGCCTTTAATCTCAGCACTTGGGAGGCAGAGGCAGACAGATGTCTCTGAGTTTGATGCCACATGTTCTACAGAGTGTGAGCCTTTGTAAAAAAGAGAAAATATAGAAAAATAGAATGAAGCTATAATCCCATAGCCCCAATATAACCAGTATAAGTTTGGGAATTGTTCCCTTCTTTTTAGAAATCTGTACCAGTATATGAATACATTGACTTTTTTTTTTTTTTTTGTACATTGACTTGCTAAAAATTTTACAAACCTGGTTATATTAGAATTTTGTTTTCTTCTTTCTCTCCCCTTAACCTGTCCCCTCACCACTAAAATACTCTAAAAAACATGTTGTTGTTGTTGTTTTAACAGCCATCTTGTATTCCATGGCTCCTTTGTTAGGTACACTGGGCTCTTTATACTTAGAAGCTCCTGGAGGGTCTCTGGTTGGAACAGCCAAGTACTGTTACTGCTGTGGGTTGGCAAATGGGGCTCGCTGACTAACCTCTCCCACATTAACACGTAGTTTTTGGATTTGTAGAACCCTGAACAGAAGGCAGACCGGTATTTTGTGTTGTACAAACCGCCCCCTAAAGACCACATTCCCGCCCTTGTGGAGGAGTACCTGGAACGTGCCAACTTCGTAGCTAATGACCTCGACTGGCTCCTGGCCTTGCCTCACGATAAATTCTGGTGCCAGGTAACATTCCATCAAAGTTCACACTAAGACAAAGCACATGCCGGATTCTTGGTTGGTTGCTGTTATTTTTCTCTTCCCTAGGAATTGCTTTTTTGTCTACTTTCTTTGGGTCCTTAACATCAAATTATGGCTTAGATTGCTGTTTCATATTACAACTTTCCTGATGTTTACCTACTGCCTGTCGGTGGGTCATTTTAAGAAACTTATATTTACCCCTGAGCTCATTCATACCTCCTTGGTCCCTTGGGGTTGGAGGGTTGGAAATAAGTCAGGACTGATGGGCCGTAAGCACCCGTGTAGTCTACCCACAGACCTTTGACTGATGGGCCGTAAGCACCCGTGTAGTCTACCCACAGACCTTTGAGCCTCAGCAGTCAGTTCTTGCTCTCCTCTCTCACCTGGCTTAGGTTATTTTTGATGAGACCCTGCAGAAGTGCCTGGACTCCTACCTGCACTATGTACCCCGAAAGTTTGATGAGTGGGTGGCCCCGACCCCTGAGGTGGCTGACATGCAGAAGCACCTGCACCAGAGTGTTTTCCTCACCTTCCTTCGAATGTCCACGCACAAGGAATCCAAAGTAAGCCTGCGATCCTGTGACAAGTGTCCACTTGACACCCAGCACCTCTGTGCCAGACTCTACCCCTAGGGAAAGAAGACTGGAGGTTCAGGTTTCCTCTTTGTCTCCCCTCTTTATCCCTGCCTTTTGGGGAAAGAATCTGTGTCACTGACTTCCCTTGTCCTCCAGTCCACCAGCCTGCCCACAGTACACCCAGTGTTTTCAGCAGCAGATACTCCAGGGTCCTTGTCACAGTTGACGTATGACTGTGACTTTACTCATGTGACAAAGAGTAAGGACACTGATTCTGACTTTTGGAAGAACTCAGATATGTGTACTTTAAAAAATATTTATTTTAAGCCGGGCGTGGTGGCACACACCATTAATCCCAGCACTCAGTAGGCAGAAGCAGGCAGATTTCTGAGTTCTAGGCCAGCCTGGTCTACAGAGTGAGTTCCAGGACAGCCAGGGCTACACAGAGAAACCCTATCTCGAAAAACAAAAACCAAAAAAAATTTATTTTATGAATTTAATTTATATATACATATATGTCTCCATATATGTCTCCATATATGTATATGCATGTGTGTCATACATATGCAAAGAAAACAGAAGAGGGTGTCAGATCTCCAGGAGCTGTACTTGTAGGTAGTCATAAACAAACCAAGGGGGTGCCGGGAACTCACTCTTAACCATTAAATCATCTCTCTAGTTCTTCATATATTCACTTAAAAAATCATTATTGAGCTTGGAGTTTGGCTTTGATAGAGCCTGACATGAAAGAAGATTCATCTCCAATACTAAAAATAAGAAATCATTAGTGCTGTTCTCAAATAACTCAATGTTATAGAAATATTAGAAAGATAATGATGCTACTCATAAAAATCCCCTGGCCTAAAGTTACTACCACTTTTAAAAATTATATTTCTGTGTGTACGCATGTGTATAGGTGCATTGTTAGAAGACAACTTGCAGGAGTTGGTTCTCTAACCATGTAAGTCCTGGAGATGGAACTCAGGTCATCAGACTTGACTGTGGGTGGCCTTGCCCACTGAGCCACCTTGTCAGCACTCAATATCACCACTGTGAATGTACATGTTCCTTCATAGACTTCTTGTCCTTTGAATGTGTGTGCACATGTGTGCCACTTCACATGTATGAAGGTCAGATGACAACTTGTGAGAGTGGCCTTTATTTCCACCCTATAGGTCCTGGGGATTGAACTCAGGTCATGAGACTTATCAGCAAGTACCTTTACATACTGAGCCATCTCATCAACCTTCAAAGTCACTACTGTTAATGTTATAATGTTAATTTCATCTTCCTTCATGGAATCTAACATTCTTTTTTAAAGATTTGTTTTGTGAGGCATAGTGACACATGCCTTTAATCCTAGTAACTCAGGAAGTAGAGGCAGGTAGATTTCTTCTGAGTTCAAGTCCAGCCTCATCAGTCTCAAAAAAATATTATTTTTATTTATTTGACTACACTGCAGCTGTCTTCAGACACATACTAGAAGAGTGCATCAGAAGAATGTAATCATTACACATGGCTGTGAGCCACAATGTGGTTGCTGGGAGTTGAACTCAGGACCTCTGGAAGAGTCATTTCCCCAGCTCTGTTTTTATTATTTGTAATTACATGTGTGTCTCTGTGTTGGTATGTACAGGTGCCTCTTTTTAAGATTTGTTTAATTTTTACTTATGTATGTATATGACTCTATGTGTATATGCTCATGTGTGCCAGTATCCATGGAGGCCAGAAGAGGAGGTCTGTGGTCCCTTGGAGCTGGAGTTACAGGCAATGTGGATGTTAAGAACCAAACTCCTATCCTCTGTAAGAGCAGCAAGAGCCCATAACCACTGAGCCATTTCTCTGGCCCCTCCTTTAGGGAAGTTTTGTGTGGCTGGGAACAGAGAATTTTAAAGATTGGATCTTGGGGTTTAGATGTAGTTTAGTAGTACAGTATTTGCCTAGTATGCACAAGGCCCAGGGTCTGATCCCTGACACCACAGTGAAAAAGGGATCTTGTTTTATTTGTTTCTTTGTTTGGAAATAGGATCTCCCAGTGTAGGCCAGACTGATCTCCAACTCACCATTGTCCTGGCTTAGCCTAAATACTGATCTACATATTTTTTAATATGTACATACTCAAGGATGTGTATGAGCCCTTGGATGTCAAAAGAGGGCACCAGATCTCTTAGAACTGGAGTTACAGGTGGTTGTGAACTACCATGTGTATGCTGAAAAGCGAACACGGGGCCTCTGCAAGAGCAGGAAGTGCTTTCTGTTGAGCCATCCTTCCAGCCCCTCTGAATACTGTTATAATTAAATTTCAAATGTATACATATACTTGAGAAAGTTCTTTTTTTTTTTTTTCTTTTTTTTCCCCAGAGCTGAGGACTGAACCCAGTGCCTTGCACTTGCTAAGCAAGCACTCTACCACTGAGCTAAATCCCCAACCCCATGTATATAGAACAGTGAGTCCCATGTCCCCTTACACTACCTGTGTACTTATCAAGGTTTTGTCACTCTTGTTGATTCTGAGTTTGTTTGTTTGTTTGTTGTTTTGTTTGGTTTTTTTCGAGACAGGGTTTCTCTGTGTAGCCCTGCCTGGCTCTTTTTTTTTTTTTTTTTTTAAATTGAAGTATTTTTTTGTAATTCCAGACACTGATGATTTTCCTATAAACATTGAGAAGCAGCTGGGCGATGGTGGCGCACACCTTTAATCCCAGCACTTGGGAGGCAGAGGCAGGCGGATTTCTGAGTTCTAGGCCAGCCTGGTCTACAAAGTGAGTTCCAGGACAGCCAGGGCTATACAGAGAAACCCTGTCTTGTAAAACCAAAAAAAAAAAAAAAGACAGTAAACACTGAGAAGCAAACCCCAGTGGACTCTTCCCTTGTATGTTTCTGTTTACTTGAAGCAGAATCACTATGATTTTGGGTCTTTCCATAAAGCTGACATGTATACAGTACAGGTGTGCTACCACGGATTGGCCTGTGCCCAGCTGATGAGCATCAAGGTGTTTTCTCGTGAGTTTGCTGTTGCAGCATCTGCACACCCAGCCTCCACCCTTTCTCCATTCTTTCCCCTTAGGACCACTTCATTTCTCCATCTGCATTTGGAGAAATCCTCTACAACAACTTCCTCTTTGACATCCCAAAGATCCTGGACCTCTGTGTGCTCTTTGGAAAAGGCAACTCACCACTGCTCCAGAAAATGATAGGTGAGTAGGATGGAGGGCCTGGGGGTGCGCATGCCAAACCAGAGGCCACCAGTGCTGGTGTTAGACAGGACAAGAATATTCGGAAATGACTTCACAGATGTAATATATACATACAAGCACATATCCATACATGTCTGTGTGTATGCACAGATGTAATGCATGAATACATATATGCATACAAACATATATATATACACAGATATAATACATGCATACATAAATAATACACACAAAGATGTACCAACTCTGAAATAAATGACTGGGGAATCAAAACAAAACCAAAACAGGCAGTGCCTCAAGCATCTGTGAGTCTTGCTGGCTGTGTGCATCCCTATAGTCCCAGCACTCAGGAGGCTGAGGTAAGAGGGTTGTGAGTTTGAGGCCAGCCTGGGCTTACATAGTGAGTCCATGCCATACTGGGCTATTGGGACTAAAACAACAAATTATCTGATGTCATAGTGTTAGGACAGGTGTCAGTCAGTCAGTGGCAGGAATGAGGAAGTGCTTTGGCAATGAAAGTCAGAGTGCGGATTGCAGGCCTTCATTGGATTGTGGCCTGGGTTCTTGTCATAACATGCACATCTCCACTGGATATTTGCTATCTCTACTGGATGCTCACAGGGGCTTTTGGGGTCAGTGCTGTCATTGTCCTCATTTACAGATAAAAAAGACAGGTTGAATTTTAAAAGACTTGGCTAAAAGCTTATACAAGTCAGGTAGCCAATCTGGAACTTAATAGCTATAAAGAACTGACCCTGGAACTCTAGCTCTCTTTGCTCTCTCAGGGATAATGGGGCTGCCTCCAATATAGCTCATATTCAGCTTTGCTGAGAGTGGGTGGGTCCATAGTTTGGAGGCTCTATAGCTGTGGAAAAAGGAGACACTAAGTTGGATTTCCTAGGTAGAGATGGGCTGGAAGGTTCACTTAGCAATGAAAGCGATGGGGGTTGCTGCTGAGGGTAAGCCTCAGCTGATTCCTTCTTGGATTGTAGTTTATAGTATTGGGCTGGAACCGGAAGATGTTCATTGAGCACTCCTGCTGGCTTCCCCATCCTCAGACTGTAAGGCATAGCACTTGGGGAGCCTGAAGTAAGAGAGGTTCATGAGTCTAGCCTAATCTGCATAGTGGATCCTGGCTTTAAAACAAAACCCAAACAGACAACTACCCTTGGGATAGACCTTTCTCTCCCTTTCTTCTTTATTCTAAGTGAATGCATACATACATACGCACATGTATATAGTTGTATATATAAAGTTTATATATAACTTTATATATAAAACAAATACAATGTTAGATGTATATATAAAGCCACTTATAACAATCTAAATTTTATACGTAACTATATAAATCTATAAGTGGTTTTTGAGGGGTTTGTTTTATTTTTGTTTTTTGAGACAGGGTTTCTCTGTATCACTCTCTATCCTGTAACTCACTCTATAGACTAGGCTGGCCTCAAATTCAGATCCAGCTAGGCAAGCACTCTTAACAGAGCTATGTTCACAGCTTACAAGTAAAGAATAAAGAAGCAGAAGTAGTAGATATTAGTAGATATTTATGAATCATTTATTTATTATTCATTTCAGGTCATTTCTCCGTATATATTTTAAATATATTAGATCATAATATATGTAAAAATTTTACCTGTCAATTTCATTGAAACAGTCTCAGTTTCTCATTTGAGTCTAAGTATTGCCTGAGTATAGGTAATCTTGTTGATTTTCCCAGAAGGCAGTATTAATTCACTGCAGACTGAGAGGGGGAGGTGAGTTAGCAGCAGGAAGCATCGTACATAAGTCAGGGAAACAATTTCCAGGGCAGAGCGGAGTCAGGAGCCAGAGAGAGGTGCTGGGAAGGTTTCACTCAGCTTCCTGAAGAGTGCCACTGCCCAGCGGTCAAGATGATAGGTCCTCCACGTAACTCCCTGTCTCACACGCAGCTTCACCAAGTCGGTGAGCCTTTCAAAGCCTCAATTTTAGAGAAAGGAAAAGCTGATAGTCTGCCTTCTTGGAGGGAGTGTAAGGTTAAATAGGAAAAAGTGAGCAACACACTGGGACTGGCAGGACACAGGCACTTGACAAGTGTGAGCCCATATTGGGATGAGGCTGTGGAGCCTCTAGGAGCTTGGAGCAGGGTGAGGAGTCATCTGGTGAAAAGGTTAATCTGTTAAGGCAGCAATTGGAAATAGACACATAGTGGGAGAAAGGCAAGTACCTGGCTGGAACTGGAACAGAAAAGGATGTTATGCAACAGATTGTAGAGAAAACTTAACAATTTTGGAGAAAACAGAGAGACAGACAGACAGACAGAATAGTGCAAAAAAAAAAAAAAAAAATGGCCTTGAAGCCGGGTGTGGTGGCGCACACCTTTACTCCCAGCACTCGGAAGGCAGAAGCAGGTAGATTTCTGAGTTCAAGGCTAGCCTGGTATACAAAGTGAGTTCCAGGACAGCCAGGGCTGTACAGAGAAACCCTGTCTCGAAAAAACAAAACAAAACAAAACAAAACAAAACAAAACAAAACAAAAAAATGGCCTGGAGGACTTGGCCATGTACATTGTGAATTAGAAGCAAGGATCCCTTTGATTGCTGTGTGGTACAAGATTGCTGTGAAGAGTTTCTGGGAGATGAAGTACCATGGACAGACCAGGGAAGCTTTTCCTGCCGCTTAGGCTTTCGTCATTTGGGCCACTGGCTTCTTTTTTTTTTTTTTCTTGCTCCAGTCAACCCTGCTCGCTCTGGTCGGCCCGCTCGCTCCGGTTGGTCCCACTTGCTCAGTCTCTGCTCTCTCCGGTTTAAAGATTCATTTATTATTATTCATAAGTACACTATAGCTGACTTCAGACGCACCAGAGGAGGGCGTCAGATCTCATTACGGGTGGTTGTAAGCCACCATGTGGTTGCTGGGATTTGAACTCAGGACCTTGGGAAGAGTAGTCAGTGTTCTTACCCACTGAGCCATCTCGCCAGCCCCGGGCCACTGGCTTCTTTAAGAATCTTGTCATAACAAGATTCTTTCTTTAAGAAAGATAGATATCATAGATTTTTGAGAGTTTGTTTACATTTTTGTTTGTTTGTTTTTTAATTTAAGAAATTTTAAGTTGTATTTCAGACTTTTATTTTGTGCAGGAGTAGGTTCTCTCCTTCTACTAAGTAGATCCTAGACATGAAACTAAAGTCATTAAACTCGATGAAAGGTGCATTTTCCTGCTGAGCCATCTTGCTGACTGTCTTAGATTTCTATTGCTGTGACAAACACCATGACCAAAAGTAACTTGGGAGGCAAGAATTTATTCAACTTGTATACCAGAGTACATTGGCATTGAATAAGGAATACCCTCATCATCTAGGGCTAGTCCAAACTGACTTTGTAGGCAATGAGGCAATGTCTACATCATCCTGGGTGGTCAGGATAGCAAGAGGGGTGTCATGGCTCTGGGAGTGCCTGCTTCAGAAGCACTGTGTAGAGGTGACACATAGCTTAAAATGGGATGAACTGTGGGCAGTCATTTCAGGCAGATGGGACAGGGCTGTTGTCTGAGGTTATGGATGCCTCTGATCAGATCCAAGGGCGGGCTCTAATGCGTGGAGTGGAAGCTGGGTGGTCTTGTGTGCCAGCAGGGGCTAGATTTCTTAGGACTTTCTGTATTAAAGTCAGTTCAGACTAGCCCTAGATGATGAGGGTATTCCTTGCCTCTGTAGATGGTCCAGGAACACCTTCATAGATTACAGGAGGTATGAGCATTGAGCTAAGGAGGATGAGCTAGAAAAACGCAGCTTGTTGGAACTAAGGAGTAAATGGCATCCAGGGCTGTGCTGATGAAAAGCCCAGCTCCTTGCTAATCCATCAGCCTCACCTGGCATTCTAATCTTCATGTTAACTTTCCTTCCCTGGGCTGGACTAGGGCTGCAGGGCTGTCAGGATTGGATGCTCTGGCCCTCATATATACTGCAGGAGAGAAACAGGCAGAGAGAAATACTCCTTGGCCATATCTCTTTGAATTCACCCTTTGCCCTTCTCAAATAGGACTGAAATCTAAACATTGTCTGGTGCTTACATAAAAACCAGACCTCTTTAGAGACAGAGGGGCTCAAAGCTAGTCACCAGCCTGAGAGGCAAAGCCTATGGTGAGATGAGACACCTCAGGCCTCCAACCTTGGCGTTTCCGTGGCCCTCAGCTAGGATCCCTTCTCTCGTCTTACTTCCTCGCCATTTCACAGAGAAACACTGGGTTCTGCCCTAGCTTCCATATGCTGTAAGGAGGCACATGCAGCAGCAAGTAGAGAGAGGGTCATAAACATCAGAGACAGGCTTGAACCCAACAGCTACCAACTCATGCCAAGCCCATTTCTGCGATGTTCCCTCCTGTTTGCAAGAGGGTGGATTGAGATGGTAGCAGTTCAAAAGCAGAGATTTCCAGAGACATTTTCCCCGGTGTGGCTTAGCAAGTATCATGAGTTATTGTAGGTTTCTTGAATAAAGGAATCATAGTTCCCAAATTTCCTGCATAATGGAAGTCCCAGTTCCACAGCTAGTGCTGTCATAGGAGAGGCATGGTACCCAAGTTTGGTCACTCCCTGAGGACATCAGGAATAGCTGGTTTGACAGGGCTGCTCATTGTTTTACGTAATCAAAGGTATTTAAAAAGTTAAATGGTACTGAGTAACTTCCTTTCTCAGCCCTGGGAAGTTTCTCAATGAGGACAATGCTCAGTATTAGCTGGGCCTGAGACCAAGACTCATCCTAGATCCTCCCCACAAGCCAGCATAGGAAGGGAGAAAGGTCCCAGAACATACTCATAACCAATTTTAATATGTCCGATCCATCCTTGACCTCTCCCCACTTCTTCCCTTTCTCTTCTCTTTTTAGGAAACATATTTACTCAGCAGCCAAGTTACTATAATGACCTGGATGAAACCATTCCCACCATACTTCAGGTACTATCTCTGACCCTTGCCCTGGGGAGAGCAAGCTAGGGAGGGGAGGAAGTCTCTGGCTTTTTCTTGAGGAACCTGATAGAAATGTTTGCTTTCCCTTCCTTTCCCAGACTCATCTGGAAATAAGGCACAGTGAGCACATTCACCTACGTGTACTGTGCAGAGCCCTGGGTTCTGTCCTCAGCAGCAGAGGGGGTGGGGAAGATCTCATCCCCCACATTGTCTCTGTCCTACTCTTGGCTACATGCCTTCCAATTCGCCCTTTGCCATTCTTGAACAAGACTGACATCTGGAGATTATCTGGCCCTCATACAAAAGGCTTTGGTTGGTGTTTTGTCTCCTTTTCCAGCAGCCAACAGTTACTCCTTTCAGATACCTGCATTTCTCAGATTGGATCTGTGAGGGCTTATAAAACCATTTTGTGAAAGATTAATGTATACTGTAGAAAATATAAGGAATGTTCAAAAGCTGAAAGGGGCTGGGTGTGGTGGCTCATGCCTGTAGTTCCAGCTCTTGGGGACCTAAGGCAGGAGATTATCTTGAGTTCCCAGGCAAGCTAGGTACATAATGAGATCCTGCCTCAAATAAATAAATAAATAAATAAATAAATTTATTGATTAATTTTTGGTTTGTTTGGTGTGTATGTGTGTGTGTGTGTGTGTGTGTGTGTGTGTGTATGTGTGTGTGGTTTTGCTTTGGGGTTTGTGTTTTGTTTTTTATTTTTTGAGATAGGGTTTTTCAGTGTGGTTCTTTCTGTCCTGAAACTCACTGTGACTAGGCTGGCCTCAAACTCACAGAGATCCACCTACCTCTGCCTCCCAAATGCTAGGATTAAAGGTATATACCACCATGCCCAGCTTCAAATTTAAGATTTTAAGTACAAAAATCAAGATCACATGCCCTGGCAAAATGGCTTATAGTATGTCAAAATGCTTGCCAGCAAACCTGAGGACCTTATTGATTCCACAGAGTGGAAAGAGACAATTTGTCCCCTGACTTTCACACACATGCCTATCAACACACACACAAATAAGTGAAAGAAAGACATGACAGACTGACAACACTGTTAATTCAGCCTTGCTTGATTTTATGACATCCTGTTTTTGAGTCTGTTATTTTGTCTTTTGTTTTAACAAAATTCCTATAACCACTGAATGTGATAGCTCATGTCTATAATTTCTGCATTTAGGAAGGAGAGACAGGAAGATTAGGAGTTGAAGGTGGCCATCCTTGTCTGCACAGTGAGATCAAAGGCATCCTGACCTACATGAGACCCAACTCAAATTAATTAATTAATTAATTAATGAGTAAATAAACACACACATGCGCACGCACACTCACACACACACACACACACACACACAGAGTATGTATGTGTGTATATATTTATATACTCTTTATATACATACTCTCTATATGTGTGTTTGTTTATATATATATATATATTTATATATACACACACATATAAAAGTTATCCTATAGTCATCTATAAAGGATCTAAAAAAAACTCTTAGATATTGCTAAAGGTGTTTCTCAGATATATATTTGCTGAGCCTATACAGTCAAATCATAGATGGAAGATCCTTGGGAGTTTATATTGTATATGTATGTTCCATGTATGGTTACTAAAAATGGAGCTCAGGTTTTTGTTTTTTGAGACAGGCTCTCATTGTGGCCTAGAACAGGCTGTGTAGATCAGGCTGACTTTGAACTCAGAGATTCACCTCCCTCTACCTTCTGAGTGCAGTACCACACCCAGCCTGGGGCCCAGGGTCTTACATGTAGTTGGCCTGCAGTCTGTCACTGAACCACACCCTCAGCCCTGCATGGCTTACATTTAGTCCTGTCCACCATCCCACCGGATGCTGTTTCTAGGTTCTAAGGCAGTTCTTGGGTCACCTGTCTCTAGTTGTGGGATAGGAATTCTAGATGCTTATTCAGCAGGATGTGGATAAGAGCCCTTTGTGCCTTTCTTAGGTCTTCAGCAATATCCTCCAGCACTGTGGTTTGCAAGGGGATGGGACCAGCACCACACCCCAGAAACTCGAGGAAAGGAGTCGGTTGACCCCCAGTGACATGCCTCTCTTGGTAAGGTTGCCCCTGAACCCAGCTTCTTCTGGCTGAGACCTTCAGCCAAAGCCTGGCTGTCCTGGGCTGAGAAGATTGCCAGTGCTACAGGCACAGCAGTTTCCTCTCTGCCCCTGACTCCTGCCTTGGCTTTTCAGTTTTGTTTCTCCCTGGGAAACCTTTATGGAGCACCAAAAAGAACAAGACATAAGGATTTTAGAACTGGGTCTAGTCTTCCGTTCTGCTCGGCAGGCTCATGAGTCTGTACTGAGGGATCTCCAGCATATACCAGTTCCTGTGCTGAGTGTGGGGGATAAAGCAGCAAGCAGAAGCAGACATGGTACCATCTTATTCCTGAGCATGACATACAGAAAGTGAGCATGTAAGGAGCCTGGGTGTGTGTCAGTCACTGCAGACAGCTGGAATGAGGCAACTATGAGACAATAGCCACTGAGCCAGTGTTTCAGAAGCATCCATGCCAAGAGCTGTGGGAGCAAATCATCTTAGTACTCCGAGCCTCCGTTTCCTTACCTGTAACATGGAGAGAGCCCAGGAGCCACCCAACCTGCTCCTTCAAGTTGGTATGAAAATCAGCAAAGCAGATGAGCTCTCCCTGTGTCCTGTAGACCCTCTTTAAAATGTCAGCAAGTCTTCACCAGACTGGGTCTCTCTCTGGCCCAGTGTTCAGATTCAGGTTCATTTTCCTGCAGGTAGAAGAGACTCTATCAGAGTTACAGGTGACCTTAGCTATCACTGAGTGTGGCTTAGTGAAGCTACACTAGCAAACTCTGAGACTTAGAATGACTAGGTGGCCCAGGTCACCCTCCCAGAGATGCCTCTACCTCACCCCCACCCCCTTCCTCCCAAGCAACTTCATACCTACTGGGAACTCTGGCTTTGTCAGTTATGATTTAGGCCCTCTGCAGAGCTGTCTGTAGGGCTAGAAAGAGTAATACCATGTCTTCTCTTGGTAACAGGAATTAAAGGACATTGTTCTCTACCTGTGTGATACCTCCACCACACTCTGGGCCTTTCTGGACATCTTCCCTTTGGCCTGCCAAACCTTCCAGAAACATGACTTTTGTTACAGGTACAGTGGGACTTCTGGTTAAAGTAAGGGCTCTGGTCCATACATTACTCAAATACATATTGATGTGGTCCTTAGAATATACCAGACAAGAGTTGGAGAGATGGCCCAGTAGTTAAGAGCACTTGATGCTCTTGGAGAAGACCCAGGTTCAATTCCCAGCACCTATATGACAGCTCACAGCCATCTGTAACCTCAGTTCCAAAGGACCTGACACCCTCACTCAGACACACATACATATATACACATACACACACACCAGCCTGTCTTCCAGCCTGGGGACACAATGAGAAACATAGATAAAACTTCTGCTGAGAGGAGCCCTCTCAACTATAGCTAAGAATGGGATAAGGGGGTTGGGGGGGACCCACAGCAGGATGACAGTTTCGCCTTTTTTTTTTTTTCTTCCCCTTGTTCCAGTCAACCCCACTCGCTCTGGTCGGTCAGCCCCACTCGCTCCTCTTGGTCTCTCCGGTCCAAGGATTCGTTTATTATTATTCTTCATAAGTACGCTGTAGCTGACTTCAGACACACCAGAGAAGGGCGTCAGATCTCATTACGGGTGGTTGTAAGCTACCGTGTGGTTGCTGGGATTTGAACTCATCACCTTCGGAAGAGCAGTCGGGTGCTCTTACCCGCTGAGCCATCTCACTAGCCCCAAGATGACAGTTTCAAGTCTGTCTTGTTTGTTTTATGTGCCTTATCAGGGGACACAGTGACAGCCAGTAAGAACTGGCATAATGAGAAAACAGCAGAGGTATGCAAAAGGAGAATGACTCCTGAAAACAGCCTTGAGCAATAAGCAGGAGCCTTTTTGCACTGGCTGTTCCTGCCATCCAGCTCCTCAAGAAGCTAGCTAAGGCAGGAGAGTGATGTGAACCCCACAATTTGAAACTAGCCTGATCAGCATAACTAGACCTGGTCTCAGAATCTCAGATGAAGAGAAAGGGTCCAAATCTTCAAGATAGAAAGGTTCTGGTGGCAGGAGGGGTGTTGAAGCAGATGTGAAATGTACAAAAATCCCAGTCTAACTAACTACCAGGTCTGGTGGCACAGGCCTTTAGTTCCATCACTTGGGAGGGAGAGGCCTGCAGACCTCTGAGTTTGAGGCCGTGGTCTACATAGAGAATTCCAGGATCTCCAGGGCTACATAAAAAGACCCTGTCTCGGTGCTGGAGAGATGGCTTAGCAGATAAGAGCACTGACTGTTCTCCCGAAGGTCCTGAGTTCAAATCCCAGCAACCACATGGTGGCTTACAACCATCTGTAATGACATCTGACGCCCTCTACTGGTGTGTCTGAACACAGCTACAGTGTACTTACAAATAAATAATAAATAAATCTTTAAAAAAAAAAAAAAAGACCCTGTCTCAAAATAAACAAAAAACCAACACCCAGACTGTTCCAGAGAGAACCAAGGAGTGGAATGTAGCCTGATGAACTAGTTGAGGCCTCTGGGACTCCAGAACAGGGAGCTGATAATAAAATGAGGGTTTTACTATTTGCTGAGAGGCTGTGGAAAGTGGGGTTTATTCCTATGCACTGGAAACATTGGAGGCTTCAGTCCAGAGAGTCCTAGCGAAGAGCATGCTGAGATGGACAAGAGCTCAGAGGAATCTATGGAAAGAAGGGAACCTTTGCCCCGTTAGCATCCTGAGATCTTTCTGTGCCGTGAGAAGGAGGAAAAAGCAGGCTTGGGCATTCCCAGGATAGGGTGAAAGGCCAGCAGCCTGCTCATTGCCTGGCAACAAAAAGTTCTGGCCTATTCCCGGTGGCCTATAACTTGCTCTCACTGGGCAACTCCCAACCCTTTGCAGCAGCTTCTGGGAGCAGTCCAACTCCTTCCCTCCCATCTCTCCATCCATTCTGCCATTTACCCACCCATTCAACAAAACATTTATCTAGCTCTGTCTTGTGCCAGAAATCGCAGCTGGTCCTCTGACTCCTCTATGATCTCCTCTGCTTGCGAGAGTCAGACATTAGGGTTGCTCAGCTCTCCAGGGGTCATTAGAATACAGTGCTGCCCAGCATTCTCCAGATAAGAAAGGGCTTGGGGTAGGACTGTAGCTGTCCACTTTGGGGAGAAAGATATTTTTAATAATAAAAGAGCATGTGGAAATGTAAAAAAGATAGGAAGCCAGAAACTGAAATCACCCTCAGGAATTGTATTGCTCTCAGCATTTTATACTCTGCCTATTTTCATTTACTTTAAGCAGTTTTCTCATTTTGTCCAAACATCTCCCCAAATAAGCACAGATGGCTTCTGAGGGGGAAGCTGTGGAAGAGCAGAGATGGTGAGTGTAGAAGATCCCCACCCGTCGTGGAGGATGGGGAGAAAGGATGCACTTCAGAAGTGACTGCCTTTGATTGTCCCAGCCTGTGCTGCAGACATGAACACCCACACATACACACAGCCCCAGTTCCCACAGCACTGGGTTAGCTTATCACACTTATCCACTCAGTCGAGTGTGCAGTATCTGCTCTTGGTTATGAGTCAGTAGTACTTTCACTGACAGGACGCAAAAAGAGCGATGAATCAGCAGTTAAGAGCAGGGTTCTGTCTGCCAGGGATAGAGTTTACTTCCCTGCACCTGGTAACACCAGCTCCAGGTCTCCTGGCTTCTGTGGGCCCCCTTACACATGTCACACACAAACATATATACACACTTTTGACAGTGTAAACTATCTGGTGAACTGTCTTCCTCCCCCCTTTTCTAGTTCTTTCCTCCCAGGTCAACACTGTCCAGAGATCTGCAGAACAGGAAGATGTGCACATTATTTCTCCTTTTGCAGTAACGAGAACAAAACCCAGGCCTTTATAAATGCTTAGCAGGAATTCTACCACTGAGCTACCCTCCTAACCCCTATCCCTTTTAAAAATTTGGAAGCTGTGACAAGGAGATGGCTCAGTGTCTCCAGGGTGACTGAGCACCCGATGCATCTGGCACACTAGACACCAGAAACAGATGTTTTTGTTTTTTGTGGTTTTTCAGTTGTTTGCTGTTTGAAAATACATAACATTGTACACACACCACTTCATACCTTTGCAAGCATATTTGCGGATTAATTCCTAGAAGTAGAAATGCAGGGACAGATGGCATGTGCATCTTTAATTCTCACATCTTGCCAAATCACCCTTCCACCAACAACATAGCCTGGCAAGAGTTGAACCAGCTTGGGCCCAGCTGCCCTCTCTGGCCTCTGCTGATGCTGGACATAGAAGGGTTTGTTCCTTTTGGCTCAGACATTGCAGAGCCTGCTAAGGGCAGGGTGTGCTTGCAGAGCACCTGCATGAATTCAGCACCACATTAGGCCCTCCTCGTGCACCTCTGACTCTGGGAAACTTAAGGTGTTTGGAGGAAGAATTAGACCCTAGAAAAGAATTGCTCTGTCAGTTATCAGGGCAGCATGTCCTGAGTGCAGCAGATCTGGCCCCTGGAAGGAAGAATCTTGCAGCTAAGTACATAGTGAGGGAAGTGGGCTGGAGTGCTGCAGTTGGTGTTAGTAGGAAAAGGACAGCTGCTTCCCGGGCCGCACACCTCCACTAGTCTCCCTGCCTCAGCTTCCCACATAGCTGGAGATAGAGTCATATATAGCTGTGATGTATACATCATGTATGTATGTATAGTTTTTTTGAGGAAATTATAGATTTATTTTGTTCATGAGTGTGTTTTACCTGTATGCATGTGTGTTCCCCATGTGCATGCCTGGTACCTGTGGAGTACAGAATGCATTTGATCTCCTGGAACTGGAGTTACAAACATTATGAATCACTATGTGGGTCCTCTGGAAGAGCAACAAGTACCCTAACTCCCGAGCCGCCTCCAGCCCTGTTGTGTGCATCGTTTTTAGTTGTTTTGCTATTAAGGCAGGGTCTTGCTGTGTAGTCCAGCCTGGCTTCTAACTTACGATCTTCCTGCTTCAGATTCCCAAGTGCTAGAATTAAAAGCAAGAACCGCCACATCTAGCTTGTAACATTTTACTAATAGTGCAGCCCGGTGGTGGTGGTGGTGGTGGCACACGCTTTTAATCCTAATACTCAGGAGGCAGAGGCAGGCAGATCTTTTTGAGTTAAAGTCCAGCCTGGTCTATAGAGAGAGTTCCAGGACAGCCAGAGCTACATAGTAAAACCCTGTCTCAGGCGGATTTCTGAGTTCAAGGCCAGCCTGGTCTACAGAGTGAGTTCCAGGACAGTCAGGGCTATACAGAGAAACCCTGTCTCGAAAAACCTTAAAAAAAAAAAAACAAAAAACCCTGTCTCAAAAAAAAACCAAAACAGACAAAAAGTTATAGAAAGCCTAACATCTGTACTCATTTCCACAAACCAACTAACAGACACATACACACACATAACTAAAATAAATCTTTTTAAAAAGTTACATTTGAACTGTCTTAGTTCATAAAACAAATACAGTGTATAATATATAATAAGTAATAAGTCCTGAGCATATTTAGCCTGTTCTCAGGAAATACATTTCATTGTCATATGTAAACAGTTTGTAGAGATTTCAAATCCTGCCACAAAAACAAAAAACCTACTTCATATCTTAGAACCAAAGTGAGAAAAAAGTATAGGTAACTGACTGCATTTCAGGGCTCATAAAATTGGCGAATTTTGAGCGAGGAGAAAGGTAATCCTGTGCCTGCTTCACAAACCCAGGAGTCCTGTGTAGACCCTCTGGTCACTTTGTTAGAATAGGCAAAGTTATGGTCACTTCCCATGAGGCTGTTGGAGTAGCCCAGTACATCATTCCAGGGTAGACTCAGGAAAGCCCCTGGGTAGCCCCAGAAAATGCTTATAGACTGGGCTGGGTTGGGCTGGGCTAGGAGGGGTGGGTTGACTCAGTAAAGCAAAGTGAGGATCTGAGTTTGATCTCTTCAGAACCAATGTCAAAATGTAGGGTACGATGTTACTCTTCCTGGAGTCCCAGTGCTGGGAGACAGAGACAAGATCTCTGGCCAGTCAGCCTAACTCAGATGTTGAACATCAGGTAATGAAAGGCCAGTCTCTGAGGTGGACTGCTTTCCTGAGTGTAGCTTCTGAGGTTATCCTGTGGTTTACACACACACACAGCAATACACACTGTGGGCTTATGGGGGAACTAAATGAACTTTTCTGCTCCTTTGGGTTGGCTTCATTTTCTACCAAAATGTGGTATTTATGAATTAATCTCCTTTTTACTATGTTTGCATCTGCAGACTAGCTTCCTTTTATGAGATGGCAATTCCGGAAATGGAGTCTGCAATTAAGAAGAGGAGGCTTGAAGACAGCAAGTGAGGCAGGGACAGAACTAAGTGTTGCACGGAGGGAAGCTGAGCGCGGGCGGGCTCCCACTCCTAGGATAGGAAGCCTAAACGCAGGCGGGCTCCCACTCCTAGGACAGAGGGGACCAGAGACTTTGGTATTGGGCTCTAATCCTAAGCTTAGTGGTCTTCTAACCCTGGTTTGTTTTTTTAACAATTCCTGAGGTTTGTTTTGTTTTGTTTTGTTTTTCGAGACAGGGTTTCTCTGTATAGCCCTGGCTGTCCTGCAACTCATTTTGTAGACCAGCAGGCTGGCCTCCAACTCAGAAATCCACCTGCCTCTGCCCCCGAGTGCTGGGATTAAAGGCATGCACCACCATGCAATTCCTGAGGTTTTATGTTTTTTTTTGTTTTGGGGGGATTTTTTTGTTTGTTTTTTGTTTTTTTTGGGGGGGGGGTTGGTTTTTAGAAACAGGGTTTCTCTGTGTAGCCTTGGCTGTCCTGGAACTCACTCTGTAGACCAGGCTGGCCTCGAACTCAGAAATCTGCCTGCCTCTGCCTCTTATGTTTTATTTTGTGTGCTAAGGATTAAACCCTGGACCTTGTACATGATACACCCTCAGAACTACACCCTCAGGATTTTTTTTTTTTTTTTTTTTTTTTGGTTTTTCGAGACAGGGTTTCTCTGTGTGCCCTGGCTGTCCTGGAGGATTTTTGTTTTTTAAGATTTTTTTTTTTAAATACTTGCTTAGTGAGGACTTGTGTGAGAACCTAAAGAGAAACACTATGGCAAGTAGAGATTTATTGTTTGCTTGCTTTTTTTTTTTAATTTTTATTTAGCCCTTTGAGAATTCCATACAATGTATTTTGACCATACTCACCCCTCCCCCAACTTCTCCCTGGTCCATTCCCCCTTCTCTACTTATCCAGCTTAATGTCTTCTTTTTTCTTTTCTTTTCCTTTTTTTTTTTTTTTTTTTTTTTTTTTTTTTTTTTTTTTTTTTTTTTTTTTTTTTTTTTTTTTTTTTTTTTTTTTAAGATTTATTTATTTATTATATGTAAGTACACTGTAGCTGTCTTCAGATACTCCAGAAGAGGGCATCAGATTTCATTACGAATGGTTGTGAGCCACCATGTGGTTGCTGAGATTTGAACAAGGGACCTTCAGAAGAGCAGTCGGCGCTCCTAACCACTGAGCCATCTTGCCAGCCCTGTCTTTCCCTTCTTTTTTTTAACATATGAAGTCAATTCTTTGCTGCCCATAAACTCTTAGATGTGTTTGGCCTTCCACTGAAACATGGTCAACCTTACAGGGACCATATCTTTAAAGAAATCTAATTCCCTTAACAGCTGTCAGTTCCAGTAGCTCCTCAGTAGGGGTGGGACTCTGTGCCCACCTCCCCCTTTAGCTAGGATTTGGCCTGGCTTGAGTATGTACATGTCTGTCACAGTTTCTGTGAGTTTATATGTGCAGCTACCCTGTTTTGTCCTTGTAATCACCCACAGCCCCTGGCTTTACAATCTGTCAACCCCTTCTTCTGCAGTGATCCCTAACTTTTGGACAAGGGGGGTTTGCTATAGATGTACCATTTACAGCCTAACATGGCAGTCTCTGCACACTGACTAGTTAGTCTGTATTAATTGCCATCTACCACACAAGTAGGGATTTAAATATTAGTGATACACTATCTTGCTATAGGCCATCCTATAGCAAGAATTTTCTGAGAGTCCTTCTTAGCTCCCAAGTCTATTAATTCAGTGTCCCCTCCCCTGCTCCCCCAAATCCTAGCAGATAATGGCTGGTCCCTGCATTTAAGCTCAGCTGTTGCTCCAAGCTCTTGGTAACTGACATTGCTGTTCCTGACCCTCTGTTTAACTGGGAAGTGATCTGGACCAGCTGGCTCCTCAGTATTGTAGGCTTTTGTCAGCCGCTCCCATCAGTGACCTTTAAGACTACCTCAGCTCTGGGGAGGCACCTGTAACTGCTAGGAAAACATTGCCATGGTACCTTTCATCTCTGAAGTCTAGTTCTCCTATCTCTGTCCATCAAAGGCTCCTGGGTGACATGTGGCAGAGGCTCTCCCATTCCAAGAAGAAGCTAATGGAGGTGTTTCACATCATCCTGAACCAGATCTGCCTCCTTCCCATTCTAGAGAGCAGGTAAACTCCAAGGATCCTCCACAAATGACATGGCAGGCACTTCTCATCGCTCCTCCACTCCTTCCTTACCCTCTGCCAAACATAATGAGAAACCCAGTAAAGTGCTTTTCTCCAACTGGTGAGAGACTGCAGAGGGATAGGGAGAGCATCCATGGAGCCTGCAGGTCCTGTTACATTGCATGACTTCATGTCCCTCGTGTCCTGTTCTAGCTCTGACAACATTCAAGGCTTCATTGAAGAATTCCTTCAAATCTTCAGCTCTTTACTGCAGGAAAAAAGGTGAGTAGGACTGACCTGGGACCAGCCCTGGGACAGGCCTATGTCTTTCCCTCCAGTCCCATGAGGCCTTGCTCAGTGGAGCCACTAATATATACTTAGCATGGCACAGAGGCTCTGGAGCCTGTGGCTGGGTAGCTGACACAGGGTGATCTGCTGAAGGACATTGTCCTTAGGGTCCCATCCCTGACCCTCCTTTCTGTGCTCTGCCCTACAGATTCCTCCGTGACTATGACACATTCTTCCCTGTAGCTGAAGACATCAGCTTGCTGCAGCAGGCTTCATCAGCCTTGTATCCTACTATAGCCTGCTGGGCCAAGGACTGGCTAGGTCAGACATGACATTCTGGGACCCAGAGGGGTAGAAGGTAACCCTGGAATACTTACATCAAGAAGTCTAACAAGGCCCCAGTTCCTCTTTTCTGGAAGTGGCACCTGCTCTGATAGAGGAACAAGGGGAAGCCTCCTCTCCAAGTGTGTTGTGAGGGTATGGGCCCGTGTGTTCATGTTGTACTCTAGAAACCTTGAAGGACATGAGGACAAGTAAATGGACACTTAGGAAATGTCACCTGAGAGGACCCCGGACTGCAGGTCACATAGCAGAGCTCAGGGTGGGGTCAGAAGAAAACAGCCAAGCCAAAGATAGGACAGATAGAAAATGGCCTGGCCCGAGCTCAGGTTGAAGACAAGAGTGTTCCTAGGGGTTGGAGGACACAGAGAACTGGTTCTTTGAAGAGTCCTTCAATGTCATGTGTGACTGTGTGTGTGTGGCAGTGGGAGAGGGAGGATGTCTGGTGAGGGTGTGGCAAGTGGTCTGGGATTGACCAACATTCAAAGCCCTTGTGCGTCACGTATGAAAAGGTTTGGGCTACATGCTGCAGGTGCAGGGGAGCGAGGGAGGCTGGGAAGCAGAGTGACATGAGCTGTTTATACTCTGAAAAGGCTCCATTTGGCTCTGGGAGGACAGTGACTGGCTTGGGACCACCAGAGGCCGAGATGGTTGCTACAGGCCTCCCCTGCATGGATCATGTGGGTTTGGAATAAAAGCAGGGACAAGGGGTGGGGACACCTCGGATTTCTGGCCCAGTGTGTCCAGAGTGACAGAGAGAATGGAAGCGAGGGAAGGGCTGGCCTTTGACCTCAGCCCTTTCAAAATAGCCTCAAGGTGGTAGGCAGGCATCAGAGCAAAAGAGGTCCAGGACACCAATGGTAATGTCTAGCCCTCTAGAGCTGCTCTCCTGGGCAGCAGGTGCTAGGGTTAGAGGCCTGCATAGCAGTATTTCAGCATGCTGTTCCGTGTGACACATACTGGGTAGACCAGAAGACCACGGGGAAAAGCCACATGGTCAGATCCTGGACAGGGAATGAGAAGTCATAGGACCCCAGCCAGAGCTGGGGAAGTGGGTCCTGAGCACAAGAACCCTTAACACTACTACCTCTTAGGGACGAGACCCGGACTGCCTACATCCTCCAGGCTGTGGAAAGTGCATGGGAAGGGGTGGACAGACAGAAAAGCAAGGACGTTAAAGATCCATCCAGGGCCAAGGACTCTAATCATGAAGTCACAATGACAGCAGAGCCAGTCAGTGAAATGCCATCACAGCTGGAGAACTCAGAAGAGGATGAGGAGGTACGTAGCTAGGAGACCCTGCCCTTGATTCCTTAGACCTCCTAGCCACCTCTTGATAGACAAGTAGCCAAACTCCCTTACTTGTTCTGCCTTTAAGGAAAAGAATCCTTTGGGATGAGTACCTACCAGCACTGGGGTTCTTTGTACTACCTCTGTACAAAAGAGACCCCATCCCTTTTGAAACAAGGTATCTAACTTGGTCCAGATTAGCCCTGAATTCACAGCAATCCTCCAGTGTTTACCTCCAACTGCTGGGATTACGAGTGTGCACTACCATGCCCAGCCCTGTTTCCCTCTGTAAAATGAAGAGGTGAAGCTTTCGCTTGTGCTCCTCCATGCACTGGGTAAGGTAGAGCTCCTTTGGTGGCAGCTGAGAATGATGCCTGGCCCACCTCCTAGTAATCACAGGGCTCCACTGAACATGGTGGAAAGGCTTGCACCTAGTGCTTCCTCTCCCAGCTTTTCCAAGGTCAGCTAAGCCTGTATGGAAGGGCTTCTCCCTGTATGGTCCAAGCATGGAGACTACACAGTCTCAGGGCAGGCTGCTCAGTGGTAAACTGATCTGCTTGCCAATTGAATGCCATTTATCCGTTGTGTTCAAGAGTATTCTTCTTTGTACAGAGTTGAACCTCTAGACATTCAGAAAGGCAGTGCCTGCTTCCATAAGGTTATTGGGGTTCCTGGGGATGCTATATGAAACACTTGTGAGTTAGCTGATCCTTAGTGCCTCATTAGCAATGTAACTGTTCTTCCTGTTAGAGCCCAGATCCTTTCTTCCCTGTTTGGTGGCAGAGGTCTCTAACATCATCCTGACCATTGTGACTTTTCTAGTGCTGGGATTGAACCCAGGATCTTACTGATGCTATACAAGACCCTGGGTCAAGGGCTGGGTCTACCACTGGTTATATCTCTAGCCTTTTGTTGTTTTATTTTCCCATCTCCTTAAAAAGTATTATAAGCTGGGCCGTGGTGGCACACGCCTTTAATCCCAGCACTTGAGAGGCAGAGGCAGGAGGCTTTCTGAGTTAGAGGCCAGCCTGGTCTACAGAGTTCCAGTATAGCCAGGGATACACAGAGGAACCTTGTCTCAAAAAGAAACCAAAAACCAAAAAATAAAAAAACATTATAAAATGATGCCACATTTGGGCAGTATCTGAAATGAAGTATCCTTACTGAAAAGAATGGGAGGTCTCCACACAGCCTCACTAGTAATTGCTGTTGTCCTTCCAAGTCAGACACCTTGGTAGAGTTGGGCAGGGACCTTGATCACTAGCACATGACTATCTAGGGAGGCCCTCCTGCACATCAGGCACTCTTCCCTGTGGGTAATGTGCATCTCTTCATTGAACCATTTGAAATAACCCTATGAGTTATGGACACTTTGTCCATTTCATAAAGCAGAAACGGTTCAGAGAGAGAACATGCAGTGCCCCCCAAAATATAAGCAGAGCTACCTCAGCTAGGAAGTCATAGAGCCCCTTCCTCCACAGATGAGAACAAGGGCTCCATTTCAGTCACTTGGCAAAAGTGCTACAATTGGGGAGAGGCCAGGCCAGGGCCCGTCATACCAGCTTGAGTGCTGTCTGGAGACTCCTACCCTTTTCCTTGCCCAGCTGAGTCCTTCCCTGCATCTCTCTGGCTCTCCATTGCAGTGCATGGGTGCAGCAGTTGCCCTGGGCCCTGCCGTGAGTGGTGTGGAACTAGACTCGCTCATCTCCCAAGTGAAGGATCTGCTGCCAGACCTTGGCGAGGGCTTTATTCTGGCCTGCCTGGAGCACTACAGCTATGACTCAGAGCAGGTGATCAACAACATCCTGGAGGATCGGCTGGCCCCTGAGCTCAGTCAGCTGGACCGAGGCCTAGAAAGGTGGGAGAGACAGATGGGAAGAGGTCTGCAAGGCAGGAATCCCCCTACCCGTCTCCTGCTCTTCCCTAGACTGCAGGCTCAATCTGCATCTTTTTGACAGCAGTGTCTCCAAAAGTTTTAACTAATGCCCTCTTTAAAGAAAGTAAACCCTTGGGGGAGGGGGCGGGGGGGGCGGGGGGGGGCAAGGTTCTCAGCACACAGCTGGCTGTCCCTGCCAGACCTTATAGGAGAACTTACTAGAGACTAGCAGTGTGGCAAAGGGCAGTGACACACCCCCAGCTCCAGATCTGTGCCATTCTTAGCACAACCAAGCCACTCACTTTCTCAGCACTGAACCTCTTGGTTTGGGCCCACTGCTACCCCCAAAGCCTCAGGAAACAGCAAGAACACAGGTAGATGTTTCTTCCATGAACAAATGATGTTTGCCAAATAAATGAGTGAAGTTAGCTTTGTGCCTTTGGACACATTCCTCAGCCTGTATGTGTTCCATTTTACAGATGACAGTGCTGAGGGTAGAGTAGAGCATGGGCTTAGCTTATGTGAGGTTGTACAGTGCATCCCTAATACCAAAAGCAAGTGCCACTACCCCCCAGAATAAGAGGATGAATGACCTATAACTCCCTGTCTCATAGGGCCATGGTCCGCAGGGAATGAGGGTGAGGTGTGCTGTGGGGTCTTGACAGGGGCCAGGTTAAGGAGAGCCTAACTAAAGGACATAACTCATGTCCTAGGTGCAGCTTTTAAAATGGAGCAAAAAAATGGATGGGAAGACAGTGGGGCCTGGGACACAGGCAGGTGTTAGCCAGCAGGGCTTTTTTAATTGATTTCTGTGCTGTGGCCCTCAGACAAGTGAAGCCGGACCCTACACCACTGTTGTCATCTCGTCACAACGTCTTCCAGAACGATGAGTTTGATGTGTTCAGCAGGGACTCAGTGGACCTGAGCCGAGTGCACAAGGGCAGGAGGTAATTGTGGTGGGACATGGGCCCTGCAGTCTAGTTGTGGAGGTAGGTAGAGGAAGCAAGGCCCTGGACAGAGCTAGCTATGTGTCTTCCTCCTGGAGAATGCCACCACTCCTCTTTGTCATTTATTGCTGTTTTATTTGGATGTGCCTATAGATGCACCCAGAAAAGTGCCTAGGACTGGAGTTACAGACAATTGTGAGCTGCCACGTGGGTGCTTGGAACCAAACCTGGGTCCTCTGCAAGAGCAGCAAGTGTGCTTAACTGCTGAGTCATCTCTTCAGCACTGCAGGGGGCCCTCTGAAGCCTGTCCCTGTACACTACTGCTAGCCTACAAGTGCAGGTTCTTTAACAATGTTCTGTAGGTCCAGCTGTGTGTGTGGCGACTCTTAGTGATACCTCCTTGTGGTAAAGGCCAGAGGGCCAAATCTGTCCCTTGTCCCTCTTATCCTTTGATATGTGGCCTGTTGACTCTGTGGGTGTAGAGCTGGACAGTGCGTCAGGTTGTGACAAAACAAGAATTAAGTCATGTAAGTTTTTTCCAAAGATTAAAAAATTCTGTTTTAAGGCTTTCTTTGTAACTTAGCTCCTTCCTACTTTCTCAGCATTGAAAAGTCCATTCATGACCTATTCATTACATCACCAAATATTTTCCTGGTGCGTATCATCCTGGGTTAATTCAGAACTGTAGCTGTAGTGAAGAGCAAAGCAGGCACTGCCTATGTGCATGGGAAACCTGCATTGTTCAGCTCATCAAACAAGCATTACAGTGGGCAGCCTCCGGGACTCCTGCTAGAGGTATCAGCCTAGAAGGGAAGGCTCCTCTGAGAAAATGACAGAGGGCTAAAAGATGTGTCAGGGTGGCTCTGCACACCAGGAGGGAAACTTCCCAGGCTGAGTGAACAACAGGAACAGTGGCTTCAGGGCCCATGTGAACGTGGTAAACGTGCCATGAGCTCATTAGTGTTACATTTTATAAAGGTTGCCCAGGCTGGGCATGGTCACTCCTGCCTCCAGTTCAGACACTAAGGAGAGCTTTCATGGCTGCAGAGTGAGTTCCATCTCAATCTAAGTGAGACCTTATCTCAAAAATGAATAAATCAAGTACTGTGGGCTGCCTGAAGCTTGTGGCTGAGGGCTCAGCAGACCCAGGGCAACTCTGAAGCCATCTGGCTTGCTGGACAGGAAACCCTGGCACATTGCTTAGTCGCTCAAATTGTGATACCCCTGGATCCTCCCCATCCCCCAGCAGATCCCTCTTGGTGGCTGTTATGTGGAAAGGTCAAACCAGCAGAAGGCACAGGGAGACTAATTGTTTTGTTCCTCCACAATACTTAGCATCTGTGGACATAGGTTTTCCCTCTGACGTTCATCTGTAGATTCACCTAAGTCACTCCTCATCCCCACTCAATTGTAGGTCACCTCTGAGCGCTTTAGAGTGGGTTGCTCTCAGCTGCCAGGGTCATGAGAAGGGCTGAAGCAGCCAGGTGTCCTGAAGGCTGTGTCCTAATTCTGTGGCACTCTGGCTGCCAGCAGAGCCTGGATGATGGGTGTTTACCAGTCCCACTCCGATGGCAGCCCAGGGGAGAGGATTGTAAAGAGGCAAAACCTCCGTTCATGTGTTCAGTATTTATCCACTCAGCAAATATTTATTAAGTGCTTTACTAGCACGAGATCCTGTGTGAGGCACCAGGAAAACAAGGTGAGCAGGGCACCCTGGCTTTGCCAACAAAGGGCAGAGACCGTGGGAAAGACAGATCATCAAATAAGCAGGTGCACTTGGAGTTCAACAGGGACACCTGTTCTAGTCAGGGCGAGGTAGAAGGGCGAGGGCCCTGTGTTCAGGTAGCAGGCGGAGTATGAAGTAGCACAAGGCACGCCACACCTGTGTACATATGCACTGACTGTTGAATACACTTGACAGCTTTGGTAACAAGTGGAGTCTGGACTGTCCTTACACACAGAGCTAAAGAGGGGCAGAGGTGAAGCTTGGTTACCCTGTGGTTCTTATTTGGGAACAAGCACAAGGTGGATTTTTTTCTCTATTCTGGGACTCTAGCTTGGGGGTTCTTAGGGGGACATGGGGGGTGGCTACTAGAAACCATAATTCCAAGAGGGAGTCGAGATGGGCACTCTTGTCTCTTTTATCTTTTGTTTGTTTTTTTTTTTTTTGGAGATGCTAGGGATCCAAGCCAGGGCCTTGCACATGCCAAGCCGGTGCTTTCCCAGCCCTCATCTCTTTTGTGGAGACTAGCAGACCTTGCTCTGAAGCTTCTATGTCTTCTCATGTGTCATCAACAGAACTGGGCCAGCCTTTGGCCCTCTGAGATGGAATGCAAAAGTAGATGATCTAAGCCTGAGTCTCAGCAACTGGGCCTGGCTCATAGTCCCAGCACATAGGAGGCATTAGAGCTTGAGGCCAGCCTGGGCTACATCGTAAGGTCTTGTTTCAAAATAAGCCAATGATAACAACAACAATAATAATAAAAAGAAGATGAAGTCTGTTAGAAGACTATCTAGATAGACTAGAGGGTACTTGGCTTGAACATTCAGCACCTTGCCACCAGTGTATCACAGCCAGTGAAGGAAGCTGTGTATACAACACGTGGCCCTCTAATTCCTTTGAACTGTTCTATAGAAACCAGGATTATAGCAAGAGTTTCCCCTCAACAAAGGTTCTATAGCCAGATTTTCTGCCTCTTGAAGAAGCACAGAGTATACTAGCAGGCAAAACTGAAACACAAACGGATTCAGTGTGTTGAGTGCAGCAAATGCAGGTCCCTGTCTATCTTTTGTGTCTTCTTTTTGTTTTCTCTGTCTGAGACAGAGTCCAGTGTACCTCCAGGTCCGACCTTGTTTTCTCCCTCCTCTGTGTCCCAGCACTGAGATGCCAGCTTAGTGAGCCACTGCGCTCAGCACCTCCCCCCCCACACACACACACCCAGGGATGAGTGCTGGAAGCAGGAGCTAAGGGATTAGGTTGGGGCAGGGAGGTCCGTGGTCTGAGACAAGGTCTCACTGTGTAGCCCTGGCTGGCCTGAAATGTACAGAAATCCTCCTGTCTCTGCTGCCTTAATGCTGGGTTCACCCTACCATTTTTTGTTTTTTATTACAGATGGTTGTGAGCTGCCATTTGAGTGGTGGGAATTGAACTCTGTTTTTTTACAAGAGCAGCCAATGCTCTTAACCATCTCTCCAGCCCTGCTAGTGCGAGCAGGCATGCACCTTCACAACAAGCCTAAAACTAAGATTTCATGAGGCTAGAGACCTGGCTGTGGTCACACAGCTCAGTGACTGTAGAGTCGAGTCAGGAGACCCGACCCTTCTTTAGAAGCTGTGTAGACAGGCTCCTCCGCCTTTCTGAGTGCTATTGCTTCCTCGCCTAGAAAGAGTGCTTGGGGGTGGGGGGGGGCTGCAGGACATAAGAACCTGTTTGCACTGGGCCTTAGAGAACAGGGGTGAGTAGATGGGAAAAGGAAAGGTGACTAGCTTCAGGAGAGCTGCGCTTACTGCTGCTTTATAGAAAGCCATGATTCAATTCCACAGGCAGTCTCTGAAGCCCTTGCTGCCTAAGTCTAGAACAGGGTGAAGGCCTGGCTTATGACCGCATCTCTCCCAGCTGCTCGTGCATCACTTTTCTCCTTGGCTGCAAATGTAGTCAAAAAGCCAAGTGCAGTGCCCTAGACAGACTCCCAGGCCCTGCTCTGCTGCCTGTTGTCTTGCAGGGCACAGGGCGAGTCCACAGAAGGTGGCTTCCACATCTGGCCCTGCAGAGAGCCAGATAATTAGAGACTACTGGGGTGAAAGAAATGGGAAGCCTCAGGGGGCTACCAGTTGATGGGGACACCTGGTTCTTAGTTGGTCCCTGGCCCAGCACAGAATCTGGCCTCTCAGGATGCATGACTGTTCTCACCAGCTACCTGGATAAGCTTAGAGCCCTTTCATTTTCTACCCCTTTGCCAACCTGGCAAAGAGAGCCAGGTGCAGTGCCAAGGCCATTGTCACAGGTCCACAGTCCCAATCCTGGTGGCTGGAAAAGATTCCTGGAATGGTTGGTTGGTTGGTTTTTAGTAGTTTTAAGACAAGGGCTCATGTAGCCTAAGCTGACCTGTAGCTGTGTAGCTGTAGATGACCTTGAACTCCTGATCCTCTCGCTTCTTCCTCTCACTTCCTCTCACAATCATAGGCATGTGCCACCATGCCCAACTTTGGTTTTTGTATTTGAGATAGGGATCTCTGTAGCCTAGGTTGGCCTTTAACTCTTGGTGGTTCTCCTGCCTCAGCATCTATAATGCTAGGATTATAGGCATGAGTCACTATTGCCAGCTAAGATTGCTGTTTACCTAAGGTTTTTCTCAGATCTAAATCAAATACAGCATCCTTTCTGTCCCATTGTGGGGCTCCTGGTACAATCAGATACCCTCTTGTCATAGAGTTTCCTCACTTCTGCCCCCAGTCCCATGCTGGGCACCAGTCAGGGCTCACTTCTATCTCTTTCACATGGTACACCTACCTCCATTCAGCACATCTGTGCCTTTCACCCACAACTCCAGATATATATACAGATAGATATCTGACCCATTTCTAAATCTCCTCCCTTCTCAGACTTAGAATGCTACCTAGCATATAGTAGGCCTTTAATAAAGATTGTCATGGGGCAGCAAAGCTTTCCTGACCCTACTGAGGCTACACTCTCACTGTGTCCCAGGCTCCCAGACAGCCCTACAGACTCAGATGCCTGCCGCCCACCCAGAGCCAGTTATTAGAAGGTCTGTGCAGAATCTGTGTCTTGTTTTTTTGTTGGACCCTCTCCTCTTGATACATTCCAAAGACCAGATCGCATTGCTAAGCTGAAGCTCTTGCTTGGCACCTCTAATTGATTTTCCCCTGCAGGGCCAAAAACCACATTCCACAGGCCTGTGTACCTGGCTGACAAGCCAAGTTTTTCTACAGGTTTGCAAAGCCATGGTGGAGACCCGAGCCCCTGCTGACACTGATGTACAGTTCAGTGTGAGCCAGGTGTGTCCCTTCCCCCTCCTCTGCACCCATCTGTCTTCACTTACAGTGGCAGTTGGACTAGCAGACTTTCCTCCTCCCACGGTCCTCTTACTTGGAAACTGGCACTATAGAACAGAGATTTAGGAGCTGCCATAGTGAGGGGGGGTGAGAGGAGGAAAGCAGACCCCCTGTGACCCTGCCCAAGAAACCTTGGGCCTTTCCTGGGCTTAGTATAAAACTGCATGTAGCCTCAGCATGACCTAAGGTATAAAGAAGTGAACCCAGCCTCTCTCTGGGCCTTTAGCCCCCCCCACCTCCCACCCCCACCCTGCAGCCTTCCTGCCCTCATGCTGTCTTCCCTCTCTCCCTGCTGTCCTTGGCTCCAGGAAGGAGGAGACCGTGAGGAGCCTGGTGAATGACAAGCAGGCTGTGGTGGCACAGTGGCCGCGCTACCAGAAGTACAGCGTGATAGTGGAGGAGGTAGGCTGCCCAGCCTGGGATCCTCGCTGTGGGAAATCAGCAGCCTGCCCCGCTTCTCTGACCCACGAGTGTGCTGTTGTAGGTCCCCCTGCAGCCGGGAGAATACCAGGTCGATGACTATGAGGACGAGTATGACGATACATATGATGGCAACCAGGTGGGCGCCAACGATGCAGACTCTGATGATGAGCTCATCAGCCGCAGGTGAGCGCCCAAGCAGCAGCCAGGCTCCCCACCCCCCCCACACACACACACCAGGCTTCCCACCCCCACCGCCATACACACATACACACACACACACACACACAAACACACACAAACACGCTCGCGCACGCTCCTTCAACTCAGCCCACACTGAAGCCCACAGGAAGCATTTATTTGGTCTTGGCAAGTCATTTTGCATGTGTTTTTCCCAAGTATAGAACATTTTTCTCAGCAGAATCTTGTAGAGATTCCCCCATTGCAGATGAAAGCAGGGCCTCCCTGATGAACAGAAAGACTGGAGATCCCTAGGACTCAAGTTCAGCTCCCCCTGCTCTCTCCACATCAGACCTTGGGACCTTTCTTTAAAGAATCTGGGAACTGAAGAGAAGCCTGCTTGAAAAGCCCTGTGGGGTCCCTGGCTTCCTGAGCAGGGCCTCCCTGGCCTTCTCCCTGAGGCAGGAGGCCACTCTCCAAGTCAACTCAGTCTTTGATCTCTCTCTCTCTTTTCCAACCCTCAGGCCCTTCACCATCCCTCAGGTGCTGAGAACCAAAATGCCTGGCGAAGTGCAGGAGGAGGAGTGGGATGAAGAGGATGAGGTGGAAGAGGAGGCCCCCAAGGTAGGTTTTAGGCAGGTGGCAGATAAAAGAAGTGCAGTCTGAAGGGCAGAGTGGAAGCTCTGCCTCCCTCAGGCTCTCCCTGCCTCTGACCCTGGTGCGTCCTCACACAACTGCTGGATTGGGGAGGTCCTTTTAAGTACAGACCATTCCATTCGGAGAGCTGCTGGCTTTGATCTCAACTCCACTGCCCAGGGGCCTCTCCGGGGACAAATTAGAGACTGGGTTTGAGCAGCTGAGTTCATTAGGTGTTACAGTCTAGGGAAGGGGAGGGCCCCCACTGTTGGCTGAGGAGCCCAGATGGCAGTTCTTAAAAATCTGAAAAAGACTTAGAGGCCTGAGGCTCTGGAGCCAGCTAGGTCCTGTAGGTCTGAAAAATCAGTTTTAGCAGCTAACCTTTTCTTCTGCTGAAATCTTAACTTGAAACTCAACATAGAAAACAAATGAAGAGCTGGGCGTGGTGGTGCACACCTTTAATCCCAGCACTTGGGAGGCAGAGGCAGGTGGATCTCTGAGTTCTAGGCAAGCCTGGTCTACAGAGTGAGTTCCAGGACAGCCAGGGCTACACAGAGAAACCCTGTCTTGAAAAACCAAAAAACAACAACAACAACAACAACAACAACAACAACAAAAAAAAAAAACAAATGAAGTGACCCAGCTCCAGTTGAGGCAGTGGCCAGGCACACTGCAGTCCTTAGCCACCCCAACAGGGGACAAGGCTAGATGTTTACAGGGCTGTGTAGAGGGCCTGGTGGGAGCTAGCATGTGTGTTGAGAAGCACACACACCCTGCCACAGGGCTCTTGGCCTCTACTGCCACACACAGTGCCTCTTCTGTGCCCAGCCTGGCCTTAAATCCACAGTTGATATGAAATCAACATCTTTCCATGTCACTAATTCTATTCCTTTAGATTTTGTTGTTGTTGTTTTTTTTAAGATATGTTATCTGTCAGAGCCTTTGGTGTCCCCAAGTCCGAGCTGTCTCCTGTACAGGCCCACCTCCATGGACTCTGGGCATAGAGCTCAAGAGGAGTTCTCACACACTCTGCCTTGGCACCAGAGTGAGGCTGAGCTCCCAAGTCTCAGGACAGGCAGGCTTCCAAGGACCTTACTTGGCTTTCTGGCCTTTGTGTCCTTCCTTTCCTGTTGGCCTTCTCTGCCAACACCATGTGCTCTTTGTGGTGTGCTTCCTGTGGTCCTTTCCCTTCACCCCAGCAGCCTACCCCAGCTCCCTCCAGCTCCTTCCTTAAAGGAAGCCTCAGATGGCAACTAGCTGCACCCCAAGTGCCTACCTTGGCTGCAGTAGCAACCCGTGCCCTTTGTGGGTATATCAGGGACCTTCCAGCATGGCCCACACAGCCTAGGGAGTGGAAAAGCTCATAAGCTCCAGATGGCAAATGTTTCTTCTCTTCCTTCCACAGCCGGACCATTTCATCCAGGATCCTGCAGTGCTAAGGGAAAAGGCTGAAGCCAGGCGCATGGCCTTCCTTGCCAGGAAGGGGTAAGCATCGGAGGGGCTCAGTCACCTGGTGGAGACCCATCATGAGAAGCCCAGCTGGCCTTGCAGGAAACCCTGGGGCCATTTTTGGGTAGTTCCTTAGCTAACATCTGACTCTAGGAAGTAACTATTAATATCAGTATCATTCTCTCTATTGGCCCAGAGACATCAAATAACTTAGTAAAGGTCATACAGCATTAAGTAGTACCTAAAGCTACTTGGGCTAAAGCAAAAGAATCATTTGAAACCAGGATTTCAAAACCAATGTGGGCAGTATAGCAAAACTCTTTCGCACAGGTATACAGCCAAGATCCCAGTGTAAGCCTGTGATCCTAGTGTGCACCTGGCAAAGGCAAGAGTGTCTCTGGTTCAGAGGGCACACAGTGAGAGCCTGTCTCAAAAACAAGTTAATGAAAAGGGTTGAGCCCAATGGCTCAGCTTCATGTTCCCCACACACAATCAGTACTTGACAGACAGTGTAAGCCTGTCACTCGGCATTAGAGTGTATGCAAGGCTATCTCATGAGCAGAATAAAAAGAGCCCAGGCAGATAACACACCTTAGTGGCATGGAGTCACGGTAGGACACTGGGCACTTGAGCTAAGCCCCAGAAAGCACAAGTCTGTCAGAGAGGGTCTTTAGCAGGCACCCCTGACATGACTTTCAGGCTCTCTCTTTTTCTTAATGGGGACACTGGCCAAATGGGCCAAGGGCAAATGCAACCTAGGCTCTGGTATAGGTGAGACCGCCCCAAGAGACATTAGATTTCATTCTGAAGGCAAAAGGGAGTCACAGGTTGTTGGTCAGAGAACAAAGCTATTCTGACTTCTTCTAATGTCCCTTGACATTAATGCGCCAAGTAGACCCCAGAGATTGATGGGCTGAAGAGAGCCTCTATCAGCTCTGTAAGCACATTTGGCCATTGGGGAACACCAAGCTAGAACCTGGTGTGTAAAATATGAGCATTGCCTAATTTGGGCAGGGTCGGGAGGAGGTATCTGTGTGGCAGAGGGAAGGGACCTACCATTCAGCAACTGATGTTCATACCCACAGATGGTGGTGGGCTCTTCTGGAAGTGAGGCTCAGGAGAAAATAAGGCCTGGGACTGGGTTCCGTTTTCCTTCCTATCTAGACCTGACCAGGGTGTGTCATCAGTGAAAGCCATCAGGGTGGGATGTGGGGGTCTTCCAGTCAGAGCCTCTTCAGCAGATTTCCGTTCATAATGGGGTGGGTGTTACTCCCTTAGGTATCGGCCTGAGAACTCCAGTGCAGTGACAGGCGGCCCCCGGGGCCATGGGCAAAGCCGGGAAACAACCCAGGAACGCAGGAAGAAAGAAGCCAACAAGGCAGCCAGAGCCAACCACAGCCGTAAAACCATGGCTGACCGAAAAAGAAGCAAAGGCATGATTCCATCCTGAGACCACAAGCTGCCTGGACGAGGGAGGCCTGCAAGGCAGCTCTGCCCTCAGGACCCTCAAGACCACCACCACACCTCACCTACCAGCCAGCCGTGAACGCCTTCTTGTCAAATACACAGTGCCTTATCCCTTGGTGGAGGAACCCAGTGCCATCAAGCAGGCTGTCTCCCAGCTGTGCTGGCGGGAAAGGATGGGGATGGGGATGTGGAACCAAAGTGTCTTTCATCTTATGCAGCGAGGCACCACCTCTGGAAGTCCTGGATGGCAGGAGACCTGTATATTCAGAAGTAAGGAAAGGTCCATGAATAAAGTTTCTGACTGTCCGGCAATGCTCCGTGATGTGCTCCAGCCTTTTCCCTCTTCCTTCCTCAGAAACACCAACACCTGAAAGACAAGAAGGCATAGTGGTCCTCATACTCTGTTGACTTCCATGCTTGCCCCCTGGTGTGACCCCCCTGGTGTGACCCCCTGGTGTGACCCCCTTGGTGTGACCCCCTGGTGTGACCCCCTTGGTGTAACTCCTAGTGCTGTTCTTCCTTGCTGTGTGACCTAAGATCCCTTCGGTCAGAAGGCAGCTATTGTTGTCTGTTACAGGGCACATGAGGGGGGTGGAGTGTGAGGGCTGAGAGTGTCCCTAGGCCACAGGAAGGAAATGGCAGAGCAGGTCTTGGAAGCTCAGAGTGACCCCCCTGGCAGTATAGTCTCTTGACCCATGTAGATTATGTCAACCCCTGTGTTACAACTGGCACAAAGACACTTGGCCAGTTTCAGAGTGTCATAGTTATAAATGTACTGTTAGCCCCTACCCTCCCAATGTAGAGATTGGAAACCGCTAGAAAGAAGTGAAGGTATGCCGCCAAGCCCTGTTGAAGCAAGAATATAGGCTGGCTTCCAGAGCCCTTTCCCCGTGTGGCCCACTCAGCAGTGGGAATCAGCTAACAGGTCTCCTGGGTTTAACTAGTGTGCAGGAGATCTGCAGTGTGGTCTTTGCTGGACTGATCCTGATACAGCAGGGCCTGGAGTCTTTTTTTTTTTTTTTTTTAAAGATTTATTTTACTTTATTTATGTAAGTACACTGTAGCTGTCTTCAGACACTCCAGAAGAGGGCGCCAGATCTCGTTACGGATGGTTGTGAGCCACCATGTGGATGCTGGGATTTGAACTTATCACCTTCGGAAGAGCAGTCGGGTGCTCTTACCCGCTGAGCCATCTCACCAGCCCCCGGGCCTGGAGTCTTAACAACAGATCTTGCAGACGCCGGGGACATTGATTTGCTTGTAGTTAGGACTAGCAGCCAGACAGATACTTGATGGATTGTTTTATTAGGCCAGCCTGCACAAGTGAACCTAAATGCCAGTTCCTCTGCGCCTTGCTGGCCTCTGGGAGTATTTGAGATACAGAGCAGGTGCAGGGTGGGACCCTCCCCTAAGAGCTGCTGAATTAGCTGATATCTGGGAGGGTTAGCCATCCTGACAGACAGCAGGGAAACTGTTTCCTCCTAGAAGCGCTTAACATCGGCCCAGCTCAGGGGCACAGTCATTTATTTTCTCCCTGACTACTCAGACCAAGCTGCTGTCTCATGCAAGGCTGATGGGCTTGGGAGCTCCTAGTCTTCCTCCGCCTTGCCTGCTGCTCTCCCCCTGGAGCAGCCCTCATCTGCTCTCCTCAGCTTTCTCTTCCTGCAGCCACCCAGAGGACACCTAGGTTTCCTGGGAGCAGTCTGGCTGAGAGGGCATCACCATCTCTTCTGTTTTCTAGCACTTTGGGCCAGATCAACTGCAACCTCCCCTCTACACCCCCCCCCCAGGAGCTGCTGCTTATGTCTTTTAGCTCTCCAGGACACCCTTTAAAGCCAGCCCTGAGCAGCCTGTTACCCCATCCGTTCAGCCTCAATGAGATGAATGGCACTACTTGGTGATAGGTCCCTAAAGATGAATACTGAGGCTGTTGCTCAGGAGAAAAACACTTGAGTAATATACACAAGGCTTAAGTTTGTCTGCTAACTATGTAAAGGAAGTCCCCAAGGGATTCCAAATTTACTATTTACACAAAGGAAGTCCCCACTGGATTCCAAACTTAAGATTAGTAGCCCCAGAGTGTTGGGTGGGTAAACCATTTGGTCCCTAGACCCTCCCTCCCCCATTCCTGCCATCCTAATACAGGTATTTTCCAAGTGCCTTTTCTGTGCCCTACAGAGAATATGACCATCATAGATGTTTCTGGAGAAACTTTTCATTTTTTTCCCCGAGACAGGGATTCTCTGTATAATAATAGCCCTGCCTGTCCTGGACTTTGTAGAATAGGCTGGCCTCGAACTCACAGAGATCTACCTGCCTCTGCTGGGATTAAAGGCGTGCACTACCACACCTGGCCCTGAGGAAACTTTTAAAACCTTGTACCTCTAAAAGGATACAAGACCCAAGTGGCATTATTCCAGTGTCTATGAATGGTCAGCTGCAGAGCTTTTGTGCCCCAGAGATGGATTATAAGAGACCTGAGAGCCTGCAGAGAGGAGCAGAGCAGGCTGTCTGCCCATGGTGTCCTTGTTAAACTGCCCTGCTGAGGCTGACGGAGGAAACAGCTGGCTCAAACCGGCTTGTCACCACCCTACCAGGAGCTCAGACTTAGTGACAGTGCAGAAAAATAAAATCAGTAGAACATGGTGGTGGCACGCACTCATTTCCTGGGAGGTAGAGACAGTTCAGGGATAGCTCAAGCTATGTGAGACCCTGTCTATAAATAAAAACCAAATATTTCAGAAGAACAAACTTGAGGGGCAGAACATATAGTAGTGTAAGGCATTGTTTGTGAGAATGTTAATGCTCTGTTTGCACACAGACCAATGTGGAAGGAACTGCATGCACAATGGTAGTGGCAGGACTGTGATCCCTGCTGTTGGCAATAAACAGGCTTCCCGAGTCTCATTGGTGCCAGTTTCCTGTGTGTTTTCTTGGAGTCTGTTCTCTTGCTTACTCTTACAATGGTGGATCAGGTGAGAAGTTTGAGGTAGAGAGGCCCATACTGTCCCCTCTCACTGCAATCAAAGAAGACACAGGCTAGTGCTTACAGCCAGAGTGCTTAGACACACTAGGCTGCTACATGCTACAACTCCCAAGTATATGGGATATTGTCCCACAGAGCTCACTCTCTCTCTCTCTCTCTTTTGCTCTCTCGATTTCTTGCTCTTTCTCTGCTCTGTTTCCACTTCGAAGAGGTTTGTTTAGTCTACTGTTTAGCCTACTGAAAACACTTTGTATGGTGTGTGTGTGTGTGTGTGTGTGTGTGTGTGTGTGGTGTTTTTTTACACATGGGCCAACAGACATACCCAACAGCCATGTTCAGGACTGAAGGCTTTGCATACTTATAAAAGCCCCTACTCAAGTCACAAAGGCTCCCACTCAGATGTGGGTAAGTGGAGACAAGCCAGAACTCTGATGTCAACCGTGAAATTATGCTGTGTGTGTTTTTATTTTTGTTTTTTTTTTGTTGTTGTTGTTGTTTGTTTGTTTTGGGGGTTTTTTTGTTTTTGTTTTTTGCTTTTCGAGACAGGGTTTCTCTGTATAGCACTTGCCTGTCCTGGAACTCACTTTGTAGACCAGGCTGGCCTCAAACTCAGAAATCCACCTGCCTCTGCCTCCCGGCTTGTGTGTGTTTTTAAAGCTTTCTTAAGTTGGTATTGTGTGTGTGTGTGTGTGTGTGTGTGTGTGTGTGTGTGTGTGTGTGTGTGACACACACACACACACACACACACACACACACACACACACACACGTATGAGTTTATATGTACCACGTGTGTGGGTGACTGTGCAGACCAGAGGAAGTTGGAACCTCTGTCCTGGAGTTAAATGCAATTGTGAGCTACCTGACGTAGGTGCTGGCAGATGGACCTGGGTCATCTACAAGAGTAGTGCACACTCCTAACCTCTCCAGAGCCTTATATTGTCTTGTGAGACAGGATCAAATTTGAGATCCTCCTGCCTCAGCCTACAGCATTCTGGGATTATAGACATGAGACCTCTCCCTAGGAGAAGGAGAAGTGGGGCCGGGTGGTGGTGGCGCACACCTTTAATCCCAGCACTCTGGAGACAGAGGCAGGTGGATTTCTGAGTTCGAGGTCAGCCCGGACGACAAAGTGAGTTCCAGGACAGCCAGGGCTATACAGAGAAACCCTGTCTTGAAAAACCATAAATAAATAAATGAATAAATAAATAAATAAATAAATAAAATCAATCTTTAGGCCAGAGCAAGTGGAGCCCAAGCAAGCGGGGCCAGAGCAAGCGGGGCCCAAACAAGTAGAAGTCCTGAGTTCAATTCCCAGCAACAACATGATGGCTCACAACCATTTGTACAGCTCACAACCATTTTCATACAAGAGCCAAACAGAAAAGGAGCCTCCTGGAGGCTGAACCCCTACTACTGCAGAGCCCAGCATGGTCTTTTCAATGTCTGTGCTCAGGCTCAGTCCTGTTCCCCTCTCACTATCTGGTCCACTTGCTCAGCATTCTGCCACCCAGATTCTCAGGCCTGCTCATACCTGTTCTTTTTATTGCTAATCTGTCTATAAAGGAGGATGGGGGTGGGGGGGCAGTTAAAGGGCGGTGGACTGAAGGCCGGGAGCCGAGAGGTGGAGAGGTGGACTAGCTGGGAAAGGGAATGCTACCTCAACAAAAACCTGGGCTCTGATCCCAAGTAAAAGCAATAAGCTAGGGGATGATGGCAGCACCTCTAATCTCAGCCCTTGGGAGGTGGGGACTGTTAGATTCTGTGAGTTCCAGGCCAGCCTCATTTACTCAGAAAATTCAAGTAGCAACAGCAGCAGCTCAGTTTTTTGCTTAAGGATACAAAGTGGCCAAGGCAGAATTCAGCCTGCAAAGTCCATGCCCCCCCTCAGCCTGCAAAGTCCATGCCCTCCGCCCTAAGCTTCCTGCTTCTCTCCAGTTGGTACTTGAGCTGGGAACAAATAAAGAATTTGCTTAGAGAGGTTCCTGACCTCCTTGATTCTAAACATGGTTCTTGTGCCGATACGATTTATAATTGAAATCATTCTGTAAGCAGAGGGCCAGAGGAAGGGGAAAATAGGAAGCTGAGCTGGGCAGAACACAGTTTTACCATTTCTATTCTACCACAGCCTCTATCCTAGGAGGGCCCAGTGGGAAAGGCTTCATTAAGCAATCAGACATCAAACGGAATTGCCACCAGAGGCTGGCTGGTAGTGGCCCCTGCTGCTGGACGCTTGCACAAGAAGGAGATAGATCTGTGCAGACCCCAAGGACAGGGAAGTGAAGAGGAATCAGTTGTTCAGAGTAAAGTGTGAGGTGAGATAAGAGCTGCCCAGGACTGCCTGGGGTCTAAAGAGTGTTGGAGATACAAGATTGCCAGGGACACAGGTGGTGATCAAGAGAACACGAGCAGGCCTCAGAGGGAACAGCACACAGGAGAGAGACACTTAGATGATAGCTGCCCAATCCCTGCAGCTCTCAGCCCTCACCAAGTGCATCGTATATGCTAATTCATGCTGCTCCCTGGAGACCCCATATATACCTGGTACCCACAGAGGCCCAAAGATGATGTTGAATGCCTTGGAACTGGGCACCATGTGGGTGCTGGACTCAAACCCGAGTCCTCTGCAAGAGCCGTGATCTGAATGACTAAGCTGTCTCTCTATCCTGTGCCTGTTCATCTCTTAGCTATTGCAGAACAGCAAAGCCAACCTGATAGGCCTGGGCTAGGCCTACTGCAAGCTGTGTTATCGCTTCCCTACCTCCACAGGAGGCAACGCAGGCCTTAATGTTCCATCTCCCACGTGAGAGGAAGCAGGCCTTAAAGGGGAAGACTGGAAAGGCTAGGGGGTTATTGTGGTTAGTTTTGGGGTTTAGAGTGTATGTGTGTGTGTGTGCGCGCGTGCATGTTTATGTGGCGATCAGAGCTGGTGTAAAATGAATTATTTTTAATATAAGTGTAAGCAGTGAATTAATTCGGCAGCTGTATTTCTTATACTAGTCCCAAATAACCAGACAGAGAAACCAAGATTTATTTCAAGGTACACCTCAATAGCTGAGCAGTTAACTGATCTATAACAACCCTTATGCTAACCTGACTACCTCCCAGGCATGAATTCATGAGACTTGGTAGTATTGATCAGACTCTTTGGGCTTCAGATGTTTTTTTCTCATGGTGTCTTCTTACCCTGTCCTCGCGGCTCATCTCTTCATTCTTTTTTTTTTTTTTTGGTTTTTCGAGACAGGGTTTCTCTGTATAGCCCTGGCTGTCCTGGAACTCACTTTGTAGACCAGGCTGGCCTCGAACTCAGAAATCCGCCTGCCTCTGCCTCCCGAGTGCTGGGATTAAAGGCGTGCGCCACCACGCCCGGCCCTCTTTTTTTTTTTTTTTTTAAGATTTTATTTATTTATATGTAAGTACACTGTAGCTGTTTTCAGACACTCCAGAAGAGGGCATCAGATTTCATTACGGATGGTTGTGAGCCACCATGTGGTTGCTGGGATTTGAACTCGGGACCTTCAGAAGAGCAGTCGGCGCTCTTATCCACTGAGCCATCCCACCAGCCCCTCATCTCTTCATTCTTGAATCACATCTGAATCTCCCTCTTCCCCTGCTTCCCCCTCACCGCCCCCCCATCTCCTCCCTCTGGCTGGCAGATGTCTTGCCTTATTCTTTCTTCTGCCCAGCTATTGGGTGATCAGCATTTATTGACAAGGCAGAGAATAAATGGTAAGAATTGTTTACACAAACTTGAGACAGGAGATTCTTGCTATAAACATTACAATGCTGTGTCTGGACTGAACCGGGATTTGAGGGACGAGAAATGAGCACAAGGATAACCGTACCGTACAGCGAGCACAAAACGTTATGCCTACAGGTTGGTTCTTTCTTCCCTACTGAGGTGGGGTCTCTTCTTGGTTCTGCCTTGGAGAGTTCTCCAGGTTTGCTGGCCTCAGGCCATCTCTCCTGCCTCTTTTCCATCTTGGTGGAAGAGTGCTGGGATTAAAGGCATGTGCCACCACGCCCGGCTGTCTTTTTGGTTTTTTTTTTTTTTTTTTTTTTTTTTTTTTTTTTTTTTTTTTTTTTTTTTTTTTTGGTTTTTTTTTTTTTTGGTTTTTGGAGACAGGGTTTCTCTGTATAGCCCTGGCTGTCCTGGAACTCACTCTGTAGACCAGGCTGGCCTGGAACTCAGAAATCCGCCTGCCTCTGCCTCCTGAGTGCTGGGATTAAAGGTGTGCGCCACCACGCCCGACGTGGTTTTTAGTTTTTTTACTTTTATGCATGTGTATTTTTGGCTGTCTGTGTCTGTGCACCACATCATGCATGCCTGGTTCCCAAATTGACCAGAAGAGGGTATTGAGTCCCCTGGAATTGGAGTGGTAAATGCTTATGAAGTGCTTGCCATCTGGGTGCTAGGACTTGAACTTATTAGGTCTTCTGGAAGAACAGCCAGTACTTTTAACAGGTGAACCATCTCTTCTCCAGTCCCCTACATCGAGCTTTTTACATGGCTTCTGGGATCAGATTTGAATCATCAGGTTTGTGTGGCTAGGATCTTAATTCAGCCATTCCCTGTTCCCATAACCTGTAACCATGGACAGAATGTACATCTCAGCAAGGTGCTGGTTTACTGCTTCACAGGACAAGTGTGAGGAAGCCTGGATCCATACAAGCTTAAGAATAGGAACTTGGGGGCTGGTGAGATGGCTCAGCGGGTAAGAGCACTGACTGCTCTTCCAAAGGTTCTGAGTTCAAATCCCAGCAACCACATGGTGGCTCACAACCATCTGCAATGAGATCTGATGCCCTCCACTGGTGTGTCTGAAGGTGTCTGAAGACAGCTACAATGTACTTACATATAATAAATAAATAAATCTTTAAAAAAAAAAAAAGAATAGGAACTTGGGCCAGGCGGTGGTGGCACAAGCCTTTAATCCCAGCACTCGGGAGGCAGAAGCAGACGGATTTCTGAGTTTGATGCCAGCCTGGTCTACAAAGTGAGTTCCAGGACAGCCAGGACTACACAGAGAAACCCTATCTCAAAAAAACAAAACAACAAAAACAAACAAACAAACAAAAGAATAGGATTCTTTGCAACAGTCTGGGAAGGTGAGGACAGGAAACAGCAGGAAAACTGTCAGCTCGGGCTACCAACTGAACGGCTCCCAGCGCTGTCTCCTCTCTCTCAGTGCTCTGCCCTTGGAGCCAGCTGGCATCTGCCCTTGGTATTCAATCTGTATATAAATTCAATTGTATCAGGCCAAGGCCTCAATGAAAAGAGAAAAATGAGTTTTCCATGGCTTAGAATAGTAGCTATGAAGCCAGGCAGTGGTAGCACACACTCACAACACTTGAGAAGCAAAGGCAGGCAGAGCTCTGAACATGAGGCCAGCTTGGTCTACAGAGCAAGTTCCAGGACAGCCAGAGCTACACAGAGAAACCCTGTCTCTGAAAAAAAAGAAAGAAAGAAAGAAAGAAAGAAAGAAAGAAAGAAAGAAAGAAAGAAAGAAAGAAAGAAAGGCAGTCCTGCCTCTACCTCTCTACCCCTCTGCAGCCAGCTGCCTGCCTTTCACTTCTGTCACCCTGACTAGAGATCATCTCTGAGAGTCTCTGAAGTAGAGAGCAATGTCTTTCTCCAAATTCGGATTTCCAACAGCTGTCCAAAGCCTGGCCATGGGGAAACCAAAGAAGCCAGAGTTTATGTGCAGGTGTGTGTGTGTGTGTGTGTGTGTGTGTGTGTGTGTGTGTGAACATGTGTGTGTGTGCACATGTTTGTTTGCACATGTGGGTTCACGTGTGCATGTGCACGCACGCTTGCGTGTGCGTGCCTCTGTGTGTGTGTGTGTGTGTGTGTGTGTGTGCGCGCGCGCGCGCGCGAGTGAGGTCACTCTAGTAGCACCCCACATGCAGCATGCTCATCCCTGGAGCAGCTTCCTTGATTCTGACTCATCCGTGGAATTTGTATTCCACCCCAACTTTGCCCATCATTCAGACACTTCCAATGCATTGATTTCCCAACGGTCTGTCCGCAGAAGGCCGGAAGCTTATTTGTAGGGCAACCCTTGTTCCTTGTTTTGGGAAGGGCTGGCTTTGTGCCAGGGATGGACTCTATTTCTTTTAAATAACTTAAGTGGCTTTCCACTCTTACTACAAAGGCTCAGTATGGGTCCCACAACTCAGCAAAGAGAAAACGTCATCCTCCCATGTGGAAAGAATTGCTGTTGGCTTTGGCGTTCTTGGAGCAGTTTTTAGCTGTAAAGTGAGGAGTATGTGCTTTGGATTTCTACAACAATAGGATCGTGCTGAACACGTGGTTAGGTCCATCTCTTCTGCCTCTGAACACTTTCCCTTCTCACCTGGAGTGCAGTGGCCATTCACACCCTGCTACAGTGTACCCTTGGGCTAGTCCTAATTATTTTAAGGTTTATTTATTTATTTTATGCATGTGAGTGCATTGTAGCTGTCATCAGACACACCAGAAGAGGGCATCTGATCCCACAGCAGATGGTTGTGAGCCACCATGTGGATGCTGGGATTTGAACCCAGGACCTCTGGAACAGCAGTCAGTGCTCTTAACCACTGAGCCATCTCTCCAGCCCCAGGTTATTCCTAATTATATCCTCTTAAAATATGGTGAAGAAGCCTGTTCTACAAATTGAGTTCCAGGACAGCCAGGGTTATACAGAGAAACCCTGTCTTGAAAAACCAAAAAAAAAAAAAAAAAAAAAAAAAAAAAAAGGTGAAGAGCTGTCTGCCTCTATCTGTCCATATATCATCTATGACACATTTCTCCGGATAAAGTCTTAGGAATAAAAACATGGGGTTAAATTTTTTTGCCAAGCATGGTGGTACATGCCTGCAATCCTAGTACTCAGGTGGCTGAGACATGAGACTTGCCATGAGACATGAGGCTTGCCATGAGACATGAGGCTTGCCATGAGTTCAAAACATCCTGACTCTATATGAAAACTCTACTCTCTCCACCTTCATAGAAGATTTTTTTTTTCTTTTCATTTTCATAAGCAAGTGCTCTATCAGGGAGCTATATCCTTGGCCCAGGCTTTTTAAGAAAACTTTTTTTAAGCTGGGCGGTGGTGGCACACACCTTTAATCCCAGCACTGGGGAGGCAGAGGCAGGCAGATTTCTGAGTTCGAGGCCAGCCTGGTCTACAAAGTGAGTTCCAGGACAGCCAGGGCTATACAGAGAAACCCTGTCTCGAAAAACAAAAAAAAAAAAGAAAAATTTTGGGGGACTGGTGAGATGGCTCAGCGGGTAAGAGCACCCGACTGCTCTTCCGAAGGTGATAAATTCAAATCCCAGCATCCACATGGTGGCTCACAACCATCTGTAACAAGATCTGGCGCCCTCTTCTGGAGTGTCTGAAGACAGCAACAGTGTACTTACATATAATAAATAAAATAAATCTTTTAAAAAAAAAAAAAAAAAAGAAAAATTTTTTTAGAGCTGGGTGTGGTGGTGCACGCCTTTGATCCCAGCACTCGGGAGGCAGAGGCAGGAGGATTTCAGAGTTCAAGGCCAGCCTGGTCTACAGAGTGAGTTCCAGGACAAAGATACCCTGTGTCGAAAAAAAATTTTTTTTAATTTATTCATTTTATTTATTTCACGTGTATTTTGCCTGCATCCATCTATGCATGTACAGCATGTGCATGCTTGGTGTCCACGGAAGTCAGATGAACATATAGGATCTCCTAGAACTAGAGTTATGAATGGCTGTGAAGCACAGTTGGGTGCTGGGAATTGAACCCAGGTCCTCTGTAAGAGCAACAAACACTCCTAATCACTAGGCCATCTCTCCAGCCCCTAAGCCTCTTTTTTTTTTTTTTTTTTTTTTTTTTTTTGGTTTTTCGAGACAGGATTTCTCTGTATAGCCCTGGCTGTCCTGGAACTCACTTTGTAGACCCGGCTGGCCTCGAACTCAGAAATCCGCCTGCCTCTGCCTCCCGAGTGCTGGGACTAAAGGCGTGGGCCACCACGCCCGGCTCCCCTAAGCCTCTTTTTAAAAGACTTATATAGTTTTTTAAATTATGTGTATATTGGGCGTGTGTGTGAACATGAGTGTAGGTTTCATCAGTGTTGGGTTCTCTGGAGTTGGAAGTGGGTTATGGGCCCCCCATGTGGGTGCTGGGATCAAACGCAGGTCGTCTGCAGGAGGAGCATGTTCTTAACTGCAGAGCAATCCCTCTAGCATTTATTTATTTAGTAAGACAGGATTTCTCTGTGTAACATGTTCTCAACTGTTGAGCAATCTCTCTAGCTTGCTTTCTTTCTTTCTTTCTTTCTTTCTTTCTTTCTTTCTTTCTTCCTTCCTTCCTTCCTTCCTTCCTTCCTTCCTTCCTTTCTTTCTTTCTTTCGACAGGGTTTCTCTGTGTAGCACTGGCTGTCCTGGAACTCACTCTGTAGACCAGGTTGGCCTCGAGCTCAGAAATCTGCCTGCCTCTGCCTCCCAAGTGCTGGGATTGAAGGCATGTACCACCACTACCCGGCTCCTTTTCTTCTTCTTTCTTTCTTTTTTTTTTTTTCCTTTTCTTTTTAAGTGAGTTCTAAGCTCAGTTGATTTGGTTACTAGGCCAAGCTTGTGCCCATCACAGGGTCTTGCAAGTTCCCTCCTTATTCCTGAAGTTCTGGTGCTTTTTATCTTTTCTTGGCCAAGAATTCCACATATCTCAACTCTGACACCATACCTATGAACTTCCCTGACTACAGTGTGGTTTTACAACACATGTCACCCTGACAAGACTTGGTTTTATTGTATTTATTTATCTATGTACCCATTTGTTAAAACAGGATCTTACTATGGAGACTATGCTGGCCTCAAACTCCTATCGAACCCACCTCACCTCTTGAAGGCATGTGAGTTCCAGGCAGCCTGGTCTATATAATGGATTTCAGGAGAACCACAGCCAGGTAGAGGCCCTTACTCTAAACAAACATACAAATAAACAAACAAACAATTCCCCGAAAACAAAACATTAAAAATTAAAATAAAACCTCTTACCTAAATTCCTCTCTATTCCAAGAGAGCAGAGACCTGTCTTGTCCCTACCGCGTGCCCAGGATCTAGGGTGGCACCATATAGAGAAGGCATTCACTAAAGGTGCTCTGACTCGGGCCTTGAGGGATGGGCAACAGGAAGTGTTTGCTGCGCATGCATGAGGACTGAGTTGGACTGAGTTGAGCTCCCAGGCACTCTGTAACAAGCAGGCACCCCGTTAATGAAATAGAAAGTTCTAGTTTCTTTGAAAAGTTAGTTATGTCAGATGATGTTTTGCTGGGGCACACAGGTGAAAGGATGTTTTAGCATAGCAAACACATGAATTATGAATGAATTATGATGAATTATGACCCCACAAACAGTGGGAGACCAGCACTGAGCACTGATTTGGTTTGCCCCGCCTCACTATTCTTCGCTGAGACACAGGTATTGGTTCGCCTTGCATTCTTACATTGAGCTCAAGTTGTGATAATGGCACCACTGAGAGAAGAACCTCGCCCAAGAACTGCTTGTGAGGTTCCAGCAGCAGCTTGCCTCTGCCGAGGCCTCATCTCAGGCCAGTTCCTTCACGATTGAACTACAGTGGCAGGTTCATGCCAGCGTCTGCCTAGAGGACTGGTCTGCAGCTGCTGACTTGTATTTGGTGTTTGCTATGGGACTGAGCTGCTGAGAAAGATTAAGCTCACCTCCAAAGAACTATTGCTGAACAGGTCCACTTCCTCCATATCTTAGTAACTTTTCTCTTCCACTACCTCTGCTGGGTGGTAGGCTAGAGGAGAGGATGAACACTTATTAAAAGTAGGTTGGAAGAATGTATATCTACACTTTAATTTCAGCCTTGAGGAGGCAGAGGCAGGCAGATCTTTATAGGTTTGAGGCCAGCCTGGTCTACAGAGTGAGTTCCAGGCCAGTCAAGGCTACACAGAAAGACCCTGTCTCAAAACAAAACAAACAAATAAAAATTTTAAGGATTAATTTTTTTAAAAAAGTGAAGAGTAGTTAAAGACAATTGAGGTCACCTCTGATCTCCATGCATATATAAGACATCTGCATGCATACACACACTTATACATATACAGAGGTGCACACACACACACACACACACACACACACACACACACACTCCTGTATGACCTAACTGAAAGGACGGCTGAATGGATGCTCATTAAGTCTGTTGTTCTGGAGATGAAATCCAAGGTCTCATGCGTGTTAGACAAGTGTGCTATACTGAGCTACATTTCAACCCATGAAGATTTGTGTGTGTGTATTTGGCTTATTGGCTATTTAATGGACATTTCTTGTTTTGTGTTTGTTTTTTGAGATGGGAATCTCTATGCTGCCTAGGCTGGCCTTGAACTTCTGGACACAACTTATTCTTCTGCCACAGACTCCCTAGTAGCCAAGTCCACAGGTGTTCCACCAAACTCCAGGTAGGAGGTATGTCTGCATAGGAAACTAGAGACTAGGGAGGAATTTCTGCTTGCCCAAGGCTGGTTTCTCACAGATTAGTTCAAAGACCTTCTAGAATTTGATGTATGTAGCTTTCTGACACCTCACTGGGTTCAAGTAATCCTCCTGCCTCAGTTTCCCAGATAGCATAGTGCTCTCTCTCTCTCTCTCTCTTTCTCCTATGTTTCCATGTCTTAGTATGTAGCCCAGTTTGGTTGAAATGTTTCTGCCTTAGCCTCCAAAGAACTAAAATTACAAATATGCACCACTATACCCAGCTTCCTATCCCCTTGCTGTGTGTGTGTGTGTGTGGTGTGTATGATATGTGTACTATGTGTGTATAGTGTGTATAGTATGTGTCCAGTATGTATGTGTAGTATGTGTATAGTATGTGTATATGTAGTGTATGGTGTGGTGTGTGTGTGTGTGTATAGTGCATGTGCAGTACGTGTGTGTGTGTGTGTGTGTGTATGTGTGTGGTGAGTATGTATGGTGTGTGTAGTTTATGTGTAGTGTGGTATGTGCACTGTCTGTGGTGTGTGTATATGATGTGTGTAGTGTATATGGTATGTGTATGTAATGTGTTGTATATGTGTGGTGTTTGTGCAGTATGTGGTGTGTGTGTGTGCAGTGTGTGTCTTGAGTGTGGTATGTGTGTACAGGGCATACAGTGTGTATGTGTGGTATATGTGGTGTATGTACAGTGTGTGGTATATGTACATGTATGGTGTGTGGTGTGTGTATGTATATAGTGTGTGTGCATATGGTATGGGCATGTGTGTGTGTGTCCTGTGAAGATGCAGGATGTCTTTCTTCCATCATTCTTCACCTTCTGTTTTGAGACAGTCTATCACTGAACCCAGCAGTCACTGATTTGGCTGACCTGGGTGACCAGCAAGCCCCAGGAATCCTCTAGCCCCTGTCTTCTCAGAGTTGGGATCACAGCTGTATGCAGCTGCACCAAGCATGTCTCCACATAATGCAAGCAGAATCTGACCCAAAGATCGAGACAGAAAAGGACAACAAAGTCTGAAGGCCAAGTTGCCAAGACTCTTATCCTGCATTAGATATCTGTAGGCTCCAGTGAAGTGTCGGCTTTTTAGCAGGGGCAGCCTGTAAGCTTCTGTGATGTAATGCAGGCAACTGTATAACCCAAACATCAGAGGTGTGATCTGTAGAGAAGCCACTGGGCAGCTAATAATGTCCTGCTCGCTGGGTGACCTCCAAAATGAACGATTTTGAAGTGAACTAAGAACAAATGCTGTGGGTTTGCTCTGGCAGACAGCCTAGCCTCTGGGATTCTGCGGGGAGGTCTATTGCATAAGGCTTTCCTTTGGCAACAGCTCCTCCTGTCTCTGTATAGCCACCTCAAACCCCACTAATTTTCCTTGGTGTGTTCCTAAGGGGCTCCAGGTCTGGAAACACTCCAGCCTTGTGGTTCCTCTGATGCTTGATGATGCTCCCTTCCCCCATTTAATCTTCCTTCATCATCACATACCTTTTGCTGGCTAGTTTTCATTGTTAGTGTGCCACAACTTAAAGTCACCAGAGAAGAAAGAATTGTCTTGATCATCTTGGCCTGCAGCCAAGTCTGTGAGGAATTAATTGTCCACTGTGGGTAGTATCAACCCTATGCAGCTATATTGCCCACCATGGGTAGTATCATCCCTATGCAGGCTGTATTGCCCACCGTGGGTAATATTTTCCCTATGCAGGCTGTATAAGAAAATTAGCTGGGCTGGTGAGATGTCTCAGTGGGTAAGAGCACCTGACTGCTCTACTGGAGGTGCTGAGTTCAAATACCAACAACCACATGGTGGCTCACAACCATCCATAAGGAGATCTGACTCCCTCTTCTGGAGTGTCTGAAGACAGCTACAGTGTACTTACATATAATAAATAAATAAAATCTTAAAAAAAGAAAAGAAAAGAAAATTAACTGTGCCAGGTAGTGGTGGCAGATGGGAAGCAAAGACAGGTGTGAATCTCTGTGAATTCAAGACTATCCTGGTGTACAGAAAGAGCTCCAAGCCTGCTAAGGGTATATAAAGAGACTCTGTCTCAAGAAAAAGAAAGTTATCGAGCATAAGCCTGAGCGCTAACCAGTGAGCCACATTCTTCAGTGGTTTCTGCCTGAGCTCCTGCCCTACTTCCTGCAGCCATGGGCTGTGTGTAACTTGGAAGTATAAGTCAAATTGATCAGTCCCTCTCCAGGCTGCTTTTGTTCAGTGTTTACTTTTTTATTTTTATTTTATATATACTGGTGGTATCCCCATGTGTGTATCTGTGCACTATGTATGTGTGGTGTATAGTGCCCACAGAGGCCAGAAGAGGGATTCGATCTGTTGGAACTAGAGTTACATAGTAATGATGTGGATGATGGAAACTGAACCAGGGTCCCCTGGAAGGGCAGCCAAACCTCTTTAACCGTTGGGCCAACTTTCCAAACTCCAAGAATGTTTTAACACAGTCACAGAAAAGTAACTAATGAGCCAGGTGTGGTGGCGCACGCCTTTAATCCCAGCACTCGGGAGGCAGAGGCAGGCGGATTTCGGAGTTCGAGGCTAACCTGGTCTACAGAGTGAGTTCCAGGACAGCCAGGGCTACACAGAGAAACCCTGTCTCTCAAAAACCAAAAAAAAAAAAAAAAGAAAAGTAAAGTAACTGGTAACACACCCCAATCTCTGTACCGTCTACAGGTCTACACTGATTTCTTCTCCTTTATTCGGTGCTAAGAATGGCACATAGGGCTTTGCACATGAACTGCTAGGCATTCATCTAAGGCTGAGCACCCCCATCCCTGAATTAAGATCCAATCATGTCGGAGCTGGTGAGATGGCTCAGCCGGTTAGAGCACCCGACTGCTCTTCCGAAGGTGATGAGTTCAAATCCCAGCAACCACATGGTGGCTTACAACCACCCGGAGCAAGTGAGGCTGTCCAGAGCGAGTGGAGCCGAACGGGGACGGCCAAAGCAAGCAGGGACGGCCGGAGCTAGCGGGGCTGGAGAGAGTGGGGCCGAATGGGAACGGCCGGAACGAGCGGGGCCAACCGGAGCAAGCGGAGCCGATCAGAGCGAGCCAGGCCGGCTGGAGCGGGGCCGTACCGGGGCATCCGGGAGCGAGTGGGGCTGGCTGGAGCTAGTAGAGCCAGCGGGAGCCAGCGGGGTTGACCGGGGGAAAAAAAAAAAAAGAAAAGCTAAAAAAAAAGATCCAATCATGTCTGGCACTGGAGAGATAACTCAGCGGTTAAGAGCACTGACTGCTCTTCTGAAGGTCCTGAGTTCAAATCCCAGCAACCACATGGTGGCTCACTGTTGGGAACTAAAAAGGGGCCCAGGGGATGCCCTGGGGAAGGGGAGGCCCACACCCTGCCAGAATTCCACCTATTCTCTGCTCAGTCAGGCGTGGGAGGGCTGCTATCTACCATCCCCGGGTGGGCATCTAAGCTTCTGACCCACTGGGGGGTGGGGGTGGGCAAGGGGCAGCCCTACCTGGGAGCCCCGGGGTTATGGGAGAAAGGGTTGAGGGAAGAGGTTGGTGAGAGTGAGTGCAGCGGATCTTGACTAGAGCCTTCTAATGGGAGATTAGAAACAGCTCATTAGGAGAAAGCCTGTCCCATCCAAGCGCAGTGGGCCTTGATGAGCAGAGACATTCTATGGTTTTAGAGCATTATTATAGAAATGCAGGGGGGGAGAGAGAGAGAGAGAGAGAGAGAGAGAGAGAGAGAGAGAGAGAGACAGAGAAGGCTAGAGAGAAAGAGAGAGTAAGAGGGAGAGAGGAGAGGAGAGGAGAGGAGAGGAGAGGAGAGGAGAGGAGAGGAGAGGAGAAGACAAAGAGGAGAGGGGATGAGAGTGAGGGGTAAGAAGTAAGAGAGACAAGGAAGGTGGGGGCCTAACAGCCCCCTTTATTTTTTTTATTATTTATTTATTTATTTTGGTTTTATGAGACGGGGTTTCTCTGTGTAGCCCTGGCTGTCCTGGAACTCACTCTGTAGACCAGGCTGGCCTCGAACTCAGAGATCCGCCTGCTTCTGCCTCCCTAGTGCTGAGATTAAAGGAGTACACCACCACAACCGGCTCCTTTTATGGTCTTTACTGTTGCTAGGTAACTGGGGAGGAGTTTAGCCTGAAGGTAAGAAGCTTGGGCCATTGCCTATGTGACTTAGTCTAGTCATGCTTCTCTTGTGGGGACTGTGGGAGATAGTATCTTAGGCAGGAGCCAGAGTTCTAGGAGCATGAGGGAACACCTACCGTGTCATGTAGGTGAATTATCACCATTTTCGGGGTTCAGACCTCAGCTCGAATGGAGACCAGCCTGTCTGTACATAGCCCAATTCCCCACAGCTCACAACCATCTGTAATGAGATCTGACACCCTCTTCTGGAGTGTCTGAAGACAGCTACAGTGTACTCACATATAATAAATAAATGAATCTTTAAAAAAAAATTTATTAAAGGGCCAGTGATGTTGTCCAGTGGTAGAGCCTTTCTAGCAGGTACAAGGCCTCAGCATTGTAGGGAAACAAACACAAGGAGAAGCGCAAGGAGAGAGTACAGCTAGTCACTGAGTGATCGTCCTTCTTTTTTTTCTTCCTTTCTTTTTTTAAAGATTTATTTATTATTATATATAAGTACCCTGTCGTTGTCTTCAGACACCCCAGAAGAGGGCATCAGATCTCATTAGAGATGGTTGTGAGCCACCATGTGGTTGCTGGGATTTGAACTCAGGACCTTTGGAAGAGCAGTCAGTGCTTTTAACCGCTGAACCATCTCTTCAGCCCGTGATCTACTTTCTTCTTTGTTTATTTATTTATATGAATACACCAGACACACCAGAAGAGGGCATCAGATCCCATTACAGATGGTTGTGAGCCACCATGTGGTTGCTGGGATTTTAACTCAGGACCCTGGAAGAGCAGTCAGTGTTCTTAACCACTGTACCATCTCTCCAGCCCCTACTTTTCTTTTTTAAATCCCAATGTTCCAATGACTTGCACACGTGTGTGTGTGTGTGTGTGTGTGTGTGTGTGTGTGTGTGTGTGTGTGTGCTGTGATGGCTATTAGTCATTTGTAAGGTCTGTGCCAGGGCCTCCAGGTTCTCTTATTCTAGAAATTGAAATAAGGGTTCACAGATGTTGCAAAGTAGCAAGGAAAAAAATGCCTAAGTAAGGCCATAGAACAGACAGAGTGAGCTACAGAACCACAGAGGCCACATGAACAAGGATATGTAAGGGCCCAGATTATCATTTGAGCCTTCCTTATATGGGTTCAAGAGGAGGAGTTTGATTGCTAAGGAGTGTATTGAGGGTGGCTCTGTTTTGATTGATAGATTATAAGTTTTCTATCATGCATATGATTTTAATCAAAGCATATCCAGTTGTGCAGACCTAAGATAGGGGATTCTATATATATAGTTGCCTTACTGTACATGCATGTTGCTGTCCCGTATGAGGAATTTTTTTTTTTTTTTTTTTGGTTTTTCGAGACAGGGTTTCTCTGTATAGCCCTGGCTGTCCTGGAGCTCACTTTGTAGACCAGGCTGTCCTCGAACTCAGAAATCCGCCTGCCTCTGCCTCCCGAGTGCTGGGATTAAAGGCGTGCGCCACCACACCTGGCTTCCGTATGAGGAATCTTTAACATGTTAAATAGAGCCCAGTTTGCCTTACTGTGCATGTACTCCAAAGCATGTAGGTCACACCAGCCCACTTCTTTGGTTCTAGTGTGTATTCCAGGACATGTTCGAGTAGAAATCAGGCATCATAAGGGGCAACTAAGGGGATTAACTTCTTTCCAGAGCTTAAAGTAGGTATAAGTGCCCCCTGATGCAGTTGGGGACTCCAGAATGGCAGCATGTTGCTAGGAGCATTATTAGATACTTATGTATATAACCCAAACCAAGTGGAGCGCCAGGTCCCAAAGCCATTCCCTGGCCTTGCCTGCCTCAGACTTCCTCAGATTTTTTTTCACTCTTGTCAGCCCAGGAGGCAAGAAGCAGGATTTCCACTAAGCATGGTGATACATACCTGGAATCCAAGCACTCAGGAGACACAGGGCTACCACTGAGCTGGAGGCTAGCCTAGACTAATGTTTCACAAGAACAAATACAGCAGCAAACACTTGTTCACAAGAACACTTGTTATCTCAGGGTGGACTCAAGTTTTTAGTCCTCCTGCCTGAAAATTCTACTTTGAAATTATTATTCCTAAATCTAACTGACCTCTGCTTCCTTCAGTTCAAGTGTACTGACAGAATGTCATTTGCCCTGATCCCCCTCCCCCCACCTTTTTTTTTTTTTTTTTTTTGAGAAGTTTGCATAGTTTTGGTTGTCCTAGAGCTAGCTCCAAAGACCAGGCTGGCCTCAACTCAAGAGAGATCTACCTGCCGTAGAGGCAAACCTCTGGAATGCTGGGTTTAAACACTGCCATGCACGACCACTGCCTGGCTGCCAGGCCCTGACTACAAGTCAGACCAACTACAAGTAGACCAACTAGGTAATTTCTAGGGTCTCTCCCACCTCTGCATGGATTTCCCAGTCTGAATCAACCTTCAGAGAAGGTTCTGCATTATCTGGCTCTCTCTGGATCTTAGCAGGTTCTAGGGGATTGACTGCAGGTGAGTCATTTATATCCCCAAGACCATTTATTTATATGTGAGCATGTGTCTGTCTGAAAATGAACCATGCCCAGGGAGATCCTCTGTAGCTGGCCAGCTGACTCACCCAGGAAGGGTGCATAGTTTCAAACCCCAATCCTCTGTAAGAGCAAGTGCTCTTAACCAATGTGCATTTTCTCAGACTCGTTTTTGTTTTTTTTTGTTTTTTTTTTTTTTATTATATGTAAGTACATTGTAGCTGTCTTCAGACACTCCAGAAGAGGGCATCAGATTTTGTTATGGATGGTTGTGAGCCACCATGTGGTTGCTGGGATTTGAACTCGGGACCTTCAGAAGAGCAGTCGGCACTCTTAACCACTGAGCCATCTCGCCAGCCCAGACTAGGTTTTTTTTGGGGTTTTGATTTTTTCGAGACAGGGTTTCTCTGTGTAGCCCTGGCTGTCCTGGACCTCACTCTGTAGACCAGCCTGGCTCTGCCTCCCAAGTGCTGGGATTAAAGGCGTGTGCCACCATGTCCGGCTTCAGACCAGTTTTAAAGTCACAAAACCCTCTGTGCAACAGATCATCTTTATTAACCCCATCATAATAATGAGGCGACTCAGGTCCAGCAGGGTTGGGTGTGGCCCTTGGTACACTCAGCTAAGAACTGCTGGGCTTGGGTTTAATTTCACACTCATAAACTGATCTTTCCATAAAGGAACCCAACAGGAGGCTGTGGCCCAGAGACATGGAGACTACCAAAAGCCACTCAGCTGAGTTAAAAGGTAGAAGATTTCAGTCTGAGACAGGGATTGAGTCAAGACTCCCAGGGTAGTCTTTTTTCTACCCGAGACCATGGTACTTCCCCATGGCCAAGAGAATCTTTGTGATTTAAGAATGGGGGGTGGGGGGGGGAGAGACTGCAGAGGTCGCTCAGTGGTTAAGAGCACTGGCTGCTCTTCTAGAGGACCTGGGTTCAATTCCCAGCACCTACACATAGCTTACAACTGTCTGTACCCCCAGTTGCAAGAGATCTAATGCTTCCTTGGGCACCACAACATCCATTAATATTATATAAGAACAAAAGACTTGGACTATTGGTTTAAAGATATTCAGGCTGATGTGTTGAAACTAGGATTCTTGGAACGTGAATGGAACAACTCCAAATGGTAGAGTCTTCAGGAGTTTGCATGGGGCTTGGACATGGTCTCAACTACCAAATGGAGATCAGGAAGTTAATAAAGTACCCATGCAAAAGCCAGTCTCATGAGCAATTAGAATTTTATTTGCTGACATCTGTAGTCAGACACAGCAGAAGTGAGTCTGTTTGTACAATGGAGGCATCGCTTGCCCACACACTGGCGGTCCACGAAGAGCAACTTCAAACTCATCCTTAGGCTGAGGCCCCCAACTCCAGGCAAACAGCTGATGGGCGACTGTTCCTTCTGGCCCCACAGGGGCAGGGTGTCACTCCTTGTTCTCATACTTGTGCTTTATATGTTTCCACAGTTTCTGCATTTAAAACACAAGGCAGTTAGGTCACTGTCATTCTTTGTCCTCACACTGTACAACAGCTCTAGCTGGCCAAAGAGAAGACCAGAGAAAGCAGGGTTAAAGTAGCTAAGAATGTTGCTGAGCGAGACGGTGGTGTGGCAGCACACACTCTGATTCCAGCACTTGGGAGGCAGAGGCAGGTGTGGGCCTCTGAATTCAAGACCAGCCTGGTCTACAGAGTGGGTTCTAAGACAGCCAAGACTACACAGATAAAACCCTGTTTGAAAAATCAAAATCCAAACCCAAACTAAAAAACAGCAACATAACAAACCACTCACACTCCATTAACCACACTAAATAGGAAGGGAAAGCAGCACTTTTACAAGAAAGTAAGATAGGTTGAAAGAATGGTCGAAATTTATTCATTATTAAAATACAGTACCTAGAAAATGCCTACCCTCCCACCCAAATTTCACATTGAGTCACTTTCTATTCTTCAGACCTAAGTTGGTTACACAATCCTCGTTCCTAGAAACATGGGAAAACGGAAGAATTCTGACAGTGTACTTAAGACAACTTTCGATATTTGGAAATGTCTATAAAAGATCAGAGTGGCAACACTTTCATATGGACAGGAAGCTACCCCGCCAGAGGAAATGCGGCAACTAGTAGACAGAGCCTGTCTGGGCAGTAGGTCAGAGAGCCCTGAGGGGGCTGGAGAGACGACTCAGTGGGTAAGAGTACTCTGGTTGCCCTTCCAGAGGATCTGCGTTCAGTTCCTAGCACAGATGATGTACATGCAGATACAACATAAGCATATAAAATTAAAACAACAAAATTTAAAAACAAACCAAAAAAGGTAAAAAAGAAAGGTAAGAAGGAAGGAAAATCAGTGGAGGAGCTGGTCGTGGCACAGGCCTTCAATCCCAACACTCAGGTGGCAGAGGCAGGAGGGTGAGTCTAAGGCCAAGCCTTGTCTACCATCTAGCTCCCAGACAGCAAGAGCTACACAGAGAAACTCTGTCTCGAGAAAAGGAAACCAGTCGATGAACATGCCGGCCATCAGTAATATGCCTTCCCCAATACTGTCACAATCTTGTGACATAAAACATGCACAGAATGTAGGACAGTTAAGTCAAAAAGGCCTCGCCTACTTTATATTCATTCCCACATTCTCCCAGGACATGTAGCGAATGCTATCTTTCAGTGGTATCGTCAAGTCTGAACGGTAGCACCTCAATCTGTATCCCAGGATCTTTGATCCACTATGACCTTTATTCAATACCACGGTTAAGTGGTAAGTTCCAGTATTGCGAGTTAGGGCTTGAGGCTTCATAGCCTCCACTTTTAATCTAAAGTGCCTGCGTGGGAGGCCTTGGGAACTGAAATATCAATTTTAAAAGGTCAGCCACATGGTCTAAGGAGACCTACTTTTAACCACTGCCTTGCTGAAATCTGTCCTTGAAACCATCAAGGGTGGCAGGGGTCGGAGTTCCAACTCAACACCGACTTAATGGAGTGGTCCTAACCCGTAAGTCCTGTGATGTCTCAGGAGTTAGCTTTTGCAAATGAATAGATGGAATTGTGTGACAGGACTTATCAATACTCCCAATCCCTGCAAGGTAGGGTCAATGTGAGTCTTAGGACTCGCACCATGTCAAGAGAACTAGATGTACTAACGGGCACAGTTCACCCCAGTCCTGGTAAGACTTGATTGAATTTCGTCCTCCCTCCCTCCCAGTCACCCTTCAGGCCGGCCCAAGGTCAGGAATGGCCCAGGCCCTCACCCCCTCGTTGATGTGCTCGTAGATTGCGTCTGCGCCCTGATCGAAGGCACGCTCGAAGAACAGGGCGCCCACTGCGATGGTGAGGGCAAAGGTGGAAGTTCTGCGGAACAGCAAGGAGTACAGACGCGAAGGGATCGTAGGCGACGACATGTTGCCTCACTGCCGAACTCGCGCCACTGCGCTTGCGTAGAACCCATCTCGCTCCTAAAGTTTCAACGCGTCCTGTTTTATGGGAATTGTAGTTTCTCTGTATCTCAGAGTCGACATTTTGAACCATTAAAGAAACTGATAATGTGCACAGGATAACAGATTATTATAATGTTCATATTCCACACAGCCAAAATTTGATAAGTCTTATTTCTCAGTTTTTCTCCTCAACCATTTCCTGCGTTTGGCTATTTTGAACTACAACTCCCGAAAGCCCCTTAGCTTACCCATCTTCCCCAGTGCTGTCTCTCCTTAGTAGTCCGCCTTCTCGGTACCTTAGGAAGGACTACAAATCCCAGCGAGCAGAGCGCAACGCGAAGACTCAAAAGGAGGAGTCAGGAGCCGTCTAGCCCCGGAACCAGGTATCTTTGGCGAAATGTCCGCGTCCAAGTTCTAGGCTCTTTTTCCCAATCTACGTTTTTCATTCTAATGCGCGCTATCAGCATTTTCTGGCATGGGGAGTGGACAGAGAGGCAGGGAACCTGAGTTTCTGTGACTGCATCTCCTGTGAACCTACTCCAGGTGTAGGCTTGGGGGTGGCAAAAGTCGGGTCAGCCACGTCTCAGGGGAAAAAGTGCTTTTGCCCTTGCTTCCTGTTCTCCAGCGTAGACTTTAAAGCCAAGAACTCTGGCCTTGGAGGCGGGTGACCTGGTTGTAAAAGGCACCCTACGAATACTTTTCTGAGTATCCCCTCGGGGTCTTGAGATGATCCCTAGTAAATGAAAGGTCGCAGCTCTCCTGGAGCGCGATGGTGCGAGGGCGATGGGGAAGCCCAGCACTTCTGGAAACTACTACTTTGTAAAAGAGAAAACCCAAATGCTTGGTCTGGTTGGTTGCTCTTTAAACTTGAGTAGCCGCTTAATGGAGAACTAATATATTGTAGCAGGGTAAACAGGATAATGTTTGTGCAAAGTTTTAGAGGCAGCTGCACTGCTGGGGTGTTTGAGAAAGTGTAGAGTGGCCTCTAATGAGTAGGTGGCCTGAAGTCATCTCTTGTCTGGCCTTGAACCCTGGGTAAGAAGTCGTTTTTTCCTAATTGCACTAGGGAGTCAATGAAGGGTTTTAAGCTGGAATGCTTCAAGGTCTAATTTGCATTTTAATGTTATCGTTCTGACTTTTTGGTAGAGCCTAAACTGAAGAGAGGAAATTGCAGAGGTATGTAATTTAGAGTAGAGAGGATTAGAATAATGGTCCGATTTGAGATGCATTTTGGTAGGTAGGATAGACAGAGCAAGCTAGCAGAGGTGTGCTAGAAAAGAAGAGTTAAGAGATGGGCTAGATTGTGGGTGCCTTTAATCTCAGCACTCCAGAAGCAGGTGGGTCTCTGAGTTCTAGACCAGCCTGGTTTACAGATTCCAGGACAAACGGGGCTACGCAAAGAAACCCTGAAAAACCAAACCAAACCAAGAAAGGAAACAAAAAAAAAAGGAATTAACATCTAGAGATAAATTAAGGTTTGACTTCGGAGACTAAATGTTTATGTTTGTTTGTATGGAGACAAGGTTTCACACTTGCTCTGGCTTGCCTGGAACCAGCTACATAAATTAGCCTGGCTTTTAACTCCTGGTGACCCTCCTGTCTCTGCTATCTGTAGAAGGCTGAAATTATAGACAAGCACTATCATGCCTAACCTGTAAATTGTGTGTTTAAAGATTTGTTTTTGGAGCCAGGCGTGGTGGCGCACACCTTTAATCCCAGCACTTGGGAGGCAGAGGCAGGCGGATTTCTGAGTTCGAGGACAGTCTGGTCTACAAAGTGAGCTCCAGGACAGCCAGAGCTATACAGAGAAACACTGTCTCAAAAAAATTAAAAAAAAAAAAAAAGATTTGTTTTTGGTTATTTTAAATTATGCATATTTATAGGGGGTGAGGGGGAAACATGTGCTCCTGAATGCCAGTATCCACAGAAATCCAGAGGAGGGTGTGGTATCCCCTGGAGCTGGAGTGGGAGGTTGTGAGCTATCAAACATGGGTGCTGGAAATCAAACTCAAGGCTCTGTTAGAGTGTTACATGCTCTTAACATGATCTCCAGCTTTGTAAATTCTGTTTTGTGTGAGTTGTCCCTTAGATATGAAGTAGAAACATCTAGAACAAAAGGGGCTATGATTCTAAGGTTCAGAAGACCAGTCTGAGCCTGGGATAAGGACTTCAAACTGGACATGACAGCATAGGACTATATGATCCCAGCACGTGGGAGGTGGAGGCAGGAACAGAAGGTCAAAGTTATCTTTGGCTACATTATGTTTGAGACCAGCCTAGACTACATGAGCCTCTTCCTCTTAATTAATTACTTAATCAATTAAAACCCAGAACTGATTTCCAGGCCTAACAGGAAGTGGTGAGCTTGCAGGAAAAGACTACTTAAGCTTTGCTGAGCATGGACAAGAAACCTACAAGCCAATTTGGTTGATGGCAAGTTAGTTCAGGAGGCAGGGAATTAAAGGTGGTTTGTTTTGACTTAACTTTTATATTTAAAAGATTATTTTTAAAAAGATTTAGTATTTTTACCTTATGTGTGTGAATGTTTTCTCTACCTTTGTATATATATGTGCACCACATTTGTGCATTGTATCCCCTGAAGATAGAATTATGGAGAATTGTGAGCTGCCATGTGGGTACTGGGGACCAAACCCAGGTCCTCTGCAAGAGAAACAAGTACTTTTTTTTTTTCTTTTTGGTTTTTTTTTTTGAGACAGGGTTTCTCTGTGTAGCTCTGGCTGTCCTGGAACTCACTCTGTAGACCAGGCTGGCCTTGAACTCAGAAATCCGCCTGCCTCTGCCTCCCTAGTGCTGGGATTAAAGGCGCTACCACGCCCGGCTGAGAAACAAGTACTCTTAACCACTGGGCCTGCACTCAAGCTTCATTGTTGTTGTTGTTGTTGTTGTTATGTTTTTGTTTCAAAACAGGGTTTCTCTGTGTAGTCCTTGCTGTCCTGGAACTCAATTTATAGACCAAACTGGCCTCAACTTACAGAGATCTGCCTGCTTCTAAGTGCTAGGATTAAAGGCATGTACTGCCACCACTGAGTTCCATATTATTATTATTATTTAAAGATTTATTTATTTATTTATTTATTATATGTAAGTACACTGTAGCTGTCTTCAGACACACCAGAAAAGGGCATCAGATCTCCTTATGGATGGTTATTAGCCACCATGTGGTTGCTGGCATTTGAACTCAGGACCTTTGGAAGAGCAGTGAGTGATCTTAACTGCATTTTAACTCCAGCCCCATATTATTTTTGAGACAAGATTTTATTATAGAATTCTTGTAGACCTGGCAGCAATTTACCTTGCTCTGTAAACCACGTTGGCTTCTAACACGGAGGCTTATGTGTTTCTACCTCTTGTGTTCTGGGAGTAAAGGCATGGGCCATCACACCCAGAGAGGTTTGTTTGTTGAAATAGGTTCTCTCTCTTCTCTCTCTTTTCTTTTTTTCTTTTTTTTTTTTTTTTTTTTTTTTGGTTTTTCAAGACAGGGTTTCTCTGTGTAGCCCTGGCTGTCCTGGAACTCACTTTGTAGACCAAGCTGGCCTCGAACTCAGAAATCCGCCTTCCTCCCGAGTGCTGGGATTAAAGGCGTGCGCCACCACCGCCCGGCTTGAAATAGGTTCTCAACACGTTGAGTCAAGACTCCTCTGAGTCAAATGGCCTTTTCACAGGGGTTGCCTGAGACCATGGAAAACACAGATATTTACATTATGATTCATAACAGTAACAAAATTACAGTTATGAACTAGAAATGAAAATAATTTTATGCTTGGGGGTCACCACAGCATGAGGATCTGTATGAAAAGGTCACAGCATTGGGAAGGTGGCGAACCACTGACTAGGGTCTCACTACACAGCCCTGGTTGACCTGGAACTCGCTCTGTAGACCAGGCTGGCCTCAGCTCACTGAGATCCATCCACCTCTGCCTCCCAGTGCTAGGATTAAAGGTGTGCACCATTGTGCCCAGCTTTAATTTAATTTAATTTTTTTAAAGATTTATTTATTTTATGTATGTGAGTACACTGTTGCTGTCTTCAGACACACCAGAAGACGGCATGGGATCCCATTACAGATGGTTGTGAGCCACCATGTGGTTGCTGGGATTTGAACGCAGGACCTCAGGAAGAGCAGTTGGTGCTCTTAACTTCTGAGCCATCTCTCCAGCCCCCTAATTTTTTTTTTTTCCTTGTTCCGGAAAACCCGCTCGCTCCCGCCGGCTCTGTTCGCTCTGGCCAGCCCCACTTGCTCCCGGCCGCCACCATACGGCTCCCCCCCCCTCGTTCCAGCCGGCCCGGCTCGCTCTGATCAGCTCCGCTTGCTCCGGTTGGCCCCGCTCGTTCTGGCCGTTCCTGTTCGGCCCCACTCGCTCCGGCCCCGTTCGGCTCCGCTCGCCAGACAGCCTCACTTGCTCCGGTTGGTCTCCAGTCCAAGGATTCATTTCTTATTATTCTTCATAAGTACGCTGTAGCTGACTTCAGACGCACCAGAGGAGGGCGTCAGATCTTGTTACGGGTGGTTGTAAGCCACCATGTGGTTGCTGGGATTTGAACTCATCACCTTTGGAAGAGCAGTTGGGTGCTCTAACCCACTGAGCCATCTCACCAGCCCTAATTTTATTTTTTAATCTTTCAAATTAAAATTTTCAATTTGGGGGGGGGGGCTGGTGAGATGGTTCAGCGGTTAAGAGCACCGACTGCTCTTCCGAAGGTCCCGAGTTCAAATCCCAGCAACCACATGGTGGCTCACAACCATCTGTAATGAAATCTGATGCCCTCTTCTGGAGTGTCTGAGGACAGCTACAGTGTACTTACATAAAATAAATAAATCTTTAAAAAAAAATTTTTTTTTTCAATTTTGAAGGGACTGGAGAGATGGCTCCGTGGTTAGGAGCACTGGGTCAGTTCTCATCACCCACATTACAGCTCCTAGTTGTCTGTACCGTCAGTTCCAGGAGATCTGTCCCCTTCATTTAGACATATGTGCAGGCAAAACATCAATGCACATAAAATAAACATTTTTTTTAAAAAGATTTATTTATTTATTATATGTAAGTACACTGTAGCTGTCTTCAGACACTCCAGAAGAGGGCATCAGATTTTGTTACAGATGGTTGTGAGCTACCATGTGGTTGCTGGGATTTGCACTCGGAACCTTTGGAAGAGCAGTCGGCGCTCTTAACCACTGAGCCATCTCGCCAGCCTCTAAAATAAACATTTTTAAACATAAAATAAAACTTTTTTTCATTGTTTAGGAAGATGGTGGCACACACCTTTGATCCCAGTAACTGAGAGGTAGATGAGGCATACCTCTGTGAGGTTGAATCTAGCCTCAGCTACATGGCAAGTTGTAGACCAGCCAGGACTACATAGTGAAGCCCAGTCTTTTTTTTTTTTTTTTTTTAAGCCAGTTGGTGATGGCACACACCTTTGATTCCAGCACTGGGGAGGCAGAGACAGGCAGATCTCTGATTCTGGTCCAGCCTGGTCTACAGAGCTAGTTCCAGAATAGCCAGACCTATACAAAAAACCCTGTCTCGGGGAAAATGAAATTTTGTTTTTAACGGAATTGTTGAGCCAGGCATAGTGGAGCTTAGCTGTAATCCCAGCACTCTGGGAGGCTAAAGCGGAAATAATGAAAGTTTGAGGCCACCCCTAGGCTATGGAGTGAGACTGTGTCTCAGTTGGGGGAAAAAAAATCTTCAATGTTCTACATCAAATTTTAGGGAAATAAGAAAAACGACCTTAACTTTTTTCTGATTAATTTTTGAACTCAAGTTGAACAAACTAAATTCCTCTAGACACTCAGCCCTACTTACCATTTAATTACAATCCCTCAAACATTAAACTCCATTTATAATTTTCATATGTTTGATTTTCTTTTTGAGTACTTAGGATGTATAACCTAACAAGCTCAATTTCCCCAAGGATTCCTAGTTACCAGCAAATCTAATTAATTAAGCTGAATTTAAATTTCTTGAAAACAATTCAATAGTTTTTAAAATTGATTGTGCATAGGGATGGAATTCATAAACACATTTTCATACAAGCTTCTTGTATACTTTGACCCCTTCCCTTTCCTATTCTTTCCAAACACACATATAATCTTGCTTTTGCTTTCACACTTTATAAGCATATATAATTTTTTTTTCTGGTTTTTCGAGACAGGGTTTCTCTGTGTAGTCCTGGCTGTCCTGGAACTCACTCTGTAGACCAGGCTGGCCTCGAACTCAGAAATCCGCCTGCCTCTGCCTCCCAAGTGCTGGGATTAAAGGCGTGCGCCACCACGCCAGGCTATAATTTTTGTGTATATGTATAAAATCTCATCCTTGCAGATGGAATATGATAATTGTCTTTCTGAGTCTGACTCACTTCCCTTAACATGATGCTCTCAGTGGCATCCATCTCCCGTAAATGACAGGATTTGTTCTTTATGGTTAGGTACAATTGTAACCATTGTGTCTGTGTCCTATTTCCTTAAGTCACTCCTCTGTTGATGGGCACCTAGGCTAATCCCATAGCAAGGCTATTATGACTAGTGGGGCAGTCCGCGTGTGTTCAGGTGTCTGTCATGTGTTGATCATGTCCTTCAGATATTACCCAAGAGCAGAATGGCTGAGCATGTCCTAGCTGTATGGTAGTTTTCTGAGGAGCTCTTGTGCTGGCTTCTCCCGAGGCTGGGCTAGTAAACACCCCTGCAGCTGTGTGTAGAGCAGGGTTTGTTTCCGAGGCATCTTGCCCGGCATTTGCTGTTTTCCTAGTGACAGCTGTTCTGACAGGCGAGGAGGAAACATTCAGTACTTTCCCTTGTTTTGAGGAAGGAGCTCTTCTCTATGTAGCTCTGGCTGTCTTGGAACACACTGTGTAGACCAGGCTTGACCTCACAGTGATCCACCTGCCTCTGACTCTGCCTGTCTGCCCCTCTGCCTCTCCACCTCTGCCTCAAGTGTTGGGATTAAAAACAAGTACCACCATACTCAGCTAACTATTTTCTTTTTTGAAACTTTTTTTTCACACAATATATTGTTGTTTTGTTTTCTGAGACAGGGTTTCTCTGTGTAACAGCCCTGGCTGGCTGACCAGGCTGGCCTTGAACCATATAGTCTATTTTGATCATTTTAACCCTCTCGAAGTTCCTGCCAGATCCTCCCCCACCTCCCCACCTACACAACTTTATCTTTTCTTCTCTCCTCCTCCCTCCTCCCTTCATTTTTTCAAAATTTTTAAAAGTTGAGAATAGGGGACTGGTGAGATGGCTCAGCAGGTAAGAGCACCCGACTGCTCTTCCGAAGGTGATGAGTTCAAATCCCAGCAACCACATGGTGGCTTACAACCACCCGTAATGAGATCTGATGCGTCTGAAGTCAGCTACAGCGTACTTATGAAGAATAATAATAAAAACGAATCCTTGGACCAGAGAGACCAACCGGAGCGAGTGGGGCTGTCCAGAGCTAGCCGGACAGTCCAAAGCGAGCGGGGCTGTCCTGAGCAAGCGGAGCCGAACGGGGATGGCCAAAGCGAGCCGGGACGGCCGGAGTGAGTGGAGCCCATCGGAGTGAGTGGGGCCAACTGGAGCAAGCGGGGCCGACTGGAGGGAACAGGGCTGTAGGGGGGGGGGGTCGGCCTGAGGGGGGGGGCGGCCTGAGGGGGGGGGCTGGCCGGAGAGTGCGGGGTTGACCGGAACAAGGGGGGAAAAAAAAAGTTTAGAATAGCCGGGTGTGGTGGCGAATGCCTTTAATCCCAGCACTCGGGAGGCAGAGGCAGGTGGATTTCTGAGTTTGAGGCCAGCCTGGTCTACAGAGTGAGTTCCAGGACAGCCAAGGCTATTCAGAGAAACCCTGTCTCGAAAAAACCATAAAATAAAATTAAAAAGTTTAGAATACTGACAGCAAATTAAAGGCTCTGGAGCTGGGGGTTAACTCAGTTGGATGAGTGCTTACTTAACACAAACAAGGCCTTGGCTTTGACCTCCAGCATGGTATAACCTGGGAGTGAGTTCTATGTACTTAATCAATAATCTCAGCATTAGGAAAGTGAAGGCAGAAGGATCAGAAGTTCAAGGTCATCCTCAGCTGCATAGAGAGGTTGAAACCAGTTTGAGCTACATAAGACCTTCCCTTAGCTCAACATACCCTCACCCCTCTCTGTCCCTCAGGTGATATAAGAATATAGTTGTTTAGGGGATGAACCCTAAAGTATCAATTTTTAGCACCTTGGGTTACTCTAATATCAGTTACTAACACACATCTTTTTTTTTTTTGGAACTAACACACATCTTATGAGTCACCTAACTTGGAGTTTTGTTTTGTTTTGTTTTCCGAGGTGTGCCCTACCACTGTCCAGCTAGCCTTAGATCTTAAGTCAGAATTCCAGAGATCATATGTCAGATATTTAGGCTATCAATTACTTTTTTTTTTCTCTGTATAGCCCTGGCTGTCTTGGACCTCACTTTGTAGAACAGGCTGGCCTGGAACTCAGAAATCTGCCTGCCTCTGCCTCCTGAGTGCTGGGATTAAAGGCGTGCGCCACCACCGCCCGGTTATCAATTACTTTTAATGTTAAGAATGCTTTTAAATACCCAGTTACCCAGGTTTGTGCAGTGTTGTGTTTTGAGACATGCTCTGGCTCTTTAGTCCAGGATGGCCAGGAAGTTGAGACCCTCTTACCTCAGCTTCCTGAATGTCGTGGTTAATGGGTTACACAGATTATTCCTAGGGTCAGGATGAGCACAGCGACTCTCCTACCTCTCTACACCTTCACTTGGGTTGCTAGGCCAGTCTGGGTTTGCCTTGACACTCGCCTATGGGAGCTGAAGGAAATGTTCCTTCTGTCCCTTTCAACATCCACCCAAGCTGATTTATCCAGATAAGCAAAGTCCTTAGAACCATCCATAGCAGCCTCCTAAGTGGGGCAAGAGTATCCTTGTCTGACAGATCTGAACCCAGAACCTTGACTATGCTAAGCAAATACTCTACTACTGAACCACATCTCAGTTTCTACTTTAAAATATTAAAAGCCAGCCAGGCATGGTGGCGCATGCCTTTAATCCCAGTACTCAGGAGGCAGAGGCAGGTGGATTTCTGAATTCAAGGCCAGCCTGGTCTACAAAGTGAGTTCCAGGAGAGCCAGGGCTATACAGAGAAACCCTGTCTCGAAAAACCACACACACACACACACACACACACACACACTAAAGAATATCAAAATGCAAAGTGAAAAATAAAACATGTATTTCCTGAGCCTTGGATAACCACAGTAAATATTCTATGTCAGTTCTAATCTCTGTATTCATGTATTTATTGCTCTGGTCTGCCCTGCTCGCTCCGGCCGACCCCATTCACTCCAGTTGGTCCGGCTTGCTCTCTACGGTCCAAGGATTATAATAAAATTATCATTATTCATAAGTATGCTGTAGCTGACTTCAGAAGCACCAGAGGAGGGTGTCAGATCTCATTACGGGTGGTTGTAAGCCACCATGTGGTTGCTGGGATTTGAACTCATCACCTTCGGAAGAGCAGTCCTGTGCTCTTACCCGCTGAACCATCTCACCAGTCCCTTGTTTTTTGTTTTTTGAGACAGGGTTTCTCTGTATAGGGATTAAAAGCGTGCGCCACCACGCTTGCTCAACCAGTGCTCTTAACTGCTGAGCCATCATCTCTTCAACCTGGAGGGAAGAAAAAATCTTTTGCCTTGAAAAATGCTATCTTGTTGTATGGGTGAGTTGACAAACTGTTTTCCATTTAACAATTGAGTGATCATTTATCCAAGAATTTCCTTGAAGTTTATTATTATTATTATTATTATTATTATTATTATTATTATTTTGGTTTTTCAAGACAGGGTTTCTCTGTCTAGCCCTGGCTGTCCTGGAACTCACTTTGTAGACCAGGCTGGCCTCGAACTCAGAAATCCGCCTGCCTCTGCCTCCCAAGTGCTGGGATTAAAGGTGTGCGCCACCATGCCCGGCTTGAACTTTATTTGTATTTTCTGAGACAAGGTCTTGTGTGTCCTAGGCTGGCCTTTTAAATTCATTATGTACCCTAGGCCAGCTTTGAACTCTGATCCTCTTGTCTCCACCTACTATGCTGGCATTGCAGGCTTGAATTACCCACCACACCTAGCATTTGTTGTATTTTTGTGAGATGGTCCTGCTGTTGCTCAGACTGGCCTTAAACTGCTGGGATCAAGTGATCCTCTTACCTCAGACACTGTCAAGTAGTTTAGTGACTGGTACCAGCCATTGAAGTGTGGCTCACACCCTGTTCACAATACTCCCAACAGTGGTCTCTCTCTATGGATCATTTAGGGACCAAAACGAGGATAGAACTGTCACATCAGATTTGTGCTCCCACCCACCCTACATGGAACTCTGAGCAGCTTGCTTGGCATGTAGCTAGCAGTGGGTCCCACAGTTAGATTTCAGTGTCAGGGTCAATTTCACTGAAGTCACAAAATGTTGGAGAAGCCAGGTGTTATCCACACCTTTATTCCAGCAGAGGTAAGCAGATCTCTGTGTGTTCCAGGCCACCCAGGGCTTCATAGTGAGAGCCTGTCTCACAACAAACTAAAGTGCTTAAGATTTCCTTTAATCCCAGCACTCGGGAGGCAGAGGCAGGTGGATTTCTGAGTTCGAGGCCAGCCTGGTCTACAAAGTGAGTTCCAGGATAGCCAGGGCTAGACAGAGAAACCCTGTCTCGGAAAACCAAAAAAAAAAAAAAAAAAAAAAAAAAAAAAAAAAAAAAAAAAAAAAAAAAAAAAAAAAAAAAAAAAAAAAAAAAAAAAAGAAAGAAAGAAAGAAAAAAAGATTTCAGACTTTCAATCTGAAAACATGGGTTTGACTTTTGTTTTGTTTGGTTTGGTTTGGTTTGGTTTTGGTTTTGGTTTTTCAAGACAGGGTTTCTCTGTGTAGCCCTGGCTGTCCTGAAACGCACTCTGTAGACCAGGCTGGCCTTGAACTCAGAAATCCACCTGCCTCTGCCTCCCGAGTGCTGGGATTAAAGGCTTGCCCTACCACCGCCCGGCGGGTTTGACTTTCTGAGCATCATGTAAGTTTTTGATCTTGAGCATTTTGGGTTTTCAGATTAGGTTATTCAACCTATAAGTCCACACTAGCCTTGAATTCATAGAGATCCTCCTGCCTCTGCCTCTCCACTACTGGGATTAAAGGAGTATACCATCATACCCAGCTCTTAAATGGCTTTTAAAATTCATTTACTCTACCGTATTAAGTATTTTTGCTGCATAATAAAATACCCCCTAGGCCAGGCGGTGGTGGCGCACGCCTTTAATCCCAGCACTTGGGAGGCAGAAGCAGGCGAATTTCTGAGTTCAAGGCCAGCCTGGTCTACAAAGTGAGTTAGCAGGACAGCCAGGGCTGTACAGAGAAACCCTGTCTCAAAAAAAAAAAAAAAAAAAAAAAAATCCCATAAAACTTGGTGACATAAGTCAATCTTTTTTTCAGACAAGGTCTTATTCTACTCTAGATGGTTGAAATTCACTATGCAGAAGAGGCTGGTTTTAAACTCCCATAGATCCACCTGCTTTTGCCTCCAGCATATGCTACCAGGCATATCTACAACACATTTTCATGACCTCATGCTGCTGTGAGGGTCAGGAACTCAAGTGTAGCTTAGCTAGATGGTTCTGGCTAGAGTGTCAGCCAGCATGTAGTCACGTGAGGTCAGCCTGGGTTGGAGGATTGGCTGTCAGGAGGCACTTGGGGGGACAGGTGGGATCTCAGCCCCTGACCACATGGGCTTCACTGGCAATACTGCTCACTGTGTGCTACGGAACTACCCTCAGACCAGGAGACTGTTAGAGAGCCAAGATAGAGGTGGAGTTAGAACTTGTCCTGGGAAGTGGCCTGTTACTTCTTGGTCACATAGACAAGTTGGAAAAACTAGAAGGAAGAATTGCTGGGGAGTAGAATCTGACTGCTCCTTCCACAAGTGGGCACTGGGTACCACTGATGTGCCAAGCTCCTAGCATGTGACTGGTCCTCATAAGCATCTTGGAAATAGTGTCATTGACCCATTTCCCAAGGGCAGCGCAAGTGGACTTCAGGCTTCACTGAGGGCTTGCAAGTGCTTTTCAGTTGGTGTTTCATTTTGATGCCCTACTTTGTATTCCTAGCTTGGAGCAGGTCAGCATTTGTTTTTTGTTGTTGTTGTTTTTTGGTTTTTTTTGGTTTTTCAAGACAGGGTTTCTCTGTATAGCCCTGGCTGTCTTGGAACTCGTACTCTGTAGACCAGGCTGGCCTCGAACTCAGAAATCCGCCTGCCTCTGCCTCCCGAGTGCTGGGATTAAAGGCGAGCGCCACCACGCCCGGCTGTCAGCATTTGGTATTTTAAGTACAATTTCTAACCACTGTAAACATAAGTTAGGAATAATTTGTGGTTAGGAAAGGCGAACCTTCAGGGTCAGTCAGAGTAGCCAGGCTCTGTAGGCCCTTCCTTGCTCTGCTTCACTCTGCCATTACCACCCTAGATTATTCCCTGAGGCCATAGAGGCAGTGCCTGCTCAGATCCCTAACCCTGGCCCTGACCAATGAACTGGTCTGCTCCCAGCAGCCTTAGCTTGCTGGGAATGAGATGATACACTTTATCCCAGGAGGTGAGCACAGGACTGAGAACTAGGTGAAAAACGGGTGTGTGCAGTCACGCACTGCAGTACCCAAAAGTGCTCCTATATACAGGCCTACCCACATTCCTTGGCACTCTGTTTGGAGTAGGGTCCTGAGCAGACAACTTTGGAGCAGTCCCACAAACCAGTTCTGATCCCACCAATTCCTGACAGCAGACATGGCCCTGGGACACTACCGGGCTACACATGGACGTGATAGAGCTGTGCTTTACAATGGGGTGTCATAATGAAAGAATAGCAGGTGAGCTGGAGGCAGCGTGTGCTGAGCTCAAAGAGGCCAAACTGTTGGCTTGTCTTAACCCCATGCTAAAGCCACCTCCACCCTCAAGATGCACACAGTGGGAGGAACCGTACTGATGAAGTGCAAGTGTCCGCCCCACTGTAGCTTCAGAGGGGCAGTGGGAGAGGGGGATGAGCTCTAGAGTCCTGCTCTGGGGTACTTTGATCTTGAAGCCTTCAGCACAGCATGGAGGGGGCCCCAAGATGAGGCATCAGCCTCTCAATATTACTGGTTCAGAGCCTTCTCAGACACTGTTAATATCACAAGCAATAATTGAGGCATTGAGCCAGGCGTGGTGGCGCACGCCTTTACTCCCAGCACTTGGAAGGCAGAGGCAAGCAGATTTCTGAGTTTGAGGCCAGCCTGGTCTACAGAGTGAGTTCCAGGACAGCCAAGGTTAAACAGAGAAACCCTGTCTCAAAAAAACCAAAAAAATAAATAAATAATTGAGACATTGGTTAATATCACAAGCAATAATTGTTGCCATTATTGTTAACTGCCAGTTGTGAGCAGGTCAGAAGTACTGAGGAGCTGTTCCTCATGAGCAGAACAAACCCTCACTAAAGGACCTCCTTAAAGGTCAAACAAGAATGGAATCCAGGGCTGGGGATAAATAGCTCAGTTGTAGGGCACCTGCCTGGTGTGCATGGGGCCCAGTGTTCAATCTTCAAAACACTTTGGATACTGAAAAGATGGCTGAGCCATTCAGAGCACTAACTGCTCTTCCAGTGGACCCAGGTTCAGTTCCTAGCACATGGTGGCTCAAAGCTATCTGTAACTCACTCCAGTTCCAGGGGATCCAACACCTTCTGGCCTCTGTGGGTCCTGCATATGTGCGATATAATACATGTATGCAGACAAAATACTCAAACACATAAAAATAAACTAACAAAAAGGGTTTTACAGAATGAAAGTGAGATCCAGCATTCCTGAATCAAATCTGAAGCTGTTTTCCTCCACCCACCCCTCTGTGTGTTTTCCTCCTCCTATACCTATATGGGTAGAGGTTGGTCATTCATCGAGCCTGGAGGACTAAAGCCAGGTACAGTGACACAGCCAGGACAGGCTTAGGTGCTATGGGCGGTGCACAACAGAACAGGTCAGAGCTCTGTAGGAGTTAGGTCTCCTGTGGCAGGGGCTGGGTACAGTGAGAGTCCTACCTCTGTGGCTTTTCCAAAAGGGAAGGTAATGCCATCAGGCAAGATGGAGGGAGGGCCTGGCTTTGCAAGCCACTCACTGTGTAGGCACTATGATCCTGGCGATTAGGAGCAATGGTGGGTTAGACAGAGTTCTTTGCCCTTGAGCCTGTGTTCTGTGGGGGAAGGTGGTCCACAAGGGAATAACCCTGCATGCAAAATGAGATGTCAGCATCCTCTAGCATTGAATTTGACTGCAGTTTTCAAAAAGTAGTCTTGTAGCTGGGCAGTAGTGGTGCACGCCTTTAATCCCAGTACTTGGGAGGCAGAGGCAGGCGGATTTCTGAGTTCGAGGCCAGCCTGGTCTACAGAGTGAGTTCCAGGCCAGGACAGCCAGGGCTATACAGAGAAACCCTGTCTCAAAAAAAAAAAAAAAAAAAAAAAAAAAAAAAAAAAAAAAAAAAAAAAAAAAAAAAAAAAAAAAAAAAAAAAAAAAAAAAAGTAGCCTTGTGTGGTGGCACAGGTGCACACCTTTAATCCTGGCACTTAGGAAGCAGGTAGATCTCTGAATTTGAGGCTAACCTGGTCTACAAAGTGAGTTCCAGGACAACCTTGATTACACATTTAGAGTGTGTCTCAAAACACAAAGTACTGAATATGTATATTTTTTAACATTCTCTAAACAATACAATAAAATGACTGTATCCATAACATTTACATTTACTGGGTATTATAAATACTCTCGAAAGGATTTAAAATATACAAGAGGCTGTATGTAGGTTAGATGTAAATTCTGTGGCATTTTATATAACAGATGAACCAATCGAGGTGATATCCATGAGGGTCCTGGAACCCATCACTTGAGGATGCCGAAAGCCTTCAGCAGCTTAGCTGTGCAACCCTGGCTTTATAGCTAAGGACACACTCAGAACATGAAATCACTTTGCAGAGGTCATTAGCATTGGAATCTGCTGTATGGTCCCAGAGGGTATCCCACTATCTCAAGCATTGTTCCTTAGCCATGAATAGCCAGCTCTGGCATCTGGTCAAATTCTGGGGGGCCAGCAGATAGTGTGGTAGCCATGGACGTGGTCCCTGGGAGTGGGCTGGTGGTAGCACCTGTGTTCCTGGTAGGGAGTGGGGCTGGATCATTCTGTGTTCTGGACAGGGCCTAGCTCACACTGCTGAAGAGGAGGATGAATCATTGTGGAGAAGGCCGACTTAGTCAGCACCCCATGCTGCTGTCTGTCCCTGTCATAGACACTCCAGCTGTCCCCCTTCAGATAGCTCAGGATCAAGGTGCAGGGTGTGCTCTGTCCAAGGACGCCTGGCTGTGGCATGAGTGTTTCTGTTTACAGTGTGGCAAGATGCTGTACCTGGCTAAGACGTTCTGCAGGCTGCCCCTTATGTGCCCAAGTCCTTAGTGGGAGTCAGTTGGATCAGGAGCCTAGAACTTCTTGTCTGGAAAGGTCACCTTGCTAAAGGCCAGCTCCTGCCAATGCATGGCTTTGAGCACCCGGCTGTGGGAGCAAGACTGAGAAAGTAGTGAAAAGCACTGGCATCTACTGTTCCCCCTGGGCAGTGAAGGCTGTGGGCAAGTATAGTGTGGGAGTCTGGTCTGGCTGGCTGAAGGTCCAGTCCCACCATTGCCTGTGTGCTGTGGACTTTAGTAGCTCCCTTGTTCTTTCTCTCTCTTAGACTCACTTGCCTTATCTGGAATGTAAACTGGCTAATTCAAGGGGGTCACTTGAACACTGATACCCAGTTTCAGCAGGCCTGTAATAATGATAGGCAGGGTTTTATGGGAGCTTATATGGATTTGGTGCTGTGTTTGGTGCAAACATGAATGCTCTGATGCTCACAGCTATCCATGGTCCACTCCTAACATCCCTGCTTGCACAGGAAACAGAGTCAGAAGTCAAATGACTGTTCAAACCGGAGCTAGAAAGCAGAAGCCCTGAATTTAAACTTAAGACTTGAACTCTGGAGCCCAGCTCTTATCCCTTGCCCCAAATACCCTTCCTAGAAACTAGGGTAGCAGGGTCTGGGGCTCAGTGCCACCCTAACAGTGGCAGTGAGTAAGTGGCACTGCTGTGGCACTTCTTATCTCGCCAACAGATTTTAAACTACAGAGGCCCTTAGACATCACGTAGTTCAACCACCCTCCTGTCACTGCACAATGGGGCCCTAAGAGGGCAAGTGACAGCTCCAGCTTCACCAGACACAGTGTGCACTTCTCTGGGGTAGCCAGAGGAGGGTACAGATGGTCAGCTCTGGTTCTTAGTTGAGGTTCATGAAGGAGGTCTGCTACCATGTAGGTGTGTATGGGGGAGGGGTCACATAAACAGAGCCCAGCCCCACTGGGGCTCATTTGGTTTCTAGTGTGGCTGAACAGGCAGGCAGAGAGGCACGTGGCCTAGATTTCCTCCTGGGCTAGTGTTTGCATTGGTATAAATAGAGACTTCCCTACTCTGAACATGTTCTGTGACCAGAGCACATTGTGGTACCTCTTTAATCCTCAGCGTCTCGGTCATAAGTAGGTTTTTGGGTTGTTTGTTTGTTTTGTTTTTTCGAGACAGGGTTTCTCTGTGTAGCCCTGGAACTCACTCTGTAGACCAGGCTGGCCTCGAGCTAAAAAATTCGCCTGCCTCTGCCTCCCAAATGCTGGGATTAAAGGTGTTTGCCACCACGCCTAGCCTTAAGTAGATTTTTTTTTTTAAGATTTATTTATTTATTATATATAAGTACACTGTAGCTGTTTTCAGACACACCAGAAGAGGCCATCAGATCTTATTTCAGATGGTTGTGAGCCACCATGTGGTTGCTGGGATTTGAACTCAGGACCTTTGGAAGAGCAGTCAGTGCTCTTAACTGCTGAGCCATCTCTCCAGCCCCCATAAGTAGGTTTTAATATGTATGTTTTGGGTTTCAGAGGGGCCAGCATGGTATAGGGTGAGTCAGCATGGAGACCTCAGGGGTTAGTGCAGACCCAGGACCCAGGTCAGCTGCCTTCTCCTGCTGTGACCTTGACTGAGTGACTATCGCTTTGGGGCCTCAGTGGCCTTGTCCTGAGTCTCATGGCATCCCTTGCAGGCCTTGCCAAGGGTGCATGTGTATGAAGGATGCATGTGAAGCTCTTAGCTCAGGACCACAGCTTCGGTGACACCCCCTGAGCACGTGCTTCAGACCAAACATGAGTGTTAGTTTCCGTTCACAGTCCTTTTATTTATGGTGCTAGCGATTGAACCCATTGCCACACATGCACTAGGCATGTGCTCTGCCACTGAGCTGCAGCCTAGCCTTAGTGTACAGACATGCATTCACATGTTTCTCTATACTCCTCCTGAAACAAAGCTGACTGTTCTCATCCACTGCTTCATATTCACATGGTAAAATATACGGGTCAAGAAGGGACAGTGACTTGCACAAGGTCACACAGCTGGTTTCTCAGTGCCCTGTGGTCAGTGTCCAGCTCAGTCTGTTGCAAAGCCACTGCTCCACTTCCAGTCAGTCTCCCAGAGGGATACCTTCCCCCGCTCCTCCTTTTCCCATTACTCTCCAGAGCCAGCAGCTCCTTGGAGCTTCAAGCTTTGTGAATGGCTTGGTTAAGCACTCGGCCGTTAAGTGTTCATCTCTTACAATTTCAATCCAATTCCTATAAGTTTATTGGCAAGACGGGGTGTATTAGAGCTGCCAAATTTAATAGATCAAATCCTCGTGTCTGGGATGCAGTTTCTCGGAAGTAATGGGAGAAGAGAGTTTTTATACATTTTCATTTGGAATGACTAGCTGTTCCTGATCCCATTACAGCCCCTGACTTAATGGCTGCTATCCCTGTCTGCTGCAGGAGCAACTTTCTCCATCAGCCTTCTTGGCTGCCTGAACCATCCAGGGCAATTGTTTGTCTCTCCTTCTCTCCCCAGTCCCTCCCTCCTGAGGTGTGTTCCCCCATCTGTTTGTTCTGTGGATTGGCTCCCAGAGTCAGCCTTGTTTGCCAGGTACTTGGCAGTCTGGGGCTTTGGCTACTACTCCAGGCAGCCACCTTGTACCTCAGGGAAATCGTTCCCATCTTCCTGGGGCCTCAGGACACTGCTCCATTGTGTGAGGTTGCTCTAGCCTCGCTCCCGGCGTGCTGCTAGACCTAAGGCTTGACTGTTAGAGGCAGAGAATCACTACTCACCTTGGGCTCCAGACTCATGGCATGGGAATGGTGGCTGAGAGAACTGTTGCTGAGGGCCTGAGGACATTTCCATTTGATGCTGGCTGGGAGCCTCCTCCCCCAAGATTCAGTAGTCTCCTCAGGAAGCTGTCAGCACCTGCTGTGGAACTCAACCACGGCTTCCCTGAGCATTGAGTGAGCTGTGGGAGGAAGGACACTTGGAAACAGAATTTTTAGGGGACCTGAATGTGCTTTCTGCTTACCAGCTGCGTGATATTAGGCAAACCGCTTCCTCTCTTTGAATCCCTGTTGTCCCAAAGAGAACGTGGTAACTCATTAATTTATTCTGCAAAGGCTTGATTGTCTGTTCTATTCCAAGTACCGTTCAGGTGCTGGAGCCCCTCAGAAACAGCAAACTCTACTTGCCTTTGTGGATTTATATTCTTGTTGGAGAAGAAAGACTGTAACATAACAAGTGATTTATTGCTCTAAAGGAGATAAGTGCTGTGAGGGAAAATAAAACAGGGAGTGTCGAGAACTGAAGAGGCTCCTGTGTGCTCAGATACAGAAGTCATGTCAGATTGCTAAGAAGGTAACATTGGAGCAAAGATCCAAGGACTGAGTACCCTCGGGGGACAGTGTCTGGGGGACAGCATCCAGGCCCAAGGGCAGCAAATACAAACACAGGAAGGCAGCCAAGTGTCTGGCATGTGAGAGGGACAGGGAGAGAACACAGGTGGTCTCCGTGTGGCAGGGACACGGGAGGGTAGCCAGAGGGCTTACAGTGCTGGTCCTCCAGCATAGGCACTATGAGAATTACCTAGAAACTTAGAGAAATAAACCTCCAGACCTGGGCCTCATACTCTGCAGTTTGGCTGGGCTGGTCGGTGTTGGGGACTGGCAGAGGGCAAGGTCCCTATGCCAGGAGGCTTGTTACTCCTAATCGTCGGCCCTGCAGACTCTACAGGAAGCAGGCCTGGCGTGACATGCTCAGTCGAGGGCCCTGTGCTCAGAGCGTTGGTGAATGAAGCTTTCTTCAATGGTCTGATCACATGTTTTGTGACTTTGCAGGGGCCCCAGCATATAGTGGATGTGGCCATGGGGAAGCGGTACTTCTGCGACTACTGTGACCGCTCCTTCCAGGACAACCTCCACAACCGTAAGAAGCACCTGAACGGACTGCAGCACCTCAAGGCCAAGAAGGTGTGGTACGACATGTTCCGAGGTGTGTGCTCACGGGCGTGGAGGCCGGCTCCTGAGGCTTGCACCCCGGCCTTCCCTTCCGTCAGACATAGTCTGGGATGGACTGGTTTCCTTGCATTTATTTTTATTTTATGTATATAAGTGTTTGCTTCCATGAGTGCTTGGTGCCTGTGGAAGTCAGAAGGTGTCAGATGCTCTGCAGCTGTTATGGATGGTGGGGAACCACCTTATAGGTGCTGTAAACTGAACCCAGGTCCTCTGCAAGAGCAGCAAGTACTCCTAACCACCGAATCTTCTCTTCAGCTCGATGTGTGTGTGTGTGTGTGTGTGTGTGTGTGTGTGTGTGTGTGGTGATGCACATCTTTTATTTTAAGCATTCAGGAGGTAGAGGAGTTCAAGTTGAGGCTAGTCTGGTTTACATAGTGAGCTCCAAGCTAGCCAGGGTTACATAGTGAGACCCTGTGTAAAACAAAACAAAACAAAACAAAACAAAACAAAAAACAGCCGGGCAGTGGTGGCACACGCCTTTAATCCCAGCACTCGGGAGGCAGAGGCAGGCGGATTTCTGAGGTTGAGGCCAGCCAGGTCTACAGAGTGAGTTCCAGGACAGCCAGGGCTATACAGAAAAACCCTGTCTACAAACAAACAAACAACAAAGCCAAAGGCTGAGGATGTAGCTCAGGGAGGGATTGTTTGCCTAGTATGCAGAAGACCTTATGTTTCATTTCCAGCACTGCAAGCCAGGAAGTCAAAGGAAGAATTGAAAGAGGAGTTGGCCAGGGTGGCAGTTCCTTCCCTAGTCGTGTGACCAAGGATTCTGGGTTCTACCTAGATGGACTACCATCTGCCTAAGAGATACTGTGAGTCAGAAGAGCCCCCTTTGAGGAGTTCGTCTTTAGCCACTTCTGACAACTTCTGGGAGCAGGGAGAGAGGGTGTGGCCTGTAAGAGAAGCATGGGGCGCTGAAGCTGACTGCGGGCACTGGCTGCATCTTCAGGGCCACCTTATGGAGAATGCCGCTGGCTATAGGTGGGTGTGGGAAGTGGCTGTTCAGTGATGGGCACAGAGGCTGAGCAGTTCTTCTGCCAGAAGGAAGGCGGGACCCTCGGGGAAAGGCTTCTCTCCACCCTGGAGCTAAGGTGGGAAGCTGCCACTCAGGGCAGTCATAGGTGGGAGCTGTCCTGAGCCAGCTGAAAGGCATAGGAGATGGGCACTGTGGCTGCGTGGACCAGGAGTGCCTGGAATGAGGTGGGTAGTGCCTGTGCACTGGAGGTTCAGAGCTGATATGGGACAGGACTTGGCACTGGCAAGCTACAAACTGAGTCTTAGCAGCCAAGAAGGCAGGAAAGGGGAAGCCATTTCTTCTTCTGAGTGACTCTGTAAGACAGTGGCTCTCAACCCTGACTCTGCATTTAGATTGTCTAGGAACCTTTAAGGAAAAACGCTGGGGAGCCTTAGGAGCTTTGGAGGTGGTACTAGGGGACTAAAGCAAGAAAATCACTTGAGGCCAGCAGGTTTTTGTCTTGTCCTTTTATACAGGATCACTCCAGCACAAGATGACCTGGAACCTGGAACTCACTATGTAGCCAAGGCTGGCCTTGACCTACAGCAATTCTCCTGCCTCAGCCTCTTAGGTGTAGTATCATAGGCAAGAGTCACTAAGCCTGCCTGACATATCCAGGAGTTTGAAGCCAGCCTGGTATACTGCAAGACCTCATCTCAGTCAAAACAACACTGAGCCTCTGAGAGCATCTCCGGATGCAGGTTTCAGGGTGAGGGCTTGGGACCAGCCATGGTTGGTTGGTTGTTTTAAAGACATTAGAGTTTTACTCTGTTGCCTGGCTATCCTGGAGCTCACTATGCAGACCAGCTAGGGCATCTTTAAATCTCTCAGATGCTTGCCTATTTCAGGTGAAGAAAGCAAGGCTCAAAGACTTGAGAGGGAGAGTGGCCCACCAGCATAGTTGTGGGGTCAGAGGCTGAGAGTGGAGGTAGGGTGGGAATTCCAGAACAGTGGGGCTCCTCAGAAACCTCGTGTCGGGCTGGTGAGATGGCTCAGCGGGTAAGAGCACCCGACTGCTCTTCCGAAGGTGATAAGTTCAAATCCCAGCAACCACATGGTGGCTCACAACCATCCTTAATGAGATCTGGCGCCCTCTTCTGGAATGCCTGAAAACAGCTACAGTGTACTTACATATAATAAATAAAATAAATCTAAAAAAAAAAAAAAAAAAAAAAAAAAAAAAAAAAAAA
>LR753305.1:1400025-1436741 GCA_902729485.2 Mus minutoides | reverse complement strand
TCCTTGCAGAAAGGTGAAAGGGCAGACACCATGAGCACCCTCCTCAGGACTCCTCACATCGACAGCCACACTCTCCTTGTGAGGAAGGCTGTTGGCCAGGAGCCCCCACTTACAGATGATGACCACCTGGGGTTTCTGGCTGTTGGAGACTGAGCTGGCACATGAGGTCTTTCCACTTCCTTAAGAAGCTTCTCTTGAGTAGCGTCCCCTTGCCTGATTCCAGAAGCTCTGCAGACCCTGAGAGGCAGGCACTGTGTGTGTTATCTAGAGCTGAGGTTTCACTCAGCACTGTTCTGTCTCTTTAGACAAATCCATGAGCCCTCCAGCAGCTGGTGTGCCATGGGCCAGGGTTAGGACAGGCAAAGGCCCGGAAAGCCAGCTGCCTGTTAGTCACTGGCCATGTGAGCCCAACTGCATTGTATGTAAAACAGACACAACAATAGGGGAAGGAGCACAGTAGTGCCATGATGACTAGCACAGAACAGTATATTCAGTAGGAATGATGTCTGTATATCCACGGAAGCATTGACCTCAGGCCCTTTGTCTAATGAGCTCAGTCACTCAGCCATTGCTCAGTGAGTACCTAGTAGTACTGAGCTCACAACCAGCCTTTGAAGGTTCAGAGGTGGATAAAGCAGGGCTCTCTTTTCACGCAGTGTTGTATGAGTTACTTATTACATTTACTTGTGTGTTTGTGAGTGTGTGTGGACAACTTGTGAAAATCAGTTTTATTCTACCATGTGGGTTCTAGGTATGGAACTCAAGCCTTTAGAACAGGCAGCAAGCACCTTTATATCTGCTGAGCCATCTCAAGGGCCCTGTGCTATTTTATGCAAGGTGCTTTAGGCTAAGTCCTTGGCTTGCTCTGGCTTCTGCATTCTGCTATAGTCCTGCCCTGCATCTCCTCTCTGTGGACTTGCCAATCCTGCTGTCCTTCCACTTCAGGACAGTCCCTGAATCTCAAAACTCAAGTCAGACGGCAAATCCTCAGGAAGAGCCCGGTCGTCTGGTGACAGGTTCAACACTTACTGCCATGACACCATAGACAGTAGTGCAGTTGTGGACGGGAAGGATGTACAGGGTCTCACTTGATCTGCACTTAATTCCACAGCCTGGCACAGTGCCTGGGACACAGGAAGGATGGCTAAGTGATGCTTCAGAGACAAAGGGCTAAATGAGCAACCAAGCATAGGGCCCCAGGGGCGGCTGGGTGTTTGGAAAGATGAAGCCTGAAGGACTGACACTTCAGCTCATAAAGAGCATTGCCTGTCAAGTGGAGGAGCAAGGCTTCTCTGTAGGGCCTGGGCTGCTGCAGGGTCTCGGTTTGGAGTCCTTCAGAGGCACTGAGGAACTGTTAGCGATTACAATGACTCTCCCTCTTGGGGAAATTAAAACAGAACTGGAAAATGTGCACATGTTGTATAATCCTAGCACCCAGGAAGCTGAGGCAGGAGAGTAAAGAGTTTGAGGTAGCCAGAGCAACACAGTGAGTCCAAAGTCAGCCAGGGTTTCATAGGGAGATCCTGTCTAAAGAGGGAAAAACATACAGGTGGGTCTGAGACTCACAGCTGAGGATGCCGGCCTGTAATCCAGGCCCCCAGGAGGCTGAATCAGGAGGATCAGTTCAAGGCCATCTGGACTATGGAGAACCTGATTGCCCATGCATTTTCCTAGCTGCCACGTGCTTCTGCAGTGAGACACCAGCCAGAGGCTAGGTAGCGTGGGATTCTCCCACACTCAGCCATCCACTTGGGGTCCCTTGTCCGGGATCCAGGCTCAGTCCTCCAACCAGCCTCAGTGGTACTAGGCCCAGAAGGCTCCTGGAAGGTAGGCCATTAGTGTCTGTAGTCCCAGTGATAGATGGCTGGCTCTCCAGCTTGGTGGCCTCACACTGCATGGATTCCCTGATAGCAACTCCCATCCCCAAAGACTTCCTGCTCTGACATCTACTGTTACTCACCTGGCCACCTGAGAGCTGTCACATTGAAAGAGCAGGGCTCTAGACTCACCCCACAGTGCAAAGTAGCTGCTGCTGTTCCCTGACCGCATGTCCTTGTACAGCCCACGCCTGCCTCAGGCTCAGTCCCTTCCTCCACAGGATGGAGCTGTTAGAACTGCACAGCAGCCTTGTCAGGAGGGGACAACTGTGTCTACTTGGGAGTGCCGGGAAGGAGGGTGCCGAGGCTGCCCAAGCCCTGTGGTTCTGAGAGACCAGCAGGATTGCCACTGGCCTCTCAGGGGCTCCCCATCCATTGCCCCACAGCAGCTGGGAGCTTTGCTCTTTTCATGGGATATCAGAGCTGGAAAGACGGCAGCTGCCTGTGGCCATGTGCACCGGGGGTTTGAGCTCAGGTCTCCTGGACTCTGAAGAGCCCATGGCCTTCAGAAAGGTGTGGCCAAGTGTCCAGCCTATCTTTCCTCTTTCCAGGGTGGATAGAAGGCCATCTGAGGTCAGGCCTTCCTATTTTATTCAGAATTTTTGTTTGTTTGTTTGTTTGTTTGTTTGTTTTGAAACAGGATCTTGCTGGGTGCATACATTTAATCCCAGCACTCAGGAGGCAGAGACAGGGGAATCTCTGAGTTGTTTGAGAACAGTTAGGGCTACACAGAGAAACCATGTCTTGAAAAACCAAAAAAAAAACAAAAAAAAAAAAGAAGGAAGGAAGGAAGGAAGGAAGAAAGAAAGGAAGAGAAAGAAAGAAAGAAAGAAAGAAAGAAAGAAAGAAAGAAAGAAAGAAGAGAAAAGAAAAGAATAAGAAAGAAAGGATCTGGGGGCTGGTGAGATGGCTCAGCGGGTAAGAGCACCTGACTGCTCTTCCGAAGGTGATAAGTTCAAATCCCAGCAACCACATGGTGGCTCACAACCATCCTTAATGAGATCTGGCGCCCTCTTCTGGAATGCCTGAAGACAGCTACAGTGTACTTACATATAATAAATAAAATAAATCTAAAAAAAAAAAAAAAAAAAAAAGAAAAAAGAAAGGATCTGACTCTATGGCCTAAGCTGACCTTGAACTTCTATTCTCAGTCTTTTGTCACCCTTCCAAGTATCAAGGACTGTAGGTGTGCACACCATGCCTGGCTTACTCACAGAGTTTTGACTGATTGGTACCTTTCCTGCTAAGAAGCACACAAATTTAAAACCATAACTGTACAATGAGAATAAAGAGAGGAGAAATTAGAAGCCAGAGTTAAATTAGCATCCAGAATGACTGCTGAGAAGTCCTGTACAGGCCGTGCTAGTGTGTGGCTTTGAGTCTCCACCACTGATGCCAGGAGAAATGACGAGGGGGGGTCACAGCCTCCCTCTTCAGGCCATCCCTAGACCCCGGCAGGATGCCATCCTGTACATCAGGACTTTGAGAAAAGTTTTTCATGTTGAAATACTATGTGTCACTTAATAACAAGGACACATTGTTGTGTAGCTGTCACCATCTAGAACAATCATGACATCACTAAGTGATAGGTCACTGTTGTACGTGTGGCCTGCCATGGTGTAGGACATGTATGTGCTCTGTGACTGTGCTTGCAGGAAGTACACAGAGGTACTGTGGTGCTAGCTTTTTCAAATAAACCTCCCCATCTGAACCCATTGTGCAGACAACATGCAGCCCAGAGCCTCTAGCCTCAAACTGCCTCATGGTCTTAGATGGTCCCGAAGGGCTGTAGGGAGTGGAGGTCACCTCACTTTGAACCCCTCTGTCCATCTCCATCACTGTGGCCAACCTTAGCCTCAGTGGATAGAGTGTTATCCTCCCTGGATAGAGAGCTCTCTCCTTAGGGCTGTGTACCACTGATGTCACACCCGAGGCTCTACCTCCCAGGTGGAGTCATCTGAATCCAGCCTTCCTTCTCTTCCAGATGCAGCTGCCATCTTGCTGGATGAACAGAACAAGCGACCCTGCAGGAAATTCCTGCTGACAGGTAAGTGCTCTGCTCAGCTCTGCTCCTGACAGAAAAGCATCATCTTGTCTGGCCTGCGTGGCACCCAGTAGTATCTCCTCCAGTCCCTGCCACCATCCTGAACCACTTGTAGTCTTGGTCAGTTGAAACATCTCTAGGAATGTCTTCTTATCTAGAGAGACCCTCAGGTGTCCAATAGGATTTTATTGGCTCACTTAGAATAAGAAGCCCTTGGGGACATAAGCCAGGGAAGACTACTGAGGTCATAGATCAGCTGGTTAAGTTAGCCAGGGAGCCTGATCTCCTGTGTTCTCTTTCCCAGCAGACAGAACAGAGATAGGAACAGGTCTAGAATTACAAATTCAGAGTCAGAACCACATGTGCTAGGTGTTCCTTTGAGGGCCTAAGCTCATAAGGAAATGAGCATAGGATTGGGGTACTGTGTGCTGGTCCATCTGCACTTGGGAAATGAAGCCATCCTGACTCTGCTTCTGCCAGGGCGGTGGTGGTGCACACCTTTAATCCCAGCACTTGGGAGGCAGAGGCAGGCAGGTTTCTGAGTTTGAGGCCAGCCTGGTCTACAGAGTGAGTTCCAGGACAGCCAGGGCTACACAGAGAAACCCTGTCTCAAACAAAACAAAACAGAAACCAAACATACAAAAAAGAATTAGCCGGGCGTGGTGGCTCACGCCTTTAATCCCAGCACTCGGGAGGCAGAGGCAGGCGGATTTCTGAGTTCGAGGCCAGCCTGGTCTACAGAGTGAGTTCCAGGACAGCCAGGGGAACACAGAGAAACCCTGTCTCGAAAAACCAAACCAAAAAAAAAAAAAAAAAAGAATTAAAGCCCAGTCAAGGCTATGTGGCAAGCCCCGTGTTTAGAAAAAATAACATATATTTCAAAAAAGAAATAAAGATAAAGATATCAGTAAGTAAGGGAAGCAGGGAAACAGTGAAGGGTGGAAAGTCGGCGATGGTGGTATAACTAGTCTCTATGGTGGGATAACTAGTCTTTATGGTGGGATAACTAGTCTCTGTGTTGTTCTAGAGGGCCTGTGAGCTCCTCTAAGGGATTGGCTTGAGCTTCTGGGCAACCAAAGCAAAGGTGGAAACCACAAGGACTCACATCATGTATATAGGTGCTCGCTGTGGGCAGACGTCCAGACTCCCCTCAGGAGACAGTGCTGCCCGACCAGTGGCCACCAGGCCTGCAGGCTTGGCCCTGGTATGTGTGTGCTGCTGGTAGTTAGCCTAGCTGAGGACACCACTAGTCTGTAATTTCCAAAGACACACTTAAGATTCCTTGATTGATAACAGGGAAGTCATCCAAACATTGACTTCTCCTTGGCAAAGATGCCTCCAAGGTCTCTGAGGAGTAGTCCAGCTGCATGCATAAGCTAAGTGAACTGGCCGAGCGCCAGACAGGGGTGCAGTACGTTCGGCGGCCTGGACCAGACAGGGGTGCAGCATGTGTGGTGGCCTAGACCAGAGAGGAAGAATGAGCCTCTCGGGATTCCACATGCAGCCAGACAGGGGTGCAGCGTGCACGGCGGCCTGGACCAGACAGGGGTGCAGCGTGTATGGGTGGCCTAGACCAGAGAGGAAGAATGAGCCTCTCAGGACTGAGCCCCACAGATGCTAGCCCCATAGCACGAACTGCTGATAAGGGTAACCTGCTCATGCCTGTGTGGCCCAGCACCGACAAGCTTCACCCGGACTCTCATGGAGTCCTGATGCTTGATGGGCCAGACTGGCACCTCAGGCTCCTGAATGTAAGTAGAGCCACAGAGAGTCTGGATTTTTTTGTACCTGACTGGGGCTGCTACTCTAGATCCTTAACTCCTACCCAAAAACTCTGAGACCTGTCTGTCATAGTGCCCTCAGCTGCAGCAGAACCTTCCTCAGCAGAGTAACTGTCTTCCCATTGCAGGCCAGTGCGACTTTGGCTCCAACTGCAGGTTTTCCCACATGTCAGAGCAAGATCTGCAGGAGCTGAGCGTCCAGGTGGAGGGTACGTGAGGGGAAGCAGGATTGACGGGTGGGATGGGAGAGGCTGCCCTGTGCCACCCACGCTCTCCCTCACTGGCATGTGCTGTGTGAATAAGCAAAGATTGCCCAGGCTGATGGGGAACCCCAGAATCTTCCTGTTGGGTGGGTGTCAGGAACAGGGCTGTGTCCCTCAGAAATGAAGCACATGTGACTTCTCTCCAGGACCTTGAAGGTATGTAATGTATGCCCTTGGCTCACCTTCTGCCCCCTCACTAGTCTCTGTTGTTCCAGGATGCTCACCTCTCTCTCCTCCCTTTCTTCCTCCCTCCCCTCCCTTTCTCCTGCAATCAGGAAACACTAGAGTCCTTATTGAGCACCAGGCAAGCACCCTACAACCTATAAGGACAAAGACTGCAAACAATACTTCCCTACTGGGCTTGGCGACACACACAAGTAATCTCAGACTTGAAAGGTGGAGGCAGGAGGATCTGGAGTTTAAAGTTGTCCTCCTGAACTTGAACTGCATAGCTAGTTCAGGCCTGAATACCTAAGACCTGTCTCCCACCTACCCCCCACCCCCCACCCCCCAAAGAGAAAGCACTGCCTGTGCTGAGGCTCCTGGCAGCCTGGTTATTATGACTTCCCTGAGAGCCTCTGGGTTCACTACTCATTCCCAGTTACAGACCCGGGAGGTTCCCCCTGGATGTCCCTCACTGTCACCTGTAGCACCTTATTGAACAGGTGGAGAAAATGAGGCAGCTCTCAGGCAGAAGGTCCTGTGGGCTGGCAGGCAGCACGTAGGGTTTCCAGGAGCTCCCCCACCCCCACCCTCACCCCCAGGCCAGATGTGAGGCCTCCTGGGGCAGCCGGTGGTTGCAATCTCCAGCTCTTGGCTACACATGTGCTGTCAGGGAATGAGTGGCTGGCCTACAGTGGAGGGAATACAGGCCACGGACCTTGAGCAGGAGGCAGGGTTCAGTGGATCAAAGCCAGGATGAGGCTTGGGGCAGCTGACAGTTTAAGTGCTTCTGGTTCCATCAGCTCCCTGTAACCTTGGCATCTGAGTAATTGTGAAGGTGGGTGAGAGTATACCTGCGCAGTGTCAGTACAGAGCCTGCTGCTGAGTCAATGTGGATCTACCAGTTTATTTTCCCCTGCTCAAGGCCCCCCTCCCCCATCCCACAGGGCTGGAGAGGTGGCTCAGTGCTTAAGAGCCCTAACTGTTCTTCCAGAAGTCCTGAGTTCAATTCTCAGCAACCACATGGTGGCTCACAATCATGTGTAATGGGATTCCATGCACTCTTCTGGTGTGTCTGAAGAGAGCAATAGTGTACTCACATACATGAAATAAAAAGACCCATCCCGGGCTGGCGAGATGGCTCAGCAGGTAAGAGCACTGACTGCTCCTCCAAAGGTCCTGAGTTCAAATTCCAGCAACCACATGGTGGCTCACAACCATCTGTAATGAGATCTGACGCCCTCCTCTGGTGTGTCTGAAGACAGCTACAGTGTATTTACATATAATAAATAAATAAATCTAAAAAAAAAAAAAAAAGACCCATCCCACACTGCTCAGAGCATTACTTACTAGCTCTCATCCAGTGTGGATAAATTCTTTCCACTCGTTGCTTGGTTTTTAGTACAGTGAGGAGAAAACCCAGGACAGTGAGACTTATTATTACCGTGCCTAGGGTTAGAGACCTGGCGGGTGCAACCCCATCCTACAGACCACATTGCCTCCTGCACCCCCAATTTAAACCCTCTTGAGAGTGAAGCTCTGTATTCATTGTCCTGCTTCTAGCTCCCCAAGGCTTGGAGATAGCCAGCATGTCTCTGACAGAGCAGAGCAAAGCTTAGATCACTAGGTCACTGTGCACAGAGAATCTGGGGAGCTCGTGGAATGAGGGGACAGACCTGTGGCTCTGATCCTGACCTACTGGCCCACTTCCTCCTGACAGGCCAGTACATCATCCCAGGGCTTTCTCAGCACCTGCTGCTCTGTGGAAGAGTGAGATTCAGGCCATCAGGGTTGTCCCTCTCACCCTTCCTTGTCATTCTGTTCTCCACAGAGGAGAGGCGGGCCAGAGAATGGCCACTGGAGACTGCCGACCTTCCTGAGGTCCACCTGGAGGACTGGCTAGAGAAGAGAGCTAAGAGGCTAAGCTCAGCTCCAAGTAGCAGGTATGGACCCAGGATTCTCCTTCCTTTCCTTCTGGGAAAGCTTTTCTTGGGGAAGATGAAACATCTATGTGATCTGCTCATGGCCTATGGCAGCTGAGCTCCTTGTGTACGTGGTGCTTATGGTTCCCTGTAGGGCTCTGTGAAGTGGGAGATGCGCAGACAACAAGGTCATTATCCCACTGCATCCCCAGATCCTTTCTTCTCACACCAGGAGCTACTGAAGTGTGGCCGTGTGCTGTCCTCTCATGGAGAGTCAGGATGCAGCCCACACTTCATCAGACAGCTGTTCAGGGCTGGGGTAGGAGCTTCTGTAGCCACGTGGGATCAACAAAGCCAGGGTCCAGGAGGAAGAAGGGCTAAGCTGTGTGTGGCTTTGTACACGTTACTCCTGATTTTCAGACTCTGTGTATCTCTGTGGCCCCAAGGGACAGTGGCTTAGCTATGATAAGGGTGTCTGTCAGACATACTGTGGAAGGAAAACTTTCCTCCAGGCTCTGCCTCAGGGTAAGTGTTGAGCTGCTTGTCCCAGGGGAAAGGGATTAGTGTTGTTATTTAATCTTGTTTTTTCACACTTATTTGGGAGGAAGTATGCACATTTACACACATGCCAGGGCATGCAGGTGGGTTAGAGGACACCTTTGTGGAGTCAGTTCTTCTTTGCCCCATGCAGGTTCCGGGTCATGAGTCTCGGCTGCAGCACCTTCACCTGTGGAGTTTTCTCCAGCCCTGCTATGGCATTGACCTGCTCTGTATTTTACCTTTTCCAAAAAAAAACCAGTGGCTTCATTGTTTATGTGCATGGGTGTTTTGCCTGCATATTTGTCTGTGCACCATGTGCATGTAGTGCCTGTGGAGAGCAGAAGAAGGCATTGAGTCCCCTGGAAGTGGAGTTACAGATGGTTGTGTGCTGCCATGTTGGGGCTAGAAATCAAATCCAGATTATCTGTAAGAGTAGATTACCCAGTGCTCTCAGCTTCTGAGCCTCCTCTACAGCCCTGTTTACTTTTAAGCCTGTGCCCTGTGTCCGTGTCCCCAGTTAACATATATATAGTGCAGAGCTGGAGAGATGGCTCAGTAGTTAAGAACACTGGCAGTTCTTCTAGAAGTTCTGAGTTCAATTCCTAGCACCCATGTGGTGGCTTACAACCATCTGTAATGGGATCTGATGCCCTTTTCTGGCACACAAGTGTACATGCAGATAGAGCACTCATACATAAGATAAATAAACCTTTAAAAAATATATATGTATATACACACACACACACACACACACACACACACACACACACACACACACACATATATATATATATATATATATATATATATATATATATATATATATATATATATATATTACAGCCAAATGGCACACCTTTAATCTGAGTACTCAGGAGGCAGAGGCAGGACTTGTCTACAGAGTGAGTTCTAAGACAGCAAGCCTACATGGATAAACCCATTTTAAATAGTAAACACACAAAAAACAAATTATACACACACACACACACACACACATACACACACACTACAGATATAACTTAGAATATGATACCCTTTCTTCTGGACTCATTTAAAGGGATGTAGATTTGAGCATTGTCTAAGAATGTAGGCTCCTTCTGCTATGTCAGAGGGTTTGTACTAGTCAGAGAGACACGGGTATTCATTCTGAGCTCACCATAAGGGTCTGTCTGAGCATCCTGATTGCTAACTGTGAGGTGTTGCCTGCTTACGGCCACTGTTCTCCCTCAGCAGTCTCCTTCCCTGGGAGTGAGTGACAGCCTAGGCACCCAGGCACCCAGGCACCCAGGGGCCGTGAGAAGGGTTCAGGAAGATCATGTCTCATGCCTTGAATGTGAGATGAATAAGTAGACAGCAAGCCCACAGTGCCTGCCTGAGTGCAGACAGACATTCTCAGTGTGCATGTGGGTGGCACAGTATGGCACAGGCGGGGGTATGGCTCAGGGGAACTGAGGAGGACCGACTAGCCCAAGCCACTGCTCCAAGTCATGGCCACACGATGGCGCCGTTTGGTGGTCATGGTGTGTCCTGTACGTGGTCCCAGGCATCTAGGGAGCCCGGCTCATTGCTGTGCAGTGTGCTCTTCCTCCTCAGGGACCTGTGTCGTTGGCCAGGCAGGGAGACCCTGCTGCTTGGATACTCAGCCTCTCTGCTACCATGTTCAGGGCCCAGCCGCCCCAGGTCTCAGCTGACAGTGGCAGTAACTAGATGGGGAAGATGCATTGGTACCACCCTAGGTTCTTAGAACTCTGAATCCTGGTTCTGGGGCCACTCTCCTTCTGGCCACTTCCAGGGAATTGCTTTTCTCTGTCGCTGCCTGTTGTCTGTCTCCACCTCAGCCCCGGCTTCCTGAGGCTCAGGGCAGAGCAAGCTTGTCTAGCCTTGAAAGGAGTTAATCAGCAGAGAGAAATGGTTTACTCTGAGATGTGTCCCCATTCTGTTCCACCCTCTCCAGCTTTGGGTTCTGCCTCTGCATCTCTGTGCCCTGTTCTGCCCCTGATCCTGGAGAGGAGCCCTGTGGGGACAGTGTCCCCTTTGCCCCTGGGTTGTCCTCTGCAGCTCTTCCACATACCACAGCCCTTCCCAATGCCCACTGCAGTGTCCTCTTAGGAAGACCCCAGGCTCAAGGCTCAGTCTGCTGTGTGCCTCTTAGCCTTACCTGGGTCACACTGGACACTGGCCCCCCTCTTCTCTTGGCACAATCTTACTCAGCCTACAAGCAGAAACAGTACGCTGGGACATGGTGACCATGAAGACACATTTAGGGCTGCATGGACCCAAGCCTGGCTGACAGCACCAAGGCCCCTTTTGGGGACTCCTCCTTTCAGGATGTATGCTCTCCCCGCAGGACATAGATGCTCCCTGAATCACCTAGCACCACTCAGACCTGTGGGCTCCAGCACACCCAGCAGAAAATCCCTACAAAGCCAGGATGACTCTTGGGGGCTGGGAGAGGGGGTGTCTTAGCTTATTGGTGTCTGCTCATTTCCTCAGCCTTGACCCTGAGGAACCAGCCAAGAGCAGACAGAAGCTGCAGAAAGAAGCCACTGGCCTCAGCCGGACAGGACACACAGACTAATCCCTGGCGGGCCAGGCGGCGCTGTCCACGCTTCCTATTGTTGGCTCTTCTGATTGTGCCTTTATCCTCCTTAATCTCCCGCAGGCGCCCTTCTCTGGGCCAGCACGCTGTCCCTGTGCATTCACCTCTGTAAGACTTTCCTTTTGATAAGGACCAGGGCTGGGGGACATGCCAGGCTGCTGCCCTTGTGCAGAGCAAGCAGGCCATGACATTGCACACCTGTGACCCTGTGACCCTGTGACCCTGTGACCCTGTGAAGCAGGGTCCTGGCAAGATCTCGTGAAGGATGCCCATTTCCTGTCGGGAGCCTCGCAGGAGGCTGAGCCACTTCTTAGAGAACAGGTCTGAGGCTTAGGGGGCAGGAACTCCCCAAGACCACTCCTCCCTGGGGAACCTCACCATTATTGTGACCCTAAGGGAAGCTCCACGTTGGCTGACATCTGGGGCACTCCCTTCAGCAACTGTGGAGTCTCTCCTACACCCAGTCTTCTCTGTGCCTGATGGAGCTTCTAACATCCCCTGGCACCATAAATCATGTCGGGAGCTGCTTTCTGCTCTCTGCACTTTCCAGCAGGCAGTGAGCCGCAGAGCAGTGGTGTGCCTCAGGGCAGGCTGGATGGATGTGGCCAGGCAAACTCTCAGGTGGTCCCTGTCACCACCGCTCAGGCCCAACATGTCCAGACACCTCCCAGGAGGCTCAGGTCCTTCTCTTTCTGCAGAGAGCATGCTGTTTGCTACCCAAGATGGTCAGGTGCTGCCAGGAAGTTCCTGAAGCTGATGTAGAAGGAAGCAAAAGACAGGGACAGCATGCATTGCTGCTTTTTTTGTTCTCAGAGGCTTGTGTGTGAAACTTTGGATGTGTGGCTGAGCCCTTCCTGATAGTTCAGCCTTACCTGAATAATGGGGTTTGCATGAGGATCCAGGGTGTCTCTTCTCATGAGAGCACTTAGCCTGACATGACTGTTGTGTCATCGGATGGTCCCCTGGTGCCGGGCCTGGGGTATAGATGCCATCTCTACCACTAGTGTCCACCCTTTGAGAGTCCCTAGATGGCATCAAAGAGCCTGGTCAACAGTGCCCACCTGGGATGTCAGGCAGGTGGGCCCAGCTCTGCAAGGTCTAGGTGGGGGCAGGGCAGGCTGCCTGCATGCTGTCATCCCTGGGTCTGGGTGTTCCAGGTTGTACCCAAGGACCCTCCCTTCCTAAGGACCACTTCAGAGGGGCTCTGAGCTTAGAGGTAATCAGTAAGGGGGCAAGTGAACGGGGTGAGAAGTAACAGAGGCTTGTGTGCTTGTGAGACTTTGGAAAAGTATAAAGAGGTTAAAAGAAACAACTTCACCCACCTGTAACTACACCACTCAGACAGATTTGGGGCTGACGTTTCGCTGTAACTTCCAGGGTTTTATGCATTTATATATGTTATATATTTTTAAACAAAAATAGTATCATGCTATATACATTATTTTATAAGCTGCTTTTTCTCCTTACTCACATAGTATATCTTTCTTCATCAGTGCATATAGACCTTGATTCTTACACAGGCTGCATAGCATTCTCTGCTGTGGACGTGCATAAATATTTAACCAGTCCCCCACAGGTGGATGCTAAGGGTACTTCCATAGTGCCCAAGGCAACTGGTAGTTCAGTCTCCTTGGCCAGCCCTCACTTTGGGCTCAGTTCTGAGAAGAGGTTGCCGGCTCAGAGGCTCTGCGTGTTATCAAGGTTCTATTTCCAGAAGGGCCGTGTAGGTGGCCACCCTTTCTGACAGCCAGGATATTGGAAGAGCAAGGTGGGATCTGAGGTGCTCTGATCTAATCCTCTACCTTTCTCCTCTCCAGGGCTGAACCCATCAGAACCACTGTCTTCCAGTACCCCATGGGCTGGCCGCCAATGCAGGAGCTGCCCCCCTCCCTGCGGGCACCTCTACCTGGAGGATGGTCCGTACAGTCCAGAGTCCAGTGGGGCTGAGCTCTTCCCCACCTCCCCCTGCCTGACTTCCCACCTCTCTCATCAGTCACAGGAAAGACAATTGCCCAACCTAGGAAGCAGAGCTGCCTTCCCTCCCTCCGTTCTCCCTGGGGCCTCTGAGCCTGGCCACCCATCTGCCCACCATCCCTCAGGGCTTTTCTCGAGAAGATGGGTGAGAAACATCCGAATGTGTATAAAGAAAGTCTGTCCTCCATGGCTGGCCTGTCTCTCTTCCTGGCTCTCATGCTCTTGGCTCTGTCCTCCTGCCTCCATCAGGGGACAGGTGGGCTGGGATGAGACAGTGTCCCCTCCAGGGTGCTTAGCGATCAGTAGAGCAGCTAGGCTGGGCACAGCGTATGCCAGTGTGGCGGCGGCCCAGCTAGTAAGTGGCCCCAGGCTGGGGAAGGGAGCCGAGGACTGCCAACCGTCTCGGCCCCTGAAGAGCTGAAGGCTTGCATCTGCCCAGGCTGAGCTGGTGCCAAGAAACGGCGGCATAACACAGGTGGAGCAAGCATGAGAGCCGCATCGCCAGCCTCGAGGGTCCCCAAGAGGGCAGGCCCTGGACTTGGAAGAATGGTCTGTGGCCACTGACAGGGCAGGGCTGTGGCAGACCCTCAGGGGACCCAGATCCCTAGGGAATGGCACAGGGCCTCCCAGGGTACACCCTGGCTGGAGGGGAGTCACACAGGCTACAGAATCTCTGCTTCCTTCCTCACTTGGGCCTCTAGGTTCTGTGCTAGGAGATAATTTGGCCCTTGGTCTCTAAACCTTTGGTGGAGAGCTTAGAAATTCATGGGCCTTGGGGCTATCTCTTACGCCCTGTGGTGCATGAGCATCTGCCTTTCCTGAAAAGCCCTGTGGAAGAATCTGAAGCCAGATCTCAGGCCCTTAAAGCCTCAGGCTTCTCACCTGTGAAATGGGCAGGCACAGGCCCCAGAAGGTGCATGGAGGACTGGCTTTGTCTAAAGAATGTCAGAGACCCAGGAGCCTCAGTCCTGTGCCCACCTCCACCCTGCCTACTGTTCTGGACATGAGTTTCTTGCCGGCCTAAAAGATCACAGCATTAACTGGATCCTGGGGGCTCCTGTGCAAGTCCCTCCTTTTCCAGGAGCTCCTGAGTGGTGGGAAGTGAACGCTACACACAGGCCAGGTGAGGGCACAGGCAAGGGATGGGGGCTAGGGCTGTCCTCAAAGCCACCACCAGGTCCTCCACAGCTGGGCCATGGCCCCATGCAAGGCCTAAGGGGTAAGGATTGGGGTGGTCATTGTCCAGGCTCAAAATGCCCAGGGGTGGTGGCCCAGGGAGCAAGCTGGGGGAGGGGCTGCAGGCAGCAGTGGGTGTGGAGTGGGCACCGCAGGCACCCACTCGGTGCCTACTTCATGCCGCTGCGCAGCACCTGGTTGGCCGCGATGAGCATGACACTGATGATGAAGGCGATGGCGAAGGCGCAGATCAGGCTCTTGCGCACGCACGTCTGGCGGATCTGCTGGTTGGAACAGGCTGCAGCCGCCCACCAGGAACACCAGGGAGAGAGACAAAGGGGGACAGGACAGCGAAGGGATGGAATCAGATCTGCGCTTTGGCACGAGGACACCAGGCTGGGATATGTAAGGTGGCCCCCTATGCAAACCCTTGGTATGTGCCCACCCACAGAGACCCACGCAGGTCACTCACTCTCCACGTCCACAGGACACTCCTCAGCAGTGCCCAGGTGGCTCTCCTCCTCTGTCATGATGATGTTCTCTATGTCTTTCATGGACAAGTGCTCGCAGAAGGTGTCATAGAGAAGTCGCTTCAGCTCATCCACTGTCAGCTTCTGCATGTCACACTTGGGTGGCAAAAGGGACAAGTGTTCTGGCCACCACCCTGCACAGTCCCCACCCAGCACCCTGTAAGTGCACAGTCCCGACAACAGGCCTCCAGATTCCATAACACTGACACAACTACTCCATTCCCCCAGAGCCCAGGCCTCCAGGGAGCAGGACACTCGGTGGACAATGGTCATCCCTCTCTCCCTCCCTCCCTCCTTGTGGTGTAGGGCTAACCATTCATAGGCCTCACAACACCTCCACATAGCAGAGTCCCAGTCACCAGGGCATACCTTCCAGAAGACTGTGTCAAAGTCAGTGCCATGGAACTTCTCTGGGATCCCCGAGGTGGAAAGCTTGGGTCCCAGGAGGGTTACAAACTCCTCAAAGTCCACTTGGCCATCACCTAGAGTGGGCACAGGGTCAAACTGAGACAGTATGAGCAGGTACCCCAGAACTCGGGGCATGAAGTGGAGACTTGGCCAGCCTCTGACCAACCATGGGACCTCAGCCCCTTCCCTGAGCCTCCAATCAATCTCAGGGGTGTCTAATGTACCAGGCTCAGAGCTAATGTCAAGGCTACCAAATGTGGTGGAGCTCTATGGGAGGCCGTGTGGGAGGTGAGCAGCAGATGGTCCCCAGATGTGGAACACCCTCATGGCCCTCAGCACAGTACTGATCATCCTTTCTGCCGTGCAGATGGGAAAGAAGCTCGCTCTCTGGGGGGGGGGGGAGAGGCAACAGGTGCGAGGGCACAGAGGGGACTTGGCATTACTAATCATTCTCAGTAGTTAGTGTTAATAAAAATACCAGGTGGCAAGTGCAGCCACCATTCCTGTGGGTGGTAGAAGCTGAGCTATCTATCCCACCCTCCTTTTCCATACTTAAAATTTTTCTCAGATCATGGAGTGGGAGGGGCAGATTGACCTATATGTGGCTGGCACTGTCACACCTCTTCTGGGTTCCACTTTCTAGGATGAGAACTGTTGTAGATCATGACCACAGGAAGCAAAAGGCCAGAGTGGACTCAGATCCACTCCATGGTTCAGGTCCTGGGGCCTAGATGATGGTGGGCAGGTAAACCGAGGCAGGGCATCTCACCATCCATGTCTAGCCGCTGGATAATAACCTCCAGCTCCACCTCATTGGGCATGTAACCTAGGGAGCGCATGGCCGTTCCCAGCTCCTGCTTAGAGATGAAGCCGTTGCCATCCCGGTCGAATACTTTGAAGGCCTCTCGGATCTCTGTGGAGGAACAGAGAAGCTGAAACCAGCCCTGTCCACAGCAACCTATAGCTCTGTTGAGAGCCAGTCATAGGGTGTCCAGGACACACTCTTGAGCAGGCAGGGAAGAGGAGATGAAGGTACATCTGGCCTGAGACAGTGACCATGCTTGGGTCTGCCATCCTCCCTGCCGTGCTCAGGGCTACACCAGGCAGTGGGCACAGGGAGAGCACCAGATCCACTGGCCAGGTTAGCTGCTGGAGGCTCCCTACTTGGCATCATTGAACCTCATCCCCTTCCTGCTGGACCTCCTGTTCCGGTCAGGCAGCACTAACTCATGGGATGACCACATGATTCTAGCTACTGAGTGATGGTTAGAACTCACACGCCTCCTGGTTTAGACAAAGATAGGAATAAGCTCCACACCAGGCTCTGGCATGGTCTTTGAGCTTCATGCTCTCCATAAGTACAGTAGAGAAGGAAGACTGAGGCCTGAGGGCCCGAGGGATTCTGCACTTGGACCTGAGGAACAATGCACTTGAGTTGGGACTTTGGGACCAAACAACACAATATATGCTCTTAGCACAGCAAACGGGTGATATGTGGGAGCGCCACTAAAGCAAACACAGCAGGAACCTCTCACCTTTGCCCTGCCTGTCTCTCTGCTGTCCTCTCAAACCCAGCAGAATCCTAAAGAACGTTTGTTTCCCTAGAGGGACAGACTGCAGTCCTTAGCTCCAGCTGCCGTGGGTTCACTTGTCACCCTCATGGCCGTTGCCTAAATTGTTCCCTGGGTAGAATTTCATTCAGCAGGGCAAAGTCAAGGTGTGTGTGTGTGTGTGTGTGTGTGTGTGTGTGTGTGTGTGTGTGTGTGTGATTAAAGGCAGACAAGGTGTTCCACACTGCAGACCTAGAAGGGTTTCAGAGGGCAGGAGGCCAGCCTGGTTCAAGTGAGGATTCAGGGCGATGACACTATCCTATTGGTTACACTATCCCAGGCCTTAGGGCTCTATGAGCCCTGAAATGGCTTGTAAGGGATTTCCCTGGCCTTAGGAGACTAGGGAGTGTAGGACAGCCTGTTGACCCTGCCACAGAGTAAAAACCATGGCCCTGGGGGCTGGAGAGATGGCTCAGAGGTTAAGAGCACTAACTGCTCTTCCAGAGGTCCTGAGTTCAATTCCCAGCAACCACATGGTGGCTCACAACCATCTGTAATGGGTCTGATGCCCTCTTCTGGTGTATCTAAAGACAGCTACAGTATACTCATATACATAAAATAAATAAATCTTTTAAAAAAAAAAAAAACCATGGCCCTGACCCTTGTCCGGCTCTTCATGTGGGATCACACATGAAGTCTCCAGGTCAGGGTCCCACTGTCAGGCTGGGTTAGACATCACCCACACATGCCTCAGGCGAGTCTTAGGGGCTGTTTTCTGCATCAGGAGCGTCAGGGCAAGGAAAGTGCTGGGCTGGTAGATCTGAGCCAGACCCAGGGGCTGCAGAAAACCCTGGACCCTGGCAGCTCTAGGCCAAGGACCACCCAGCATTTTCCTGGGCCCTTAAAGAGACAATGTGCCCCTTGCGGCGAAAAATGAAGACCTGGCAGCAGCCAGGGCTGCTGGGGAGAACCAGGAGCTGCTGTGGGAGGTCCATTTGCCTAGATCCTCTGGATGGTGTGGAGGTGTGCTTATGTTCCTTCTCTCCTGCCCCCTTTTTTCTCTCTCCTTCTCCCCCCCCCATTCTCATTTCTAACCAGTACTGTCACCTTTCTGGACTGTTGTTCAGGACCCCCCCCCCAGGGAGCCCCTCAAGCCCAGAAGACACCAAGACTGCCTTGAACCTGCAGCTTTGTCTGTCCTCACATCAAACTCAGATGTAGCCCAGACCCCCAGCTGGATGACTGTGGCTCTGCCCCTGCCTGGCCTCGCCTGTTCTCTGGTTGCCCATCCCTCCACACACCTGCTCTTTTCCTAGAGTGGATTGTGCTGGGACCGAGTGGGTCTTGTCCACAGGGCCTCCATTGCCAAGAACAGAACCTGTCCTTGAAAGAATAAACATCTGGATGCTCAAAGGACTGAATGTGAGAGTCCATCTACTAGAGCACTCTGAGAAAGGATCAAACAGAGGTTTCCACACCTCACAGAAGAGAGAATTGGAGCTGAGGGTTAGGGAACCAGCCACGGGTTGGTCTGAGGAACTTCAGAGTCAGAAACTGTACCCCTTGGAGTCTGAGGCCCATTAGGGAGCCCTGCCTAGGAAGGAAGCCTAGATACAATGGGGATGCTATGGAAGCCACTCTCTGCTTTGAGTGGAGGCCTGAGCTATACTTCCCACCTTGGCAGGGTTCAGGGTGACTCCACAGTTGTGGGGCTGCCTCAATGCCCTTTTCTAAGGCCCCAGAGGAAAATGCACCAGGCAGGAGAGACAATAATGAGCAAGTGAATCTTGGGATGTATGCTCAGGGCCCCATGGGGGGTGGGTGTCAGGATGCCCTGTCACTGTATGCTGTGGACAATCACTACTAGATGTATTCCCCGAAAGCCTTGCTCCCTCGCTGCCCCATGAGGGAGGCCAGGCAAAACTTGTGCTTCATCTTGGCATGGGGATGTCTGGCCCGGAAATGGGCTGGCAGGGCCTCTAGGTTTTCAGGCTAATCTTGTCCCCTACCTTCCGTTTTTAACATGACATTCCCAGACCCTCTCAACCTGTGGAGCTGCACTGGGGCTGACATCTTCTGCAGACCCAAAAGGAGGGGGCACTGTGCTGGAGAGTTTGGGTCTGCATAGAGAGGGAACACTGGAAGGAGCAGTAGTCACCCTCTGTGTTGTGGTGGCTGCCACTCCACAGCACTGGCTCCGCGCCCCAATCCTCCATCCTTGAATTTCTGGCCTGTGCAGAGAGAGGCAGCTGCTGGGCTTAGGGTTCAGGAAGCAAGGGCAGAAAAGGGGGCTCCCCAATGGTACCCAACTGGTCACCCTCAACAGAGGCTCCACATTCCATTCCAGAACCCAGCCTTGAGGCTAGCTGCTGCTCTCTTTCAGGGAGCCAGTCCCATCCCTGCCTTTGATTGCTGGACCCTACTGTCTAGGTGAGCAGTCTGTCTCAGTGTTGCTGGAGGTCCCCACTTGAATGCATTTCAGAAAGGGGTTATGTTCCAGCCATGGTGTGATATATTCAGGAGGAATGTGGGAGCACCCTTGCCTCTCGTACATGGGGCTGGGTGGGCCTCCAAGTTAACTCTGCCTAGCCCCTTCCTCCCTAGGGCCTCAGGTTCCGCAGTCCTGGCCCCCAGCTTGTCTCCTTGGCCCAATACCCACACCCTTTGCTGCCCTGCCTCAGAGCCTGCTCCAAGCTTGTGAGTCTGGAGTGCTCTTCCTACATTTGGGTCCTCAGCCCCCATGGCCAGGCCCTGTGCTGACTATGCCCACAGCATTCTCAGCCACCATCCATCTAGGTAACAACAGTGCCAATCCCCTTTTATTGATGGGGAAAGCAAGACTCTGAAAGGTGAACGGTTGTCCAAGTTCACTCCCTGAGCCCAGGGTGCAGAGACTCGAACCAAGTACTGTCTGGCTCTTCTCCTCTCACCCCCACATTCCACTCCTCCCTTGCTGCTCCTAATCCTCCTCCCCCATGCAGATAGACCGCCCCCCCTGGATTTCTGCAGCAGGCGGCACGAGGTGTCTGCAGCATTTCATTCCGGGTCACGGACTCCCCTGTCTAGTCCATGGGCTCCTTCACTGATACCTTCCAGCCAACAGGGCCTGGGTCTTACCCAGACTGCCTGGGGACAGGAACACTAGTGTAATGCTGGAGAAGTTAAGGAACCAAAAGTGGCATCTGTATGAAGGACAGCCACTCTGCACCCAGCCCTGGCATTCAAGACCCACTGCAGGGAGCCCAGAGCCTCTTTTTCGGCAGCCAAGGAGGGGACTGGAGAACTTCCTGCCTTCATGTGTAGATGCCCATAGGCGTCTGCTGGCTCTGTGTCCTCCACCTGCCAGCCACAGGGATGGCCCTGTCCTTCAGGTGCCCCCTGCACCAGGGCCCCTCCTCTAGTCCAAAGGGGACCAGAGAGAAGCAGGGAGTATATTTGGTGTGATGGTGACTAACAGCACTGGGCTTCTGCCAGCATGGCCACGGGATGGCTCGGAGGGAGCGTGGGCCTCCTTGCCCTTGCATGGCCCACCCTGGTGCTCCTCACCCCTGCACGACTGTCCCTCTCAGCTTCTCGCTAGCCTGAGTGTGCACTCTAGGACCAGGGCATCAGGACTGGAGGGATCCAGTGAGACCTGGAGTTATGGGGCCAGGGTTGGGGGGGGAGCAGGAGAAAGGAGGCCGAATCTATCTGGGGAAGACATGCTGCCTCTGTCCCAAGAGTGGAGAGAAAGGGGTGGATGAACGTTTCTGCGTGGCTCAGAATAAAAGGCAATAAAGGAAAGGGAAACTGGCCTGTGCCCTGCACCCCTCCCTTCCCCTCGACCTGAAGGAGGCTCTGCTTTTGTCCAGACAGGACAGGACCTGGGGTTTCAGGGGTATATACTAAAGTTAGGTCAGGGGTGGCATCCTTCCATCTGTGCCTCCAGTGTTGGGGGCTGAGACCCCCTCTGCGAGTTCATGAAGACAGTGGGAAGTGGGTGTCTGGTGGACCGTGGTGCAGTGAGCATGGCAGTTGCACACTCTCTCTCTCCACAGTCTACATCCCCCAAATTTGCCCCAGACCAGGCCTGGGCTGAGGACAGACTTACCGAATGGCTTCCCCTGGGCTCCCACTAGTATCCTTTCCTATGTTGGTCACTCCAACTCACTCCTATGAGCCCAGGTGAGACCCCAGAGCTGAGATGCCTTGACTCCAGGGATCGGAGACAGGCCCATCATCTGGGTAATCTCAACCCCTCCCCCAGCAGCTGACAAACATCCTAAGGGACCAAGACTCCCATCAGCTCGGAGTCTCCGACTCCACTCCTCAAGAGGCCTGGGGGGAGGGGAATCTTGAGCACACCCCCGCCCCCAATCTCAGCAGAGAAAAAGCTAAGAAGGCCCCAGGGGTCTCACTGTGCCCCAGGACACTCAGTCCAGGAACCCCAGCCTCTGCCTGCTGCTCTGATCTTCAATAGCCAACTGCCTGCGTGCGGTCCCTATTCCCGAAAGGCACGGAGACTAGGGTCGGGGGAGGTTTAGGTTCCGGCCTCTGCCTTTTCCTTCCAGGCTTTGCTATCGCGACCGAACCTCCCAATCCGGCCACTTGTTGTCGCCAACGCCTCCCAGCTGCCTCAGCAGCGCACGGGTGGGGGTCCCTCGCAGGGCCGCAGAAGGGGATGGGGGCAGCCCTGCACCCGGCAAGAGCGGGGCAGTCGCCTTCTCTCCCCTTCTCCCACTGCCGGAGCAGATTGGATTCTCAACGCGACACGAGCGGAATGCCAATAGGAGCGCAGAGCCACGGGCGGGCGCCGCGGAAGGAATCAGGATGCGGGCGCTCCGGTGGCCGGAGCGGAGGGCAACAGCTCGGACTCTCCACTTCAGCCCCCTCCGCCTTGCCGCACCGTCACCGCCGGCCACGCGGCCCAGTGACCCCGCTGCGGGGCCCCGCAAGTTTCCGCAGCGCCCGGGGCCACGCGGGCAGGGGCCGGGCTTCTCCTGCGCCGCGGCGACCCCCACCGCGGCGCCCGGGGCCACCCGGCCGTCCGGCCTCCCGCGTAGCCGCTCACCCGAGTCGCGCAGCAGGGTCCCCGGCTCCCCGGGCCAGCGCGGCACCTGGGCGCACAGGTAGGAGGGCTCGTGGCAGGGGTCCCGGCGGGGCACTCACCCTCTAGCTCGTCCTCAGGGATATCCACCGGGCGCTGCTCCGACAGCAGGTTGGGCACGGTGTAGATGCCCCGGTACATTAACGCCGCCGTCACCGGGTGGAACGGCATCTTGGAGGCTCCGCGCCCGCCCGCCCGCCGCAAACTTTGAGGCCGGGGCTCATGGGCCGCCGGCGGCCCCGGGGGCGGCTGGAGCGGGCGGGGCGCGCGGTGCGGCGCGCAGTGGCGGCGGCGAGGCAATGGGCACCGGTCCGGGACCTAGCGCCCCCGCGCCCCGGGCTGCCGGGCCATGCCGCCGGCTCCCTCGTCGGGATCCCGGCCGGGGGCTCGCAGGGACGGCGGGGGCGGCGCCGCTCCGGCCTCTCGGCTTGGACCGCTGCGCGCTGCGCTCCCTACGCGCTGCCCCGCGCGCTCCGCGTTGCTCGCCGCCCGCTCGTCCGCTCGCTGGTGCGTCTGCCCGGCCCGCCGCTCCGGCTCCCGCCGTCGCCGCCGCCGCCGCCGCCGCCGCCTGCACTCTCACTCGCTCACTCGCTCGCTCTGTGCGGCGCTCGCCGCGCTCCCGCCTCCCCCGCCCGCCCCTCCCGCCCCCGCCCCTACCCGCCGCCGGCCCCTGAGCGGCCGCCCCGAGCCCTCCCGGGTGCCTTCTCTGGTTCTCCCCGAATCTGCTTTTCCCCCAGTCTGCTTCGGATTGCTGTCTCCCGCACCCCACGTTAGCAGACAGCAGGACCTGGGTGGTGTGGACTAGGGGTGGAGCCGTTCCTTGTACCCCCTATCCCACCTGCCCTCCACTAACCCTCCCCCAGCGAAAGCGGAGAGCTGAGAACTAACGACTAGAGACCCAGAAAGGTGAGGTTGCTCCGGGCGCGAGGGTCCTCAGGACCAGTAATCCTCAAGTTGGTGCCAGGAGAGGCTCCAAGGTGGGGAAACTGAGGCTTAGAAAAGGACGTTGGCCAAGGTCACCAGGCAGGGCCAACAGGCAGAGGCCAAGCACAGATCTGCAGGAGACTCCGCTGGCCTGTGGCTGACACCAGCAGTTGACTTGATCCCACAAGGGGCTGCTGTCCTGGATCCTTCCTGAGCCCTTGCCGCTCAGCTTGCAGAGCAGGAGCCAAGGTCTGTCTCATGTCCCCAGGGGCAGTGAGGAGGAGGCAGGCGACCCAGAGCCTGTTGGTCACATGGCTGCAGGTTAGACCTTCCTCAGGTCCTTAGCATGTGTTCTATGGGGGTGGGGGTAAGTGTTTGGGGAGCAGCATGTGCATGCGTTTCTCTTCATCTTTTGTTCAGGACACTGTGTACATGCGTTTTCAAACCCACTTGCAGATGAGAGTGTTTGAACTGTGCACAGCCTCCTATATGTGCCAAGGCTGTGAACTGGCAGCGAAGGGCAGAAGCCCGGAAGCAGGTGTGGGCAGGTGCGAAGGACCTTGGGCTGGGAGTGCTGTGCGTACCCGAACACAGATGTGTGTGTCCGTGTACAATTATGGGATCTGGTGACCCCCTGGCCTGGGTGGGCCTCAGCTGGCCTCAGTCTCATTTCTGGAACCCTCATCTGAACTATCTCCCTGCCCCCTTGGGTCCAATCAGCCAAAGGCCCCAGCAGGAAAGCTGATTGCCACAGCCTGGCCATGCCCTTCCCGAGCTGATTACATTTTTCTGCTTGTTTCTGCTTTTGTCGCTGATTAATCATAGCCCTGTCTTGGGGCCGGGAGAGAGGGGCTCAGTGAGAGACAACAGCCCCCAGCCACCCTGGGCCAAGGCAGGCCTGAACCTTTAGCACTTGGCTATGGCTCTGGGTTTCTCATAGGCATGTGAAACCTATAGAGAAGCCAGACAAACCCTGGTTCTCATCTGAATGTCTGTTCCAGGCGTCTGGGCCAGTTGCTATCTATTCAGACCTATAGTTGGAGTTGTAAGAAGCCCCTGAAAAGCACCCTCCCCAAAGCTCTTCTTGCCCACTTGAGCATCCATCAGGTCAGCTGGGTGCTTGTGCTCCTTTAGGATTTCTGATAAAGCAGAGCTGTGACGCAGGAAGAATCAGCCACCAACCCAGTGAGCCCTGGGCTCTTGCATCTACTACCCTGTTTCAATGGGACCTTAGCCATACCCCTTAACCTCTCAGGGCCTCTATGTTACTTCCTGGGCAGAGGTGAGGATGAAGCGACTTAACATGGAAGGTGTCTGATGACATGCCCTGAATCTCTTGGGAGTTTCCCATTAGCATGGAAATTCTTCCGTGGGAATAAGTACAGTCACTGAGGGGTGACAGAGGGGTGACCTGTAAGCACCTCACTTGCTAAGCCTTTCCAGACAGTTTGCTATTGGGCTAAGGGCGAGAGCTGGAGTCTGCCTTCAGACTGGCAGGAAACACACTCTCTCGAACTTTCTTGGGAGGCTCCCACAGGGCAGCAGCTCCCTCAGCTTCCCTGAAGCCCAGCTGCCCAGCCAGGGAAATCTCAAAAGAAGAAGAGGCAAAAAGAAATCCAGAACTAATCAAGTGGGCATCCATCACAGGCCAGGCCCTGGGAGTCTGCTGAAGGTTCGGTGTCCATGGCTTCAGGGGCTGCCCCCCCCCCATTAACCTTGGTCTGCATCCAAAGGGTCAAGGTGTCCAGTCATGTGACCAGGGTACTCCCCAGGGCAGGGAGCCTCCAGATCAAAGAGGCAGATAACGAAAGATAGCTTTAGTATCACAGTTTACCACACTCATCAGTCACCTGGTGACTCAAAGTGACTGGGGACATAGAACATACCTTGGCTATGCAAGCCACCTACCTGCCTGGTCCCATTCACAGGCAGGGGCATGCCTGCTGAGGGAGCTATAGAGACCAACTCCAGCTGCAGAGCCCTTTGAGGAAGAGCTGGAGTTGGGGACCCAGGCAGAGGCAGGAGATCCTGAAGTTCTGGGACATGCTGGCCCTTCCCCCATCTTCTAGACTATGGGATCCTGGCTGCCTCTAGGAACCAGCCAACCTCCTCCAGTGCTGTGTGTGACATTTAGTGTCCTCCTTGAGCCTCAGCTTACTTGTTTGTTTGTTTGTTTGTTTGTTTATTTATTTATTATTTGGTTTTTCGAGACAGGGTTTCTCTGTATAGCCCTGGCTGTCATGGAACTCACTTTGAAGACCAGGCTGGCCTCAAACTCAGAAATCCGCCTGCCTCTGCCTCCCGAGTGCTGGGATTAAAGGCGTGTGCCACCACACCCGGCTAGCTTACTTGTTTATTAAATGGGAGAACATCTAAGTGTGTGCAGGACAGTCAGGCTCTGTATGTCACACATGTGGGGTAGAGAACATGGTGGCTCTTATCTCAGCAAGCCAGGAGAAGTCTGTTGTGGCGTGAAGTGGTTAGAGATCACTCTTAGTTTTAGAAGGCAGGCTCTGCGGCTGTATCCCTTAGATCCCACATGTGTGGCATGGAGCTGGGCTGGGCTTGGGTGGAAGAATAGGAACACCTGTGAAATGAATGAGAGTGAGTGACAGTCACCCACCTGCCCTGCGGCACAGCAGCCCTGTCCTCTCCACTGCACATCAAGGGAGCAGATGGCGCCATCACAAGGTGTGAATTATGTCTGTCGCTTCCTCCTTCTGGAGAAGGTGCTACTGCCATCACATGGCACTCCTTGGGTGCCCACCGGGAGAGACACTTGGCCCCAGGCGTTTCCAGGGATCTCAGGGACAGAGGTTTACCAAATCCAGAAACTGACCCCTTCCTCCCAAAACCTGAAAAGTTCCCACCCTGCCTAAGACCAAGGTCCTTCCTTCCCACTGCTGGAGGCCTCTCTTCTCAAGAGAATACTTCCAGATAGTGTGTTCCCTGGCCAGACCTGCCCGCTGATACCCTCGGCCTCTTGAACACCCATGTTCAGCACCAGGGAGAGCGCCCAGCAGAGGTCGGGCAGACCCTGAGCTGACCAAAGTGAGCCAGTAAAGCAAGACAATCCCAATCAGGGGCTGGAGGACGGCTGACTGAGGAGAGGTAGGCAGGAAGGCCATGCCTGGGCCATGCGCCACAGTGTTACCAGAGCCAAGAGGCCTGACTGGAGAGGAGCTAGGCGGTAGAGAGCCCTGGCCTCTGCTTCTTGGCTAGAGAACAAAATTGTTCAAAGAACCCAGCAGGGACAGTATCTGGAGGTGAATAGAATATTCATTGTCCAGGGACTCAGTTGGTGAATAATGGAACTTATAAGCTTGCAGACTAAGACTGGGCCAGGAGAGGGTGCAGTCCGGAAACTATGGGCCCCTCTGCTCTGTCCCTGTCCGGTACTGCGCAGCAGCCCTCTGAGCCTTCAGGGCCTAGCCCCTGAAGGTGATGGGACCTAGCATGACAGTGTGAGCAGCCTCTGAGGGACACGAAGAGGGAGGGCAGTCTTCAGAACTGTTGCTCCTCTAGAAGCAATTTGAATATGGAAAAGACCCCGGAGGTGCTGAATTCAGGGTGACTACAGGCTGTCACTAGCTCTGTGCTCTGAGGGTAGTGGCAACTGTCTTGGCCTCAGTTTCCTGTCTTGTGAAATAGGCCCATGCTGCCAACACACAGACTGCCACGAAGATCTGCTGAGTAATGAAGGTAAGGGTTCCTGATGCCTCTGTTGCTGGCTCTAGAGCTCCTAAGTCTCTGACTCCCATGAGAGCCCAGGAGTGACCTCCCTTTCTTGTAGTGAAACAAGCTGAATGACAGAGAGATGTGACCACAAACAGGGAGACCCTTCTAACCCTCAGGGCAAGGTTAACCACCAGTCACTATAGAAACCTAGCCCACCAGACATACATTCGGGCACACAGCCCCTTATCCTGAGAAATGCTGCTTGCACTGGGCATACTTTGAATGGGAGTCTCCAAGAGACGGCCAGAGTTAGAACAAAGAAGGCTAGAAGGGAATATGGGTTGGGAAGAAGGAGAAGAGTTTGGGTTGTCTTGCCTAGAAAACAGCAGGGACCCTGTCCCTATTAGCCTCAGGCCTCAGTCTTCCCTTCTGGAAAATGGGAGGCTCTGGCCTGATTAGGCTGTGAGGCTTGGTGGGAATCAGGACTTTGCATAGAGGGAAGGGGAATCATGGTGTCACTGTCACTCTGGGTCTCTGTCCTATGAGATAGTTGTATGTAGGAGAGGTGAAGGCACAGGATGGATGCTAACAGCTCTGGCCTTCCAGACTTCTGTCTCAGTCTGATGCCTATAATAAGTGCAACCAGCTGTCTTGAGGCCCAGGTCAGGTCATCCTGGTGCCACAGCCATGGGTGATGGGGCAGTGGACATTAGCACTTCTTGCCAGAGAAAGACCAGGACCCTGCAGTCCTCTGCTCCTCTCCTCTGCACATGACATTAATGCTTATCGGAGCCGGTCGTGGTGGCGCACACCTTTAATCCCAGCACTCGGAAGGCAGAGGCAGGTGGATTTCTGAGTTCGAGGCCAGCCTGGTCTACAGAATGAGTTCCATGACAGCCAGGGCTATACAGAGAAACCCTGTCTCGAAAAAAAAAAAAAAAAAAAAAAAAAAAAAAAGCTTATCGGGCACTGAGATGTGCAGACCTATGAGGTGAGAGCCTACAGACTGGAGCTGTCCAGTTTATACTCAAACTTTGGGGGCATCTACAGGTCAGCCAGTCATTGGAGCTCTAAGAGTCTGGGTACCTCCCCCTTTTCCAGAAAGAATAAGATATGAAGGGATTGATCCTGGGGTTCAGGACAGCATAAATATTTCCATGGCTGTCCTCCCTGTCAGGGACCTCAGGTAGACATGCCCCCAAATGGCTGGATGCAGTCTGTTTGTATACCTCCAGGGATAGGGTTCTCTGCCCAGAGGAAGTAGCCACTTCCTAGACTCTGCCTCTGTGTGCAAAGATCTCTTCTGCTTTTACACAAAGCACTGAGGGCCCTAAATGGACACCTGTGTCCCCTGGGAAGGAAACAGGGCTGACGTCAGAGGCAAGCCTGGGGGCAGAGGAAGAGGTCAAAGGGCCTTAGGACAGAAGCAGTGAGGTCAAAATGGAGATGAGCAGCCCTAGCCTGGCTACCGAGATTAGCTTGGCATCAACCCAGGATGTAGAAGAGAAATGATCTGGTCCACATGAGTGTGGGAGTTGTGAAGGTAGAACATTGCCTTGGGAGAAGCTGGGCTTGGGGAGTCCCTCAACCCTGGCTGCCACGAGATCTGTGTGATGCTAGGTTATATCCTTTGGAGTCCTGGGGTTTGGGAACTGGGTTAGACGGAGGCATTGGAGACATTGGGTAAGGATACCTCCAGGGCCAAGTCTGGTCTCTGTCCCTCATGGGCCACAGCACCCCTCATGTTGAACCTAAGTGATGATAACCAGCTGCAGTTTAACTGGTAATTAATCCTGGACAGGGCAGCAATGGCGTTACTAATTGGATCGTTAGAGATTTGTGCTTTATGGCTGCGTAATTAGAGAAGCTGTAGGGGGCCAGGGTGAACTGGAGGGGGGCATGCAGGGTTGGGGGCAGGGCACAGCAGACAATGCCTCTTACCACAGCTGGGTCAATGCTCATCTTCCATATTGGGGCCCTAGGTGCCTGACGAGGGTGTGTGTGAGGGGCTGGCAGTGGCTTTGCTTATCAGGTTGGGAGGCAAGGATTCATGCAAAGTGCTACATGAGGGATGCCACAAAGTCCACAGCCCAGTTCTGTTGGAGCAGAGGAACACTTTGTATACCCTCCCACTCATAGGACCAGCTACAGAAGGTCCCCATCTGATTGTTTATTATTAGTTTTTTATAGTGCTGGCCAAAGACCCCAGGGCTTTGTGCAGCTATTCACCCAGCCCCCGAAAGAAGACTCCAGAAGAGGAAGGGCTCCTATGTCTACTCTCTTGTTCCCAGTGGAAGACACCCTTATGTGTATGCTCAATGACTAATTTCACACATATGTGTGACACATGCTGACCATCCCTGGATACCAAACATGTGGTTGGTTTTCATACACACATGATCCACGTGAGCTGACCTGCCAGTGTGTGTGCAAGGTATTGGGGGATGGGTCTGGCTCCTGGCCCAGCCTCATGGGACAGCCTTGGGGGAAATAGGAAGGATACATTCCTTTGATTGGACACACACACACATGCACACACACACACACACACACACACACACACACACACACACCTGCACTAGAAAAATATTTGTTAATGGGAAAAAATGGAGGAAAGGCAGAAAGAAGAGGGGAGAGAGAAGACAGACCAGAGAGGGTGAGGTTCTGCCCTCTGGGCCCCGCCCACTGGGCCCCTAGCCTACAATGCTCCCTCAAGCTCCCAGCTGTCCAAGGTTCCTATGTTCCAGGAAGAGTTGAAGTGTCCACAGGGGCAGCCATGCCTCTTTCCTTTCACTTCCTCTAGCAGCCTCATCTGATCCTGATCTGTTCATGACAGAGTTTGTGGCACCCCCTGACTTGGGGCCTTTGCAGCCCCTGTCACCTGCCAGAAATGCTGTCCCCTTGGGCTTTCTTTCAAGCCTTACTTCAAACAGCACTTTTTTTTTCTTTCTTTCTCCCCCGGTCCCCTTTAGAGGTTTGTATTTATGTGTGTGTTGGGGTATGTGCACTTTTTGTATGCAGTGTGTGCAGAGGCCAGAAGAGGGCATCAGATTTCATGGACCTGATTTACAGGTGATTGTGAGACGCTCTCTGTGGTTACTGGAAATCAGACTTGGGTCCTCTGGAAGAGCAGCAGCAAGTCTCCTTAATTGCTGAGCCATCTTTCCAGTCCCAGAAGTCACCTCTCAGATGGGTCTTCTCTGCCTCCGGTTGCTTTAAACTAATCAATCAACAAAATAGACAAGTGACGGTTCTTGTCGTCATCCTGACAATAAAGCATCTATGGTGTGACCCACAACACACATCTGCACCTTTCTTGTCTGATCTGGGTTTTGTTCACCTCTGAATGAATGAAGGACTAGAGGCTGCTTGCAGAACTGTCCTGGGAGGCTAAGTCATGTTGTAGGGACTTGGGGCTGAGGGCTAGAGTCTGACATGAGACAGGACAGTGGTTAGGAGGGTACTCCTGCCTGGTGTCTGTTCCTGGCTGACCCAGCTCCCACTCCTCAGCGCCAAAGCAGCAAGCAGAAGGTGGTGCCCCAGCACCCACATCATCAAATGACTCCGGAGGTAGGGCTTGGGAAGATAAAAATCCTGTCCTGCTAAATGGGCCAGCCACCAGCTTTACCCAGGTCACCGGGCCTCCACCTGACTCTCGTCTTTTACCTCCCCTCATAAGCAGCTAATTCTGGATTTGGCCCTTCCTCAGGAGACACTAGACCCTGGGTTGCAGGGAGAGACCATAGTGGCTGAATACCCCCACGAGCCTGGACGAGTGGTGCTGAATCCAGCAACACGCTGCCCACCTGCCTGGTCTGGCTTCTTCAGCATGGCCAGGTGATGTACAACCCACTGCCCTGCCAGGAAGTGACAGCAATGAATGGACAGTGCTGGGGAGCAGGCTCAGAGCCAGGTGCCGAGAGCAGCAGGAGGCAGGCGCCTGGCTCTTGAGAAACCATTCCGGGAACGTCACCTCCCTGACCCAGAGCAAGATGGGAAGCAGGGACTGTCTTGGGCATGGGGCCCATGTGCTAGTCTTTAATGTGGGGCAATGTGGGGAGCCAGAGTTGTGGGGGGACTCTTGATCTCGATTCCCTCATCATAACATGGCTAACAAGCAACCATGAAGAGACAACACGGATTGTCCATTGAGAGATGGCCCCCAGACTCAGGCCTGCAGCAATTCAACACTCCAAGTCTCGGTCCCTAAAACCCTGCCTCTTCTTCTCTGCACCTCTGCATCTAAACCCCTCCCTTGGCCTACGGAGAACCAGCCTGGATAGCTTCTAATGCCCTCCCTCCCATCTTTCGAATGGGAAAACTTAGGAGGACTTAGCAAGGTCAGGGCCAGACCTTAGGAGATGCCTTGGGGTGGGTTTTGAAAGGAGCCCTCTCCCCACGTATCCCTGGGTGGTAATGCCAGCTGCCTTTGCTGCTCAGCAGGGATAAGGGACAATCAGAGCAGCACTGGGTACAGAGAAGGGGGCTGGGGGCAGTGCAGCTGCTATGACCAAGTCGGGATGTGCCAGACGCCTCTGCGCTCTGTCTGCATCCAAGGAGACCAGGACATCAGGCGGACGGACGGACGGTGTGTCCTTGCAGGCAGGGCCTGGAGAGGGATGAGGAGGGGGGTCATTCTGGGAACCCAGGCTGCTTGCGGGACCAGACAGTGCCTCCTGTCATCTGCTCCCTTATCCTGCTCCCCAGAGAATTCTCGACACTATGTGGGTCCTCCAATGGCTACCGACATGTGACATAGGTGTACACAGATGGAGCCAAATGATGCAGACGCTTTTGTGTCTGGGACTGCATGCAAACATGCATAGTCACCAGATACTTGGTGGGGGTATATGCATGAATGATTTTACATCTGGATCCCAAGAACCTAGGCGTTGGCAGAACAGGTGCAGACCCATGTGGACATGTGTACTAGTGTGAGTGTGTTGGGTCATTCACACTTAACAGCGCATTAAGCACTGTTCAAACAGTCCCGGACAATATGAAAAAGACAGTCCCTGTTGTCAGATAGGGAAACTGAGGCCAGAGGAGTGTGCCCTGCTCTACCCTCCTTACAAGGTTAGAAATCCATGACAGCTAGGAAAATGACTCATCTATAAAGAGCACTGGCTGCTTCTCCAGAGGACCTAGGTTTGATTCCCAGAACTGACTCTAACTCCAGTTCCAGGGGATGTGATACCCTCTTCCTAGTCTCCACGGGTACCAGCAGACACCTGGTGCAGACACCCAGGCAGGAACCAAAAAATGAGTCAGTATTGTTTCTATGGACAGGCCCTGCAAGAAGGCTTCAGCACTAGAGAGGGGTCACCTCACTTGGAGGGTTCCCTCTCCAGGGCCTGTTTCCTCATTTGTGGGATGGCGTCCCCATCCCTCCCGCTGCTTGTTGCATAGAGGTCTTAAATACCCCTTCTTCTCATGAGTCAGGGCTGAGGACCCAAGGTCACCTCAGGGACAAAGTGAGGGTCCTGAGCACCCCAGGCTGTACCCTGCCCAGGCTCACCGCTAGACTGCCCTCTGGGAGAGGAGATGAGCGTGGGACAGGAGACAAGGGGGCTAAGGGATGTGAGGCTGGCAGCAGGCCTTCTGGTTTAGTTAGTGAAAGGATTTGTCATTTTAATGATGTGATATTTCTTGCCTGGCTCCTGTCAGTGGTGGCACGAGGGGGGCAGCTGTTTCCACGAGTGACAAGGTGCTGGACCGGTGGAGCCTGTCTTGATGCCCGAGTCTGTCCAGGCTGAGGTGGATGAGGCTGGAATGGGATGGAGAGACTAAAAGCTCTCACTTCGCTGGGCGTGGTGGTGCACACCTTTAATCCCAGCACTCGGGAGGCAGAGGCAGGTGGATTTCTGAGTTTGAGGCCAGCCTGGCCTACAAAGTGAATTCGAGGACAGCCAGGGCTATACAGAGAAAGCCTGTCTCAAAAAAACCAAAAAAAAAAAAAAAAAAAAAAAAAGGCTCTCACTTCCAGCCCAATTCTGTATGGCTGTGACCTTGGGCAAGTCCTTTTCCACTTACAAGCCTGTTGTTGCATCTCTAGAATGGGACTGGTAGGTCCGTTGTTGATTCCCTTCTGACGCCTTCTCTCCTGAGGCTCGCCCCTTCTCACCAGCACACTCTCATTTTCTTCACTTCCTGTCTCACTACTAGGACTTCGTAAGACCTGCTCATCACCTGTTCTCCCAAGGTCAGAGAGACTTTCATAGGCACCTCTGTCTCCTGGCCACTTTAGTCACAGTGGGAGAGGTGACAGCTCATGTCCTACTCGGTTAGGTTAGTGCTGTGTTCCAGCACACAGTAGGTCTGGATAAGTATGTGTCTGTTGAATGATTAAATGGGTAGCTGCAGGCCGACCCTCCTGCTCCCCCCACCCCTGCCCCGCCCCAGTGCAGCTTGGTGGGTGCAGGTGGCAGTGGCAGTAAGGGTGGCCTGCTGGGCAGCCCATCCATCAGCCTGGCACTGTGCCTGACCAGATGGAGCTGAGCCCCCGAGGGGGAGGGAGAGGAGAAGATTCATCACCCACAGTAGGTGGCAGGCGTGTGGGCTTGTCTATCCAGCCCCTTGTGGGATCCCCATCCATCATGCTGTCCCATGGAGGAGGCAAACAGGCTATGGCCTCAAAGCACACTTCTTAGGGTAGGTCCTCCGGATTTCAGAACAAAGGGGAACTGAGCTGTACAGAAAAGTAGCAGACATTTCAAATGCGGGCTTTAGGTCAGACCAATGAACATTTGAATGAGCATTTGAATGACAAGTTCAAGACTCATTTGTCTGACCCCAGGGAGTCTCTGAAGATAAGCACAGTGCCCGATTATAGACTGCGCTTGGCTTGCTCGTGCCCCCAGGCTTGAGGAGGAAGAGGGGTCTTCCAGCCGCTGGACCAGTGGATCCAGGCAGCACTAGTTGTCCGGGCCACCAGGGGGAAGGGGACTTAGATGGATGCCTTTCCTGCCAGGGAGGCTGGGGAAGGATCAGCTAGTGACGACCAGGCTCGTGGTGATCACAGCTCAGCTGGCTAACCAGCTGGCCTGGGGGATACCATGCTGTGTGTGGCCTCTCCCAGTGCCCATGCCCATTTTTTTTAAAAAAAAGATTTATTTATTATATGTAAGAACACTGTAGCTGTTTTCAGACACCCCAGAAGAGGGCATCAGATCTCATTATGGATGGCTGTGAGCCATCATGTGGTTGCTGGGATTTGAACTCATGACCTTTGGAAGAGAAGTTGGTGCTCTTAACCACTGAGCCATCTCTCCAGCCTGCCCATGCCCATTTTATGGAAAATTCTCTTCTATTTTATTTTATTTTTTGGCTTTTTCGAGGGTTTCTCTGTATAGCCCTGGCTATCCTTGAACTCAGAAATCCGCCTGCCTCTGCCTCCCAAGTGCTGTGATTAAAGGTGTGTGCCATCACTGCCCAGCTTTCTGGAAAATTCTTGTCTCTTCCGAGGTCTTCAGGTTCTGGAAAGGATTCCTCTGTGAGCCCTTGTTCCATCTGTGCTGTGTGATGCCCCTCCAGCCTGAGATCATGCCACCAGCCAGGACTCACCCAGCCAATACGTTATCATCCCCGTGTGTGGGACTCTGAGCTGGGCAAGGAGGCTGGATAAGGCACCAGGCCCTGGCACTTGTTTGCCCTGGGCACTGGGGAGGTTACAGGTGCTCCCTGGTAGTCACGGGCACTGCTTTGCACTGGGAGTCACCGCCCACATCCTGGCCCTTACTACATTTTTTCAACCACGGAAGACATTGATCATCCTCGTTTCCGGCTGAGCAAAACCAAGGCCAGAAAAAGGACAGGTCTTCTGGGGGTCCTGCAGCTGGAGAGGAGATCAACAGTTAGGCTTACAACTTGTGTTCTGTTCCCCTATGAGGGTGTACCAAGACCACCTTCCTCTGTGGAGGGGGGGCCAGGTCTGGGACTGTCCCTCCAGAATCTGATGGACAGTACAGGTCGTCGTGGCCTTGTCCCACGCTGCTGAGGATCCTTGGGTAACTCAGGGAAAGGACTCCTGTCCTGTGGGGATAGAGTGGTTTTCCTGTGAGGCTAAGGTCAGGATGAACCCAAGCATGAGAGGTGGTAGGGCTCAAAACTCAGCCATGAGAAATCATACAGGCCCTGAGCCTGTTCCCTCCCCTATCACACAAATGAGCAGAACGCAAGGGGCCTTTCTGGGGTCTCCCATGATGCTCCATTTGAGGACCTGCGCTGGCATTGCTGTGTCTCAGTGGGCTGTGGTGTACACACTGTCCAGGCTGCTCCTGGGACTGCCATGAGAGTCAAGACATGCTGAAGAGTACAGAGGCTGCTTAGGATGGGAACACATGACTGTGAGTCCAGCAGTGGAAGGCAGAGGCAGACAGATCACTATGAGTTCAAGGCCAGCCTGGTTTACCTAGTGAGTTCCAAGACAGCCAGGGCTAAACAGAGAGGCCCTGTCTTAGTGTAGTGGCCGGCTGCAAGGCGACTGAGTGGGTAAAAGTGCTTACTGCGCATGCTGGATGACGTGAGTTTAATTCTTGGAACCCACATAAAGATAGAACCAAGTCCATAAAGTATATACTGTGGCATAGGCATTCTCTTCCATCACACACACACACACACACACACAATGATGGTAATAATAATGATGTGATAGAGAGTCTAGGTGTGTGTGATGCACACCTATAATCCTAACACTCAGGAGGGAGGAGCAAGAGAACCACCCGTGGGTTCCGGGTCAGCTAAGGCTATATAGAGACCCTATCTCAACCAACCAACCGAACTGAATGCCAAGTGAATGATGTGAATCTGTAATCTTGGCACAGGTGAGGCAGAGACAAGAGATCAGGAGTTCAAGGTCATCCTCTTGTCCATTTTAAGTCTGAGTCCCAGCCTGGGATATATGAGCTACTCCCCAAAATAAAAGTTAAAAAGTGCCAGGGGCAACATAGGCTGCTATTGTCATTACTCTGACACACTCCAGGCCTGGCCAGAGAAGGGACTTAGGTCCTGATCTGTGAGCACAGGTTCTGTGCTTGGTTGGGGAGGAGGCTCTGGTGGTGACTGGGTGGCAAGGAGCTGGGGGAGCCCTGGGAGGGGCTGTGCTGTCCAGCCAGCGGAACAGGGAGACTCTAATGAAGTGAGTTAGCTCCAGGCCACACTGATTTCACGTCTGGGTGGCCACTTCTCAGCTGGTAAATGTCACTGGAGAGCTGCAGACGTGCCTGGCAATGGCCCAGCTGCGGATGGGGGTGGGCTAACTGCCAGCAGGGGCTGACCATGCCTTAGGAATGTTGATGGAAGGCCAGGGTCCCAGTCCCTGTGGTCCCTGTGGACCGGGTGCCTGCATCCTCCAGGCTTGACTTTGGACCATTAGCCGAAATCCTGTCCCCAGAACTCAAGCTCTAAGCTGAGCTGGCTGGCCACATTTGTCCCTTTCCTCACCTTGTGGAGGTTCCAAATGGGGCGCAGCTGCCCTGAGCTCCAGAATGGGAAGCAGAGCCATGCGGGAGCTCCCTGGGCCCATGTCTTCCTGCCTTGTGCTGTCACCTTTGATAACTGATCCAAGCGAATAGCTCCCATCTATAGATGCACAGCAGCAGGCCCCGGTTCATACATTCTACTACAGCAGGCCTTGGCTCAGAACCAGGAAACCCCTAGTGAGCCCACATGTGACTCTTGTTGGAGAGGGATGGGGGATTGAGAGGCCATCCTCACATGGTCCCTGTAGACCCTGGCCTTCCACCCAGTCCCTACCCCAGTAAATCTTAGCTCAGCCTCCTGTCCCTTATCTCAGGGGATCATGAAGAAGTGGGAGTTTGCTCTGAAGTCGGATGTTGCTTTTCCATGGCTCATTGGCCTAACCTGGATAGAGAAGCTGCAGGGGCAAATGGGGCTCCCTGAAGATTTGGAAGCACGAGACAACCCATCTCAGATAAAAGTAGAGGGGAGACTGCTGGGTGATGGTGACACATGCCTTTAGTGCCAGAATTTGGGAGGCAGAGACAGTTGGATCCCTATGAGTTCCAGGCCAACCTAGTCTACAGAGCAAGTTCAGGGACAGCCAGAGCTACACAGAGAAAACTTGACTCAAAAAAAAAAAAAAAAAAAAAAAAAAAAAAAAAAAAAAAAAAAAAAAAAAAAAAAAAAAAAAAAAAAAAAAAAAAAAAAAAAAAAAAAAAAAAAAAAAAAAAAAAAAAAAAAAA